>CM061749.1:172387104-172794604 GCA_030979885.1 Lolium multiflorum | reverse complement strand
CTCTCGATCATCTATATATCGTTGGTGGCCAAAAAACACACATATATATACGCATGCAATGGGCGGCGCCTGATGGCGTGTAACTCACACGTTCGTTGGGAACCCCAAGAGGAAGGTATGATGCGCACAGTAGCAAGTTTTCCCTCAGAAAGAAACCAAGGTTTAATCGAACCAGGAGGAGCCAAGAAGCACGTTGAAGGTTGATGGTCGCGAAATGTGATGCGGCGCAACACCAGGGATTCCGGCGCCAACGCGGAACCTGCACAACACAAAAGTACTTTGCCCCAACGAAACAGTGAGGTTGTCAATCTCACCGCTTGTGTAACAAAGGATTAAACGTATCGAGTGGAAGATGTTTGCAAAGAAAACAGTAAAACAAGTAGATTGTATGCTATGTAAAGAATAGGACCGGGGTCCACAGTTCACTAGAGGTGTCTCTCCCATAAGATAAAGCATGTTGGGTGAACAAATTACAGTCGGGCAATTGACAAATAGAGAAAGGCATAACAATGCATATACATGACATGGTAAATATAGTGAGATTTAATCCGGGCATTACGACATAGTACATAGACCGCCATCCAACTGCATCTATGCCTAAAAAGTCCACCTTCAGGTTATCATCCGAACCCCCTCCAGTATTAAGTTGCAAAGCAACAGACAATTGCATTAAGTATGGTGCGTAATGTAATCAACAACTACATCCTTAGACATAGCATCAATGTTTTATCCCTAGTGGCAACAGCACATCACAACCTTAGAACCTACTGTCATCCCAGATTCAATGAAGGCATGAACCCACTATCGAGCATAAATACCCCCTCTTGGAGTTAAGAGCAAAAACTTGGCCAGAGCCTCTACTAATAACGGAGAGCATGCAAGATCATAAACAACACATAAACAATAGATTGATAATCACCATAATCATAGTACTCTCTATCCATCGGATCCCGACAAACACAACATATAGTATTACAGATAGATGATCTTGATCATGTTAGGCAGCTCACAAGATCCAACAATGAAGCACAACAAGGAGAAGACGACCATCTAGCTACTGCTATGGACCCATGGTCCAGGGTGAACTACTCACTCATCACTCCGGAGGCGACCATGGCGGTGTAGAGTCCTCCGGGAGATGAATCCCCTCTCCGGCAGGGTGCCGGAGGCGATCTCCGAATCCCCCGAGATGGGATTCGCGGCGGCGGCGTCTCTAAGGTTTTCCGTATCGTGGCTCTCGGTATGGGGGTTTCGCGACGGAAGCTTTAAGTAGGCGGAGGGTCAACGCGGGGGCCACACGAGGGGCCCAGGGGATAGGTCGGCGCGGCCAGGCCGGCCGCGCCGCCACCCCCTGGCCTCCTCGTGGCCCCACTTCGTTAGGTCTTCGGTCTTCCGGAAGCTTGCAAAAATAGGACCCTGGGCAAGTTTCGTCCAATTCCGAGAATATTTCTTTACTAGGATTTCTGAAACCAAAAAGCAGAAAACAGCTGGCTCTTCGGCATCTTGTTAATAGGTTAGTTCCAGAAAATGCATAAATATGACATATAATGTGCATAAAACATGTAGGTATCATCAATAAAGTAGCATGGAACATAAGAAATTATCGATACGTTGGAGACGTATCGCATCCCCAAGCTTAGTTCTGCTCGTCCCGAGCAGGTAAAACGATAACAAAGATAATTTCTGAAGTGACATGCCATCATAATCTTGATCATACTATTTGTAAACATATGTAATGAATGCAGCGATCAAAACAAAGGTAATGACATGAGTAAACAACTGAATCATAAAGCAAAGACTTTTCATGAATAGTACTTCAAGACAAGCATCAATAAGTCTTGCATAAGAGTTAACTCATAAAGCAATAAATCAAAGTAAAGGTGTTGAAGCAACACATAAGAAGATTAAGTTTCAGCGGTTGCTTTCAACTTATAACATGTATATCTCATGGATATTGTCAACATAAAGTAGTATAATAAGTGCAATATGCAAGTATGTAGGAATCAATGCACAGTTCACACAAGTGTTTGCTTCTTAAGGTGGAGGGAGATAGGTAACCGACTCAACAATAAAAGTAAAAGAAAGGTCCTTCAAAGAGGAAAGCATCGATTGCTGTATTTGTGCTAGAGCTTTTATTTTGAAAACATGAAACAATTTTGTCAACGGTAGTAATAAAGCATATGAGTTATGAAAATTATATCTTACAAGTTGCAAGCCTCACGCATAGTATACTAATAGTGCCCGCACCTCGTCCTACTTAACTTGGACTACCGGGTCTTCGCATGCCATGTTTCAACCAAGTGTCACAAAGGGGTACCTCCATGCCGCCTGTACAAAGGTCTAAGGAGAATGCTCGCATTTCGGATTTCTCGCTTTTGATTATTCTCAACTTAGACATCCATACCGGGACAACATGGACAACAGATAATGGACTCCTCTTAAATGCATAAGCATGTAGCAAAGTTATTATTCTCATATGAGATTGAGGATATATGTCCAAAACTGAAACTTCAACCATGGTTCATGGCTTTAGTTAGCGGCCCAATGTTCTTCTCTAACAATTTTGCATGCTCCAACCACTAAAATGATAGATCCTTCAGACAAGACGGACATGCATAGCAACTCACATGATATTCAACAATAGTTGATGGCGTTCCCCAGAAGCATGGTTATCGCACAACAAGCAACTTAATAAAATATAAAGTGCATAAGTACATATTCAATACTACGATAGTTTTTAAGGCTATTTTGTCCCATGAGCTATATATTGCAAAGGTGAATGATGGAATTTTAAAGGTAGCACTCAAGCAATTTACTTTGGAATGGCGGAGAAATACCATGTAGTAGGTAGGTATGGTGGACACAAATGGCATAGTAGTTGGCTCAAGGATTTTGGATGCATGAGAAGTATTCCCTCTCGATACAAGGTTTAGGCTAGCAAGGTTATTTGAAGCAAACTCAAGGATGAACAAGTGCAGCAAAACTCACATAAAAGACATATTGTAAACATTATAAGACTCTACACCGTCTTCCTTGTTGTTCAAAACTCAATACTAGATATTATCTAGACCTTAGAGAAACCAAATATGCAAATCAAATTTTAGCAAGCTCTATGTATTTCTTCATTAATGGGTGCAAAGCATATGATGCAAGAGCTTAAACATGAGCACAACAATTGACAAGTATCACATTATCCAAGACATTTTAGAATTACTACATGTAGCATTTTCCAATTCCAACCATATAACAAATTAACGAAGAAGAAACTTCGCCATGAACATTATGAGTAAAGCCTAAGGACACATGTGTCCATATGCAACAGCGGAGCGTGTCTCTCTCCCACAAAGTGAATGCTAGGATCCATCTTATTCAAACAAAAACAAAAACGAAAACAAACTGACGCTCCAAGTAAAGAACACAAGATGTGATTGAATAAAAATATAGTTTCAGGGGAGGAACCTGATGATGTTGTCGATGAAGAAGGGGATGCCTTGTTAGACGCTTGAGTCTTCTTAAAATATGCAGGGTGAACCACGGGGCATCCCCAAGCTTAGAGCTTTCACTCCTCTTGATCATAGTATATCATTCTCCTCTCTTGACCCTTGAAAACTTCCTTCACACCAAACTTCAAGCAAACTCATTAGAGGGTTAGTGCATCATTAATAATTCACTCATTCAGAGGTGACACAATCATTATTTTCACTTCTGGACATTGCATAATGCTACTGGACATTAATGGATCAAAGAAATAAATCCAATATAGCAAAAGAGGCAATGCGAAATAAAAGGCAGAATCTGTCAAAAACAGAACAGTCCGTAAAGACGAATTTAGAAATGGCACCAGACTTGCTCAAATGGAAAAACTCAAAACTAATGAAAGTTGCGTACATATCTGAGGATCACGCTCGTAAATTGGCAGATTTTTTCGAATTTTCTACAGAGAATTGTGCCCAGATTCGTGACAGACAGCAATGCTGTTTCTGCGCAGCGATCCCAAATATAACATCAACTTTGACATAGAAACTTTACTTGGCACAAAAACATGATAAGGAGAGGTTGCTACAGTAGTAAACAACTTCCAAGACTGGGTTGTCTCCCATAAGCGCTTTTCTTTAACGCCTTTCAGCTAGGCGCAGAAAGTGCAAATCAAGTAACATCGAGAGTAGAAGCATCAACATCATAACTTGTTCTAATAATAGAATCAAAAGGCAACTTCATTCTCTTTCTAGGGAAGTGTTCCATACCTTTCTTGAGAGGAAATTGGTATTTAATATTACCTTCCCTCATATCAATAACAGCACCAACAGTTCGAAGAAAGGGTCTTCCCAACACAATTGGACAAGATGCATTGCATTCGATATCCAAGACAACAAAATCAACGGGGACAAGGTTATTGTTAACCGTAATATGCACATTATCAATCCTCCCCAAAGGTTTCTTTTTAACATTATCGGCAAGATTAACATCCAAATAACAATTCTTCAATGGTGGCAAGTCAAGCATATCATAAATCTTTTTAGGCATAACAGAAATACTTGCACCAAGATCACATAAAGCATTACATTCAAAGTCATTGAATTTCATTTTAATGATGGGCTCCCAACCATCCTCTAACTTTCTAGGAATAGAAGTTTCAAGTTTTAGTTTCTCTTCTCTAGCTTTTATGAGAGCATTTGTAATATGTTTTGTAAAGGCTAAATTTATAGCACTAGCATTAGGACTTTTAGCAAGTTTTTGTAAGAACTTTATAACTTCAGAGATGTGGCAATCATCAAAATCTAAATCATTATGAGCTACAGCAATGGGATCATTATTCCCAAGGTTGGAAAAAATTTCAGCAGTTTTATCACAAGCAGTTTCAGCAGTTTTAGCAATTTCAGGCAGTTTTGTACGCTTTGCACTAGGAGTAGAAACATTGCCAACACCAATTATTTTACCATTGATAGTAGGAGGTGCAGCAACATGTGAAGAATTAGCATTACTAGTGGTGGTAATAGTCCAAACTTTAGCTACATTATTATCTTTAGCTAGTTTTTCATTTTCTTCTCTATCCCACCTAGCACGCAGTTCAGCCATTAATCTTATATTCTCATTAATTCTAACTTGGATGGCATTTGCTGTAGTAGTAATCTTATTATCAATATCATTATTAGGCATAACTTTCAACTTTAAAAGATTTACATCAGAGGCAAGTCTATCAACTCTAGAAGCAATAGTATCAATTTTATCAAGCTTTTCCTCAACAGATTTGTTAAAAGTAGTTTGTGTACTAATAAATTCTTTAAGCATGGCTTCAAGACCAGAGGGTACACTCCTATTATTATTGTAAGAATTCCCATAAGAATTACCATAACCATTACCATTAGCAGAAGGATATGGCCTATAGTTATTACCAGAGTTGTTCCTATAAGCATTGTTGTTGAAATTATTGTTTTTAATGAAATTCACATCAACATTTTCTTGAGCAACCAATGAAGCTAAAGGAACATTATTTGAATCAACATTAGATCTACCATTCACAAGCATAGACATAATCACATCAATCTTATCACTCAAGGAAGAGGTTTCCTCAACAGAATTTACCTTCTTACCTTGTGGAGCTCTTTCCGTGTGCCATTCAGAGTAATTTATCATCATATCATCAAGAAGTTTTGTAGCCGCCCCCAATGTGATGGACATAAAGGTACCTCCAGCAGCTGAATCCAATAAATTCCGCGAAGAAAAATTTAGTCTTGCATAGAAGGTTTGGATGATCATCCAAGTAGTCAGTCCATGGGTTGGGCAATTCTTTACCAAAGTTTTCTCTCCCAAGCTTGAGCAACATGTTCAGTATCTAATTGTTTAAAATTCATTATGCTACTTCTCAAAGATATAATTTTAGCGGGAGGATAATATCTACCAATAAAAGCATCCTTGCATTTAGTCCATGAATCAATACTATTCTTAGGCAAAGATAGCAACCAATCTTTAGCTCTTCCTCTTAATGAGAAAGGAAACACTTTCAATTTAATAATATCACCATCTACATCTTTATACTTTTGCATTTCACAAAGTTCAACAAAATTATTGAGATGGGCAGCAGCATCATCAGAACTAGCACCAGAAAATTGTTCTCTCATGACCAGATTTAGTAAAGCAGGTTTAATTTCAAAGAATTCTGCTGTAGTAGCAGGTGGAGCAATAGGTGTGCATAGGAAATCATTATTATTTGCATTTGTGAAGTCACACAATTTAGTATTTTCATGGTTGGCCATTTTAGCAACGGTAAATAAAACAAACTAGATAAAGTAAATGCAAGTAACTAATTTTTTGTGTTTTTGATATAGAGAGCAAGACAATAAATAAAGTAAAACTAGCAACTAATTTTTTTTGTATTTTGATTTAGTGCAGCAAACAAAGTAGTAAATAAAATAAAGCAAGACAAAAACAAAGTAAAGAGATTGAGAAGTGGAGACTCCCCTTGCAGCGTGTCTTGATCCCCGGCAACGGCGCCAGAAAAAGAGCTTGATGGCGTGTAACTCACACGTTCGTTGGGAACCCCAAGAGGAAGGTATGATGCGCACAGTAGCAAGTTTTCCCTCAGAAAGAAACCAAGGTTTAATCGAACCAGAGGAGCCAAGAAGCACGTTGAAGGTTGATGGTCGCGAAATGTGATGCGGCGCAACACCAGGGATTCCGGCGCCAACGCGGAACCTGCACAACACAACCAAAGTACTTTGCCCCAACGAAACAGTGAGGTTGTCAATCTCACCGGCTTGCTGTAACAAAGGATTAAACGTATCGAGTGGAAGATGTTTGCAAAGAAAACAGTAAAACAAGTAGATTGTATGCTATGTAAAGAATAGGACCGGGGTCCACAGTTCACTAGAGGTGTCTCTCCCATAAGATAAAGCATGTTGGGTGAACAAATTACAGGGCAATTGACAAATAGAGAAAGGCATAACAATGCATATACATGACATGGTAAATATAGTGAGATTTAATCCGGGCATTACGACATAGTACATAGACCGCCATCCAACTGCATCTATGCCTAAAAAGTCCACCTTCAGGTTATCGTCCGAACCCCTCCAGTATTAAGTTGCAAAGCAACAGACAATTGCATTAAGTATGGTGCGTAATGTAATCAACAACTACATCCTTAGACATAGCATCAATGTTTTATCCCTAGTGGCAACAGCACATCACAACCTTAGAACCTCACGATCCCAGATTCAATGAAGGCATGAACCCACTATCGAGCATAAATACCCCCTCTTGGAGTTAAGAGCAAAAACTTGGCCAGAGCCTCTACTAATAACGGAGAGCATGCAAGATCATAAACAACACATAAACAATAGATTGATAATCACCATAATCATAGTACTCTCTATCCATCGGATCCCGACAAACACAACATATAGTATTACAGATAGATGATCTTGATCATGTTAGGCAGCTCACAAGATCCAACAATGAAGCACAACAAGGAGAAGACGACCATCTAGCTACTGCTATGGACCCATGGTCCAGGGGTGAACTACTCACTCATCACTCCGGAGGCGACCATGGCGGTGTAGAGTCCTCCGGGAGATGAATCCCCTCTCAGGGTGCCGGAGGCGATCTCCAGAATCCCCGAGATGGGATTCGCGGCGGCGGCTCTCGTAAGGTTGTCCGTATCGTGGCTCTCACCGGGGGTTTCGCGACGAAGCTTTAAGTAGGCGGAGGGTCAACGCGGGGGCCACACGAGGGCCCAGGGGATAGGTCGGCGCGGCCAGGGCCGCGCCGCCACCCCCTGGCCTCCTCGTGGCCCCACTTCGTTAGGTCTTCGGTCTTCTGGAAGCTTTGTGCAAAAATAGGACCCTGGGCGAAAGTTTCGTCCAATTCCGAGAATATTTCTTTACTAGGATTTCTGAAACCAAAAACAGCAGAAAACAGAATCGGCTCTTCGGCATCTTGTTAATAGGTTAGTTCCAGAAAATGCATAAATATGACATATAATGTGCATAAAACATGTAGGTATCATCAATAAAGTAGCATGGAACATAAGAAATTATCGATACGTTGGAGACGTATCAGCCTCTAATAATGTGTGTGCGCACTCGATCGATGATCCCTAAACCTTAAACAACCCTAAACCCTAAAACCCTAATCCCTAATCCCTAAACCCTAAACACCCTAAACACTAAACCTAAACCCTAGACCCTAAACCCTAAACCCTAACCCTAACCCTAAACCCTAGCTAACCCTAAACCCTAAACCCTAATTAAACCCTATATATAGGCCGACACTTAATTGTGCATCAAGCAGGCCAGGGGTGCCTCGCGGTCCTCTAATTAAATTAAATGTGCCATATGCATTAACCCTAAACCATATATATATAACTAACCCTAGCTAATCAAATCCTACTTAATTAAAACACATAACCCTAAACTATACTAGCTATAACCCGATCTAATAAAAACATGCTCTATATATAGCAGCTAGCTAGCAAACCGTAGATTAACACCAATTAATATATACATGGCCTATATCGATCATGTTGTATAACATCTCCTTGAGATTCATTAATTAATTATATAATTATCGATGATAAATTAATTAACTTGAATTTTGACAAGTTCTCTCGAATGAAAACACATTTGATTAAGTGGCCTCATAATATATATATATATATATATATAATTAGTGTGCATGCATGGCCTACCATGCGGCCTACCATGCATTCGTGCATATATTTTAATATATATTTGAAAATATTCTTGGGGATTTCAATCTCTCTCTCAATCATCTATATATCGTTGGTGGCCAAAACACGCACATATATACGCATGCACTTTATGCGCAAAGGCGCGGTGCCTCTAATAATGTGTGTGCGCACTCCATCGATGATCCCTAAAGCTTAAACCCTAAAACCCTAACACCCTAAAACCCTAAACCCTAACCCTAACCCTAAACCCTAGCTAACCCTAAACCCTAAACCCTAATTAAACCCTATATATAGGCCAACGTCACTTAATTGTGCATCAAGCAGGCCAGGGGTGCCTCGCGGTCCTCTAATTAAATTAAATGTGCCATGCATTAACCCTAAACCATATATATATAACTAACCCTAGCTAATCAAATCCTACTTAATTAAAACACATAACCCTAAACTATACTAGCTATAACCCGATCTAATAAAAACATGCTCTATATATAGCAGCTAGCTAGCAAACCGTAGATTAACACCAATTAATATATACATGGCCTATATCGATCATGTTGTATAACATCTCCCTGAGATTCATTAATTAATTATATAATTACCGATGATAAATTAATTAACTTGAATTTTGACAAGTTCTCTCGAATGAAAACACATTTGATTAAGTTGCCTCATAATATATATATATATATAATTAGTGTGCATGCATGGCCTACCATGCATTCCATGCATTCGTGCATATATTTTAATATATATTTGAACATATTCTTGGGGATTTCAATCTCTCTCTCTCGATCATCTATATATCGTTGGTGGCCAAAAAACACACATATATATACGCATGCACTTTATGCGCAAAGGCGCGGGTGCCTCTAATAATGTGTGTGCGCACTCGATCGATGATCCCTAAACCTTAAACAACCCTAAACCCTAAAACCCTAATCCCTAATCCCTAAACCCTAAACACCCTAAACACTAAACCTAAACCCTAGACCCTAAACCCTAAACCCTAACCCTAACCCTAAACCCTAGCTAACCCTAAACCCTAAACCCTAATTAAACCCTATATATAGGCCAACGACACTTAATTGTGCATCAAGCAGGCCAGGGGTGCCTCGCGGTCCTCTAATTAAATTAAATGTGCCATATGCATTAACCCTAAACCATATATATATAACTAACCCTAGCTAATCAAATCCTACTTAATTAAAACACATAACCCTAAACTATACTAGCTATAACCTGATCTAATAAAAACATGCTCTATATATAGCAGCTAGCTAGCAAACCGTAGATTAACACCAATTAATATATACATGGCCTATATCGATCATGTTGTATAACATCTCCTTGAGATTCATTAATTAATTATATAATTATCGATGATAAATTAATTAACTTGAATTTTGACAAGTTCTCTCGAATGAAAACACATTTGATTAAGTTGCCTCATAATATATATATATATATATATATATATATATATATATATATATAGGTCTGCTATTCTCGAACCGGTTCGAGAATAACTATTCTCGAACCCTTTCTGAACTTCCGCGTGTTTCACAAGTGAACTTCTCGACGGAATACCAGAATTGCATATTCGTGCAGACAGTATTTTCATGTTGATTTTCAAACCGCTTATCGGAATGATGCATATAATATACCGTTGGATTCGTATAGAAATTTCGCATCTTTATCTTGTTCATTGTTTTTCGAAATTCTCTATTGTTTAAAAATAATTTTGAATATACAAAACAACATTTTCGCGGATTTCAGCAATTCCGTGCAGTTTTTGAGGTCTAATTTCCAAAAGGTTCATCGGATTAATGCATATGATATGCCATTGGAAAGCTGTTGACTAGGCGCAACATTTTCATATAGATCGTTTTCTCCAATTATTTATAGTTTAAGAGCAGATTTGAAAAAGAAACATGATTCTACTTTCCGGAACACTAGAATTACATATTTATGCGGACAGTAATTTTAATTTAATCTTTGAATCGCTTATCGGAATGATTCATATAATATACCGTCGGATTCGTACAGTAATTTATCATCTTTTTCGTGTTCATTGTTTTTCGAAATTCTCTATTGTTTAAAAATAATTTTGAATATACAAAACAGTATTTTCGCGGATTTCACTAATTTCGTGCAGTTTTTTAGGTCTAATTTCTAAACGGTTCATCGGATTGATGCATATGATATGCCATTGGAAAGCTGTTGACTAGGCGCAACTTTTTCATATAGATCATTTTCCCCAATTCTTTACAGTTTAAAAGCAGATTTGAAAAAACATAATTCTATTTTCCGGAATATTACAATTAAATGTTTATGCAGACAGTATTTTTAATTTAATCTTTGAATCGCTTATCCGAATGATGCATATAATATACTATTGGATTCGTATAGTAATTTCGCATCTTTTTCGTGTTCATTGTTTTTCCAAATTCTTTATTGTTTAAAAATAATTTCGAATATACAAAACAACGTTTTCGCGGATTTCACTAATTTCGTGCAGGTTTTGAGGTCTAATTTCCAAACGGTTTATTGGATTGATTCATATGATATGCCATTGGAAAGCTATTGACTAGGCGCAACTTTTTTATATATATAATTTTCACCAATTATTCACAGTTTAAGAGCAGATTTGAAAAAACATGATTCTACTTTTCGAATTTCTTGTTTTTATTTACTGTTTTTTGGGATTTATTTCCGAACCACTTGTCGGAATGTTCCAACTGAAATTTTGTTGAAAAGATATTGATTAGGTGCAACTTTTTCGTGTTGAAATTTTTACAGCGAACTTCCTCGAGGTACAATGTGAACTTCAGGACGTTACGAAGTGAACTGTCATTTTGACCAAAGTGAATTTCAACAAAATGTAGTTGTACGACGTATTTTAAAGTGAACTTCCATGAGATGGAAAGTGTACTTCCACGCGGTACAAAGTGAAATTCATTTTTTACAAAAGTGAATTCCCACAAGAAGTAATTTTATCGCCGTGCAAAAAGGTGAACTTCTACGTGGTGCCAAGTGAACTTCCTCGTAGTGTACAAAGTGAACTACTGTTTTAACCTAAGTGAATTTTGACAAAAAAAAGTATTTTAGCTTGTTTGACAAAACGTAATGTGAACTTTCGAAAAATGATGTGAACTTCCGGAAAAAGTAAAGTGAACTTCCGAAAAAAAGTTAAGTGAACTTCCGAAAAATGAAGTGAACTTCCCGAAAATGAAGTGAACTTGCCAAAAAAGTAAAGTGAACTTCCGGAAAATAAAGTGAACTTCCCAAAAAAGAAGTGAACTTCCGGGAAAAGTAAAGTGAACTTCCAAAAAAACTAAAGTGAACTTCTGAGAAATGAAGTGAACTTCCCGAAAAATGAAGTGAACTTCCGGAAAAAGTAAAGTGAACTTTCCAAAAATGAAGTGAACTTCCCAAAAAATGAAGTGAACTTCCGAAAAAAGTAAAGTGAACTTCCGAAAAATGAAGTGAACTTCCCAAAAAAATGAAGTGAACTTCCGAAAAATGAAGTGAACTTCCAAAAAAGTAAAGTGAACTTCCGAAAAATGAAGTGAACTTCCCAAAAAATAAAGTGAACTTCCGAAAAATGAAGTGAACTTCCGAAAAATGAAGTGAATTTCCCAAAAAAATGAAGTGAACTTCCCAAAAAATGAAGTGAACTTCCAAAAAAGTAAAGTGAACTTCCGAAAAATGAAGTGAACTTCCCAAAAAATGAAGTGAACTTCCCAAAAAAGTAATGTGAACTTCCGAAAAATGAAGTGAACTTCCCAAAAAAGTGAAGTGAACTTCCGAAAAATGAAGCGAACTTCCAAAAAATGAAGCGAACTTTCAAAAATGAGTTCGGCGGTATGTGGCGTGGGTTTGATAGTAGGCGGGATGGAGTCGGCGGGAGGTAAGGTAGGGTGGGGTCATCGAGAGGTGGTGTGGGTGGGATCTTCGGAAGTTGGAGGTGTGGGGTTGGTGGGTGGTGGTGGTGGGGTAGGGTCGACGAGAGGTAGGGTGGGGTCGACGGGCGGTGGGGTTCGCGGGCGGTAGCTAGGTGGGGTGGGGTTGGCGGGAGGTGGGTGGGTTGGGCCGGCGGAAGGTTGTATGGGATTGGGTGGTTGTGTCGGGTTTAGAAGGTCTTTAGAGATGGGTTGTAGAATAACTAGTCTATAACATCCTGGGGGGGGGTTCTAGAATAGCTATTCTAGAACCACTCTTAAGGGGGGTTCGAGAATAGTCTTGCTCTATATATATATATATATATATAAAATTAGTGTGCATGCATGGCCTACCATGCGGCCTACCATGCATTCGTGCATATATTTTAATATATATTTGAAAATATTCTTGGGGATTTCAATCTCTCTCTCAATCATCTATATATCGTTGGTGGCCAAAACACGCACATATATACGCATGCACTTTATGCGCAAAGGCGCGGGTGCCTCTAATAATGTGTGTGCGCACTCCATCGATGATCCCTAAAGCTTAAACCCTAAAACCCTAACACCCTAAAACCCTAAACCCTAACCCTAACCCTAAACCCTAGCTAACCCTAAACCCTAAACCCTAATTAAACCCTATATATAGGCCAACGTCACTTAATTCTGCATCAAGCAGGCCAGGGGTGCCTCACGGTCCTCTAATTAAATTAAATGTGCCATGCATTAACCCTAAACCATATATATATAACTAACCCTAGCTAATCAAATCCTACTTAATTAAAACACATAACCCTAAACTATACTAGCTATAACCCGATCTAATAAAAACATGCTCTATATATAGCAGCTAGCTAGCAAACCGTAGATTAACACCAATTAATATATACATGGCCTATATCGATCATGTTGTATAACATCTCCTTGAGATTCATTAATTAATTATATAATTATCGATGATAAATTAATTAACTTGAATTTTGACAAGTTCTCTCGAATGAAAACAAATTTGATTAAGTTGCCTCATAATATATATATATATATATATATATATATATATAATTAGTGTGCATGCATGGCCTACCATGCCTACCATGCATTCGTGCATATATTTTAATATATATTTGAAAATATTCTTGGGGATTTCAATCTCTCTCTCAATCATCTATATATCGTTGGTGGCCAAAACACGCACATATATACGCATGCACTTTATGCGCAAAGGCGCGGGTGCCTCTAATAATGTGTGTGCGCACTCCATCGATGATCCCTAAAGCTTAAACCCTAAAACCCTAACACCCTAAAACCCTAAACCCTAACCCTAACCCTAAACCCTAGCTAACCCTAAACCCTAAACCCTAATTAAACCCTATATATAGGCCAACGTCACTTAATTGTGCATCAAGCAGGCCAGGGGTGCCTCGCGGTCCTCTAATTAAATTAAATGTGCCATGCATTAACCCTAAACCATATATATATAACTAACCCTAGCTAATCAAATCCTACTTAATTAAAACACATAACCCTAAACTATACTAGCTATAACCCGATCTAATAAAAACATGCTCTATATATAGCAGCTAGCTAGCAAACCGTAGATTAACACCAATTAATATATACATGGCCTATATCGATCATGTTGTATAACATCTCCCTGAGATTCATTAATTAATTATATAATTACCGATGATAAATTAATTAACTTGAATTTTGACAAGTTCTCTCGAATGAAAACACATTTGATTAAGTTGCCTCATAATATATATATATATATATATATATATATATTAGTGTGCATGCATGGCCTACCATGCATTCGTGCATATATTTTAATATATATTTGAACATATTCTTGGGGATTTCAATCTCTTTCTCTCGATCATCTATATATCGTTGGTGGCCAAAAAACACACATATATACGCATGCACTTTATGCGCAAAGGCGCGGGTGCCTCTAATAATGTGTGTGCACACTCGATCGATGATCCCTAAACCTTAAAAACCCTAAACCCTAAAACCCTAATCCCTAATCCCTAAACCCTAAACACCCTAAACACTAAACCTAAACCCTAGACCCTAAACCCTAACCCTAACCCTAACCCTAAACCCTAGCTAACCCTAAACCCTAAACCCTAATTAAACCCTATATATAGGCCAACGACACTTAATTGTGCATCAAGCAGCCAGGGGTGCCTCGCGGTCCTCTAATTAAATTAAATGTGCCATATGCATTAACCCTAAACCATATATATATAACTAACCCTAGCTAATCAAACCCTACTTAATTAAAACACATAACCCTAAACTATACTAGCTATAACCTGATCTAATAAAAACATGCTCTATATATAGCAGCTAGCTAGCAAACCGTAGATTAACACCAATTAATATATACATGGCCTATATCGATCATGTTGTATAACATCTCCTTGAGATTCATTAATTAATTATATAATTATCGATGATAAATTAATTAACTTGAATTTTGACAAGTTCTCTCGAATGAAAACACATTTGATTAAGTTGCCTCATAATATATATATAATTAGTGTGCATGCATGGCCTACCATGCATTCGTGCATATATTTTAATATATATTTGAAAATATTCTTGGGGATTTCAATCTCTCTCTCAATCATCTATATATCGTTGGTGGCCAAAACACGCACATATATACGCATGCACTTTATGCGCAAAGGCGCGGGTGCCTCTAATAATGTGTGCGCACTCGATCGATGATCCCTAAAGCTTAAACCCTAAAACCCTAAAATCCTAAACCCTAAACCCTAACCCTAACCCTAAACCCTAGCTAACCCTAAACCCTAAACCCTAATTAAACCCTATATATAGGCCAACGTCACTTAATTGTGCATCAAGCAGGCCAGGGGTGCCTCGCGGTCCTCTAATTAAATTAAATGTGCCATGCATTAACCCTAAACCATATATATATAACTAACCCTAGCTAATCAAATCCTACTTAATTAAAACACATAACCCTAAACTATACTAGCTATAATCCGATCTAATAAAAACATGCTCTATATATAGCAGCTAGCTAGCAAACCGTAGATTAACACCAATTAATATATACATGGCCTATATCGATCATGTTGTATAACATCTCCCCGAGATTCATTAATTAATTATATAATTACCGATGATAAATTAATTAACTTGAATTTTGACAAGTTCTCTCGAACGAAAACACATTTGATTAAGTTGCCTCATAATATATATATACATATAATTAGTGTGCATGCATGGCCTACCATGCATTCGTGCATATATTTTAATATATATTTGAACATATTCTTGGGGATTTCAATCTCTCTCTCTCTCGATCATCTATATATCTTTGGTGGCCAAAAAACACACATATATACGCATGCACTTTATGCGCAAAGGCGCGGGTGCCTCTAATAATGTGTGTGCGCACTCGATCGATGATCCCTAAATCTTAAACAACCCTAAACCCTAAAACCCTGATCCCTAATCCCTAAACCCTAAACACCCTAAACACTAAACCTAAACCCTAGACCCTAAACCCTAACCCTAACCCTAACCCTAAACCCTAGCTAACCCTAAACCATAATTAAACCATATATATAACTAACCCTAGCTAATCAAATCCTACTTAATTAAAACACATAACCCTAAACTATACTAGCTATAACCCGATCTAATAAAAACATGCTCTATAAATAGCAGCTAGCTAGCAAACCGTAGATTAACACCAATTAATATATACATGGCCTATATCGATCATGTTGTATAACATCTCCCGAGATTCATTAATTAATTATATAATTACCGATGATAAATTAATTAACTTGAATTTTGACAAGTTCTCTCGAATGAAAACACATTTGATTAAGTTGCCTCATAATATATATATATACATATAATTAGTGTGCATGCATGGCCTACCATGCATTCGTGCATATATTTTAATATATATTTGAACATATTCTTGGGGATTTCAATCTCTCTCTCTCGATCATCTATATATCTTTGGTGGCCAAAAAACACACATATATATACGCATGCACTTTATGCGCAAAGGCGCGGGTGCCTCTAATAATGTGTGTGCGCACTCGATCGATGATCCCTAAACCTTAAACAACCCTAAACCCTAAAACCCTATCCCTAATCCCTAAACCCTAAACACCCTAAACACTAAACCTAAACCCTAGACCCTAAACCCTAACCCTAACCCTAACCCTAAACCCTAGCTAACCCTAAACCCTAATTAAACCATATATATAACTAACCCTAGCTAATCAAATCCTACTTAATTAAAACACATAACCCTAAACTATACTAGCTATAACCCGATCTAATAAAAACATGCTCTATATATAGCAGCTAGCTAGCAAACCGTAGATTAACACCAATTAATATATACATGGCCTATATCGATCATGTTGTATAACATCTCCCTGAGATTCATTAATTAATTATATAATTACCGATGATAAATTAATTAACTTGAATTTTGACAAGTTCTCTCGAATGAAAACACATTTGATTAAGTTGCCTCATAATATATATATATATAATTAGTGTGCATGCATGGCCTACCATGCATTCGTGCATATATTTTAATATATATTTGAACATATTCTTGGGGATTTCAATCTCTCTCTCTCATATATCTTTGGCCAAAAAACACACATATATATACGCATGCACTTTATGCGCAAAGGCGGTGCCTCTAATAATGTGTGCGCACTCGATCCATGATCCCTAAACCTTAAACAACCCTAAACCCTAAAACCCTAATCCCTAATCCCTAAACCCTAAACACCCTAAACACTAAACCTAAACCCTAGACCCTAAACCCTAACCCTAACCCTAACCCTAAACCCTAGCTAACCCTAAACCCTAAACCCTAATTAAACCCTATATATAGGCCAACGACACTTAATTGTGCATCAAGCAGGCCAGGGTGCCTCGCGGTCCTCTAATTAAATTAAATGTGCCATATGCATTAACCCTAAACCATATATATATAACTAACCCTAGCTAATCAAACCCTACTTAATTAAAACACATAACCCTAAACTATACTAGCTATAACCTGATCTAATAAAAACATGCTCTATATATAGCAGCTAGCTAGCAAACCGTAGATTAACACCAATTAATATATACATGGCCTATATCGATCATGTTGTATAACATCTCCTTGAGATTCATTAATTAATTATATAATTATCGATGATAAATTAATTAACTTGAATTTTGACAAGTTCTCTCGAATGAAAACACATTTGATTAAGTTACCTCATAATATATATATATAATTAGTGTGGATGCATGGCCTACCATGCATTCGTGCATATATTTTAATATATATTTGAAAATATTCTTGGGGATTTCAATCTCTCTCTCAATATATCGTTGGTGGCCAAAACACACACATATATACGCATGCACTTTATGCGCAAAGGCGCGGGTGCCTCTAATAATGTGTGTGCGCACTCGATCGATGATCCCTAAAGCTTAAACCCTAAAACCCTAAACCCTAACCCTAACCCTAACCCTAAACCCTAGCTAACCCTAAACCTAAACCTTAATTAAACCCTATATATAGGCCAACGTCACTTAATTGTGCATCAAGCAGGCCAGGGGTGCCTCGCGGTCCTCTAATTAAATTAAATGTGCCATGCATTAACCCTAAACCATATATATATAACTAACCCTAGCTAATCAAATCCTACTTAATTAAAACACATAACCCTAAACTATACTAGCTATAACCCGATCTAATAAAAACATGCTCTATATATAGCAGCTAGCTAGCAAACCGTAGATTAACACCAATTAATATATACATGGCCTATATCGATCATGTTGTATAACATCTCCCAGATTCATTAATTAATTATATAATTACCGATTATAAATTAATTAACTTGAATTTTGACAAGTTCTCTCGAATGAAAACACATTTGATTATGTTGCCTCATAATATATATATATATAATTAGTGTGCATGCATGGCCTACCATGCATTCGTGCATATATTTTAATATATATTTGAACATATTCTTGGGGATTTCAATCTCTCTCTCTCGATCATCTATATATCTTTGGTGGCCAAAAAACACACATATATATACACATGCACTTTATGCGCAAAGGCGCGGGTGCCTCTAATAATGTGTGTGCGCACTCGATCGATGATCCCTAAACCTTAAACAACCCTAAACCCTAAAACCCTAATCCCTAATCCCTAAACCCTAAACACCCTAAACACTAAACCTAAACCCTAGACCCTAAACCCTAACCCTAACCCTAACCCTAAACCCTAGCTAACCCTAAACCCTAAACCCTAATTAAACCCTATATATAGGCCAACGACACTTAATTGTGCATCAAGCAGGCCAGGTGCCTCGCGGTCCTCTAATTAAATTAAATGTGCCATATGCATTAACCCTAAACCATATATATATAACTAACCCTAGCTAATCAAACCCTACTTAATTAAAACACATAACCCTAAACTATACTAGCTATAACCCGATCTAATACAAACATGCTCTATATATAGCAGCTAGCTAGCAAACCGTAGATTAACACCAATTAATATATACATGGCCTATATCGATCATGTTGTATAACATCTCCTTGAGATTCATTAATTAATTATATAATTATCGATGATAAATTAATTAACTTGAATTTTGACAAGTTCTCTCGAATGAAAACACATTTGATTAAGTTGCCTCATAATATATGTATATATATAATTAGTGTGCATGCATGGCCTACCATGCATTCGTGCATATATTTTAATATATATTTGAAAATATTCTTGGGGATTTCAATCTCTCTCTCTCAATCATCTATATATCGTTGGTGGCCAAAACACGCACATATATACGCATGCACTTTATGCGCAAAGGCGCGGGTGCCTCTAATAATGTGTGTGCGCACTCGATCGATGATCCCTAAAGCTTAAACCCTAAAACCCTAAAACCGAAACCCTAAACCCGAACCCTAACCCTAAACCCTAGCTAACCCTAAACCCTAAACCCTAAACCCTAATTAAACCCTATATATAGGCCAACGTCACTTAATTGTGATCAAGCAGGGGTGCCTCGCGGTCCTCTAATTAAATAAAATGTGCCATGCATTAACCCTAAACCATATATATATAACTAACCCTAGCTAATCAAATCCTACTTAATTAAAACACATAACCCTAAACTATACTAGCTATAACCCGATCTAATAAAAACATGCTCTATAAATAGCAGCTAGCTAGCAAACCGTAGATTAACACCAATTAATATATACATGGCCTATATCGATCATGTTGTATAACATCTCCCTGAGATTCATTAATTAATTATATAATTACCGATGATAAATTAATTAACTTGAATTTTGACAAGTTCTCTCGAATGAAAACACATTTGATTAAGTTGCCTCATAATATATATATATACATATAATTAGTGTGCATGCATGGCCTACCATGCATTCGTGCATATATTTTAATATATATTTGAACATATTCTTGGGGATTTCAATCTCTCTCTCTCTCTCGATCATCTATATATCTTTGGTGGCCAAAAAACACACATATATATACGCATGCACTTTATGCGCAAAGGCGCGGGTGCCTCTAATAATGTGTGTGCGCACTCGATCGATGATCCCTAAACCTTAAACCACCCTAAACCCTAAAACCCTGATCCCTAATCCCTAAACCCTAAACACCCTAAACACTAAACCTAAACCCTAGACCTAAACCCTAACCCTAACCCTAACCCTAAACCCTAGCTAACCCTAAACCCTAATTAAACCATATATATAACTAACCCTAGCTAATCAAATCATACTTAATTAAAACACATAACCCTAAACTATACTAGCTATAACCCGATCTAATAAAAACATGCTCTATATATCGCAGCTAGATAGCAAACCGTAGATTAACACCAATTAATATATACATGGCCTGTATCGATCATGTTGTATAACATCTCCCTGAGATTCATTAATTAATTATAGAATTACCGATGATAAATTAATTAACTTGAATTTTGACAAGTTCTCTCGAATGAAAACACATTTGATTAAGTTGCCTCATAATATATATATATAATTAGTGTGCATGCATGGCCTACCATGCATTCGTGCATATATTTTAATATATATTTGAACTTATTCTTGGGGATTTCAATCTCTCTCTCTCGATCATCTATATATCTTTGGTGGCCAAAAAACACACATATATATACGCATGCACTTTATGCGCAAAGGCGCGTGTGCCTCTAATAATGTGTGTGCGCACTCGATGGATGATCCCTAAACCTTAAACAACCCTAAACCCTAAAACCCTAATCCCTAATCCCTAAACCCTAAACACCCTATACACTAAACCTAAACCCTAGACCCTAAACCCTAATCCTAACCCTAACCCTAAACCCTAGCTAACCCTAAACCCTAAACCCTAATTAAACCCTATATATAGGCCAACGACACTTAATTGTGCATCAAGCAGGGGGGTGCCTCGCGGTCCTCTAATTAAATTAAATGTGCCATATGCATTAACCCTAAACCATATATATATAACTAACCCTAGCTAATCAAACCCTACTTAATTAAAACACATAACCCTAAACTATACTAGCTATAACCTGATCTAATAAAAACATGCTCTATATATAGCAGCTAGCTAGCAAACCGTAGATTAACACCAATTAATATATACATGGCCTATATCGATCATGTTGTATAACATCTCCTTGAGATTCATTAATTAATTATATAATTATCGATGATAAATTAATTAACTTGAATTTTGACAAGTTCTCTCGAATGAAAACACATTTGATTAAGTTGCCTCATAATATATATATATTAGTGTGCATGCATGGCCTACCATGCATTCGTGCATATATTTTAATATATATTTGAAAATATTCTTGGGGATTTCAATCTCTCTCTCAATCATCTATATATCGTTGGTCCAAAACACGCACATATATACGCATGCACTTTATGCGCAAAGGCGGGTGCCTCTAATAATGTGTGTGCGCACTCGATCGATGATCCCTAAAGCTTAAACCCTAAAACCCTAAAATCCGAAAACCCTAAACCCTAAACCCTAGCTAACCCTAAACCCTAATTAAACCCTATATATAGGCCAACGTCACTTAATTCTGCATCAAGTAGGCCAGGGGTGCCTCGCGGTCCTCTAATTAAATAAAATGTGCCATGCATTAACCTTAACCATATATATATAACTAACCCTAGCTAATCAAATCCTACTTAATTAAAACACATAACCCTAAACTATACTAACTATAACCCGATCTAATAAAAACATGCTCTATATAATAGCAGC
The DNA here is from genome assembly GCA_030979885.1 of Lolium multiflorum. NCBI lineage: Eukaryota > Viridiplantae > Streptophyta > Magnoliopsida > Poales > Poaceae > Lolium > Lolium multiflorum. The sequence continues at coordinate 172,772,607 of CM061749.1, read as the reverse complement.
TAGCTAGCAAACCGTAGATTAACACCAATTAATATATACATGGCCTATATCGATCATGTTGTAGAACATATCCCTGAGATTCATTAATTAATTATATAATTACCGATGATAAATTAATTAACTTGAATTTTGACAAGTTCTCTCGAATGAAAACACATTTGATTAAGTTGCCTCATAATATATATATATACATATAATTAGTGTGCATGCATGGCCTACCATGCATTCGTGCATATATTTTAATATATATTTGAACATATTCTTGGGGATTTCAATCTCTCTCTCATCTATATCTTTGGTGGCCAAAAAACACACATATATATACGCATGCACTTTATGCGCAAAGGCGCGGGTGCCTCTAATAATGTGTGTGCGCACTCGATCGATGATCCCTAAACCTTAAACAACCCTAAACCCTAAAACCCTGATCCCTAATCCCTAAACCCTAAACACCCTAAACACTAAACCTAAACCCTAGACCCTAAACCCTAACCCTAACCCTAACCCTAAACCCTAGCTAACCCTAAACCCTAATTAAACCATATATATAACTAACCCTAGCTAATCAAATCCTACTTAATTAAAACACATAACCCTAAACTATACTAGCTATAACCCGATCTAATAAAAACATGCTCTATATATAGCAGCTAGCTAGCAAACCGTAGATTAACACCAATTAATATATACATGGCCTATATCGATCATGTTGTATAACATCTCCCCGAGATTCATTAATTAATTATATAATTACCGATGATAAATTAATTAACTTGAATTTTGACAAGTTCTCTCGAATGAAAACACATTTGATTAAGTTGCCTCATAATATATATATCTAATTAGTGTGCATGCATGGCCTACCATGCATTCGTGCATATATTTTAATATATATTTGAACATATTCTTGGGGATTTCAATCTCTCTCTCTCGATCATCTATATATCTTTGGTGGCCAAAAAACACACATATATATACGCATGCACTTTATGCGCAAAGGCGCGGGTGCCTCTAATGTGTGTGCGCACTCGATCGATGATCCCTAAACCTTAAACAACCCTAAACCCTAAAACCCTAATCCCTAATCCCTAAACCCTAAACACCCTAAACACTAAACCTAAACCCTAGACCCTAAACCCTAACCCTAACCCTAACCCTAAACCCTAGCTAACCCTAAACCCTAAACCCTAATTAAACCCTATATATAGGCCAACGACACTTAATTATGCATCAAGCAGGCCAGGGGTGCCTCGCGGTCCTCTAATTAAATTAAATGTGCCATATGCATTAACCCTAAACCATATATATATAACTAACCCTAGCTAATCAAACCCTACTTAATTAAAACACATAACCCTAAACTATACTAGCTATAACCTGATCTAATAAAAACATGCTCTATATATAGCAGCTAGCTAGCAAACCGTAGATTAACACCAATTAATATATACATGGCCTATATCGATCATGTTGTATAACATCTCCTTGAGATTCATTAATTAATTATATAATTATCGATGATAAATTAATTAACTTGAATTTTGACAAGTTCTCTCGAATGAAAACACATTTGATTAAGTTGCCTCATAATATATATATAATTAGTGTGCATGCATGGCCTACCATGCATTCGTGCATATATTTTAATATATATTTGAAAATATTCTTGGGGATTTCAATCTCTCTCTCAATCATCTATATATCGTTGGTGGCCAAAACACGCACATATATACGCATGCACTTTATGCGCAAAGGCGCGGGTGCCTCTAATAATGTGTGTGCGCACTCGATCGATGATCCCTAAAGCTTAAACCCTAAAACCCTAAACCCTAACCCTAACCCTAACCCTAAACCCTAGCTAACCCTAAACCTAAACCTTAATTAAACCCTATATATAGGCCAACGTCACTTAATTCTGCATCAAGCAGGCCAGGGGTGCCTCGCGGTCCTCTAATTAAATTAAATGTGCCATGCATTAACCCTAAACCATATATATATAACTAACCCTAGCTAATCAAATCCTACTTAATTAAAACACATAACCCTAAACTATACTAGCTATAACCCGATCTAATAAAAACATGCTCTATATATAGCAGCTAGATAGCAAACCGTAGATTAACACCAATTAATATATACATGGCCTATATCGATCATGTTGTATAACATCTCCCTGAGATTCATTAATTAATTATATAATTACCGATGATAAATTAATTAACTTGAATTTTGACAAGTTCTCTCGAATGAAAACACATTTGATTATGTTGCCTCATAATATATATATATATAATTAGTGTGCATGCATGGCCTACCATGCATTCGTGCATATATTTTAATATATATTTGAACATATTGGGGATTTCAATCTCTCTCTCGATCATCTATATATCTTTGGTAAAAAACACACATATATATACGCATGCACTTTATGCGCAAAGGCGCGGGTGCCTCTAATAATGTGTGTGCGCACTCGATCGATGATCCCTAAACCTTAAACAACCCTAAACCCTAAAACCCTAATCCCTAATCCCTAAACCCTAAACACCCTAAACACTAAACCTAAACCCTAGACCCTAAACCCTAACCCTAACCCTAACCCTAAACCCTAGCTAACCCTAAACCCTAAACCCTAATTAAACCCTATATATAGGCCAACGACACTTAATTGTGCATCAAGCAGGCCAGGGGTGCCTCGCGGTCCTCTAATTAAATTAAATGTGCCATATGCATTAACCCTAAACCATATATATATAACTAACCCTAGCTAATCAAACCCTACTTAATTAAAACACATAACCCTAAACTATACTAGCTATAACCTGATCTAATAAAAACATGCTCTATATATAGCAGCTAGCTAGCAAACCGTAGATTAACACCAATTAATATATACATGGCCTATATCGATCATGTTGTATAACATCTCCTTGAGATTCATTAATTAATTATATAATTATCGATGATAAATTAATTAACTTGAATTTTGACAAGTTCTCTCGAATGAAAACACATTTGATTAAGTTGCCTCATAATATATGTATATATATAATTAGTGTGCATGCATGGCCTACCATGCATTCGTGCATATATTTTAATATATATTTGAAAATATTCTTGGGGATTTCAATCTCTCTCTCAATCATCTATATATCGTTGGTGGCCAAAACACGCACATATATACGCATGCACTTTATGCGCAAAGGCGCGGTGCCTCTAATAATGTGTGTGCGCACTCGATCGATGATCCCTAAAGCTTAAACCCTAAAACCCTAAAATCCGAAAACCCTAAACCCTAACCCTAACCCTAAACCCTAGCTAACCCTAAACCCTAAACCCTAATTAAACCCTATATATAGGCCAACGTCACTTAATTCTGCATCAAGCAGGCCAGGGGTGCCTCGCGGTCCTCTAATTAAATAAAATGTGCCATGCATTAACCCTAAACCATATATATATAACTAACCCTAGCTAATCAAATCCTACTTAATTAAAACACATAACCCTAAACTATACTAGCTATAACCCGATCTAATAAAAACATGCTCTATAAATAGCAGCTAGCTAGCAAACCGTAGATTAACACCAATTAATATATACATGGCCTATATCGATCATGTTGTATAACATCTCCCTGAGATTCATTAATTAATTATATAATTACCGATGATAAATTAATTAACTTGAATTTTGACAAGTTCTCTCGAATGAAAACACATTTGATTAAGTTGCCTCATAATATATATATATATATAATTAGTGTGCATGCATGGCCTACCATGCAATCGTGCATATATTTTAATATATATTTGAACATATTCTTGGGGATTTCAATCTCTCTCTCGATCATCTATATATCTTTGGTGGCCAAAAAACACACATATATATACGCATGCACTTTATGCGCAAAGGCGCGGGTGCCTCTAATAATGTGTGTGCGCACTCGATCGATGATCCCTAAACCTTAAACAACCCTAAACCCTAAAACCCTGATCCCTAATCCCTAAACCCTAAACACCCTAAACACTAAACCTAAACCCTAGACCCTAAACCCTAACCCTAACCCTAACCCTAAACCCTAGCTAACCCTAAACCCTAATTAAACCATATATATAACTAACCCTAGCTAATCAAATCCTACTTAATTAAAACACATAACCCTAAACTATACTAGGTATAACCCGATCTAATAAAAACATGCTCTATATATAGCAGCTAGCTAGCAAACCGTAGATTAACACCAATTAATATATACATGGCCTATATCGATCATGTTGTATAACATCTCCCTGAGATTCATTAATTAATTATATAATTACCGATGATAAATTAATTAACTTCAATTTTGACAAGTTCTCTCGAATGAAAACACATTTGATTAAGTTGCCTCATAATATATATATATACATATAATTAGTGTGCATGCATGGCCTACCATGCATTCGTGCATATATTTTAATATATATTTGAACATATTCTTGGGGATTTCAATCTCTCTCTCTCTCGATCATCTATATATCTTTGGTGGCCAAAAAACACACATATATATACGCATGCACTTTATGCGCAAAGGCGCGGGTGCCTCTAATAATGTGTGTGCGCACTCGATCGATGATCCCTAAACCTTAAACAACCCTAAACCCTAAAACCCTGATCCCTAATCCCTAAACCCTAAACACCCTAAACACTAAACCTAAACCCTAGACCCTAAACCCTAACCCTAACCCTAACCCTAAACCCTAGCTAACCCTAAACCCTAATTAAACCATATATATAACTAACCCTAGCTAATCAAATCCTACTTAATTAAAACACATAACCCTAAACTATACTAGCTATAACCCGATCTAATAAAAACATGCTCTATAAATAGCAGCTAGCTAGCAAACCGTAGATTAACACCAATTAATATATACATGACCTATATCGATCATGTTGTATAACATCTCCCTGAGATTCATTAATTAATTATATAATTACCGATGATAAATTAATTAACTTGAATTTTGACAAGTTCTCTCGAATGAAAACACATTTGATTAAGTTGCCTCATAATATATATATATACATATAATTAGTGTGCATGCATGGCCTACCATGCATTCGTGCATATATTTTAATATATATTTGAACATATTCTTGGGGATTTCAATCTCTCTCTCTCTCGATCATCTATATATCTTTGGTGGCCAAAAAACACACATATATATACGCATGCACTTTATGCGCAAAGGCGCGGGTGCCTCTAATAATGTGTGTGCGCACTCGATCGATGATCCCTAAACCTTAAACAACCCTAAACCCTAAAACCCTGATCCCTAATCCCTAAACCCTAAACACCCTAAACACTAAACCTAAACCCTAGACCCTAAACCCTAACCCTAACCCTAACCCTAAACCCTAGCTAACCCTAAACCCTAATTAAATATATATATAACTAACCCTAGCTAATCAAATCCTACTTAATTAAAACACATAACCCTAAACTATACTAGCTATAACCCGATCTAATAAAAACATGCTCTATATATAGCAGCTAGCTAGCAAACCGTAGATTAACACCAATTAATATATACATGGCCTATATCGATCATGTTGTATAACATCTCCCTGAGATTCATTAATTAATTATATAATTACCGATGATAAATTAATTAACTTGAATTTTGACAAGTTCTCTCGAATGAAAACACATTTGATTAAGTTGCCTCATAATATATATATATATAATTAGTGTGCATGCATGGCCTACCATGCATTCGTGCATATATTTTAATATATATTTGAACATATTCTTGGGAATTTCAATCTCTCTCTCTCGATCATCTATATATCTTTGGTGGCCAAAAAACACACATATATATACGCATGCACTTTATGCGCAAAGGCGCGTGCCTCTAATAATGTGTGTGCGCACTCGATCGATGATCCCTAAACCTTAAACAACCCTAAACCCTAAAACCCTAATCCCTAATCCCTAAACCCTAAACACCCTAAACACTAAACCTAAACCCTAGACCCTAAACCCTAACCCTAACCCTAACCCTAATCCCTAGCTAACCCTAAACCCTAAACCCTAATTAAACCCTATATATAGGCCAACGACACTTAATTGTGCATCAAGCAGGCCAGGGGTGCCTCGCGGTCCTCTAATTAAATTAAATGTGCCATATGCATTAACCCTAAACCATATATATATAACTAACCCTAGCTAATCAAACCCTACTTAATTAAAACACATAACCCTAAACTATACTAGCTATAACCTGATCTAATAAAAACATGCTCTATATATAGCAGCTAGCTAGCAAACCGTAGATTAACACCAATTAATATATACATGGCCTATATCGATCATGTTGTATAACATCTCCTTGAGATTCATTAATTAATTATATAATTATCGATGATAAATTAATTAACTTGAATTTTGACAAGTTCTCTCGAATGAAAACACATTTGATTAAGTTGCCCCATAATATATATATAATTAGTGTGCATGCATGGCCTACCATGCATTCGTGCATATATTTTAATATATATTTGAAAATATTCTTGGGGATTTCAATCTCTCTCTCAATCATCTATATATCGTTGGTGGCCAAAACACGCACATATATACGCATGCACTTTATGCGCAAAGGCTGCCTCTAATAATGTGTGTGCGCACTCGATCGATGATCCTAAAGCTTAAACCCTAAAACCCTAAACCCTAACCCTAACCCTAAACCCTAGCTAACCCTAAACCTAAACCTTAATTAAACCCTATATATAGGCCAACGTCACTTAATTCTGCATCAAGCAGGCCAGGGGTGCCTCGCGGTCCTCTAATTAAATTAAATGTGCCATGCATTAACCCTAAACCATATATATATACTAACCCTAGCTAATCAAATCCTACTTAATTAAAACACATAACCCTAAACTATACTAGCTATAACCCGATCTAATAAAAACATGCTCTATATATAGCAGCTAGATAGCAAACCGTAGATTAACACCAATTAATATATACATGGCCTATATCGATCATGTTGTATAACATCTCCTTGAGATTCATTAATTAATTATATAATTACCGATGATAAATTAATTAACTTGAATTTTGACAAGTTCTCTCGAATGAAAACACATTTGATTAAGTTGCCTCATAATATATATATATATATATATATATATATATATATATATATATATATATAATTAGTGTGCATGCATGGCCTACCATGCATTCGTGCATATATTTTAATATATATTTGAACATATTCTTGGGGATTTCAATCTCTCTCTCTCGATCATCTATATATCTTTGGAAAAAAACACACATATATATACGCATGCACTTTATGCGCAAAGGCGCGGTGCCTCTAATAATGTGTGTGCGCACTCGATCGATGATCCCTAAACCTTAAACAAACCTAAACCCTAAAACCCTAATCCATAATCCCTAAACCCTAAACACCCTAAACACTAAACCTAAACCCTAGACCCTAAACCCTAACCCTAACCCTAACCCTAAACCCTAGCTAACCCTAAACCCTAAACCCTAATTAAACCCTATATATAGGCCAACGACACTTAATTGTGCATCAAGCAGGCCAGGGGTGCCTCGCGGTCCTCTAATTAAATTAAATGTGCCATATGCATTAACCCTAAACCATATATATATAACTAACCCTAGCTAATCAAACCCTACTTAATTAAAACACATAACCCTAAACTATACAAGCTATAACCCGATCTAATAAAAACATGCTCTATATATAGCAGCTAGCTAGCAAACCGTAGATTAACACCAATTAATATATACATGGCCTATATCGATCATGTTGTATAACATCTCCTTGAGATTCATTAATTAATTATATAATTATCGATGATAAATTAATTAACTTGAATTTTGACAAGTTCTCTCAAATGAAAACACATTTGATTAAGTTGCCTCATAATATATATATAATTAGTGTGCTTGCATGGCCTACCATGCATTCGTGCATATATTTTAATATATATTTGAACATATTCTTGGGGATTTCAATCTCTCTCTCGATCATCTATATATCGTTGGTAAAAAACACACATATATACGCATGCACTTTATGCGCAAAGGCGCGGGTGCCTCTAACAATGTGTGTGCACACTCGATCGATGATCCCTAAAGCTTAAACCCAAAAACCCTAAAACCCTAATCCCTAATACCTAAACCCTAAACACCCTAAACACCCTAAACACTAAACCCTAAACACCTAGACCCTAAACCCTAACCCTAAACCTAACCCTAAACCCTAGCTAACCCTAAACCCTAAACCCTAATTAAACCTTATATATATAGGCCAATGACACTTAATTTGTTGGAGATATGCCCAAGAGGCAATAATAAAGTGGTTATTATAATATATCTTTGTGTTTATGATAAATGTTTGCATACCATGCTATAATTGTATTAACCGAAACATTGATACATGTGTGTTATGTAAACAACAAGGAGTCCCTAGTGAGCCTCTTGTATAAACTAGCTTGTTGATTAATAGATGATCATGGTTTCGTGATCATGAACATTGGATGTTATTAATAACAAGGTTATGTCATTAGATGAATGATATAATGGACATACACCCAAATAAGCGTAGCATAAGATCATGTCATTAAGTTCAACTTGCTATTAGCTTCCGATACATAGTTACCTAGTCCTTCGACCATGAGATCATGTAAATCACTTATACCGGAATGGTACTTTGATTACATCAAACGCCACTGCGTAAATGGGTGGTTATAAAGGTGGGATTAAGTATTCGGAAAGTATGAGTTGAGGCATATGGATCAAGAGTGGGATATTGTCCATCCCGATGACGGATAGATATACTCTGGGCCCTCTCGGTGGAATGTCGTCTGATTAGCTTGCAAGCATATGAATGGTTCATAAGAGATGACATACCACGGTATGAGTAAAGAGTACTTGTCGGAGACGAGGTTGAACGAGGTATGGAGATACCGATGATCAAACCTCGGACAAGTAAAATATCGCGTGACAAAGGGAATCAGTATCGTATGTAATTGGTTCAATCGATCACTAAGTTATCGCTGAATATGTGGGAGCCATTATGGATCTCCAGATCCCGCTATTGGTTATTGGTCGGAGAGAAGTCTCAACCATGTCTACATAGTTCACGAACCGTAGGGTGACACACTTAAGGTTTGATGTTGTTTTAAGTAGATATGGAATATGGAATGGAGTTCGAATTTTGTTCGGAGTCTCGGATGGGATCCAAGACATCACGAGGAGGTTCGGAATGGTCCGGAGAATAAGATTCATATATGGGAAGTCATTTTCCGGGGTTCGGAAAAAATCCGGTGTTTTGACCGGAGCTTCTAGAAGGTTTTGGAAGGACCGGAATAGTCCGGAATATTGTGGAAGGTTCCGGAAGTGTCCGGGACGACCCGGGATGTCTAAGGAAGTCCGGAGGGTTCCATAATAGGTGTATCCATGTTTTCCTTAAGGGTTAAGAAGTTTCCCCTAAGGCAGATTCGGATTTGGCAAAAGAGTCCTAGTTCTAGTAGGTTTCGGCTGACAGAAACCTACCGGAACTCTCCCAAACTTTGGGGGCAGGTCTTGGACGACCCAAGGACCTTTTCCACCTATAAAAGGAGGGCAAGGGGAGCCCCAAGAGGTGCACAAGTCGCAGCCCTTGCCCCCTCTCCCCAAACCCTAGCCGCCCCTTCCTCCTCCTCCCTCTTGCACGGCTACGGCGAAGCCCTGCCGGAGATCTCCACCACCACCGCCACCACGCCGTCGTGCTGGCGGGATTCCGAGGATCTACTACTTCCGCTGCCCGCTGGAACGGGGAGAAGGACGTCGTCATCAACACCGTACGTGTGACCGAGTACGGAGGTGCTGCCCGACTGTGGCACCGTCAAGATCTTCTACGCGCTTTTGCAAGCGGCAAGTGATAGACTACATCCACCACGAGATCTAATCTCGTTAGGCTTTGGAAATCTTCGAGGGTTAGTCTCATGATCTTCTCGTTGCTACCATCTTCTAGATTGGATCTTGGCTTGTTATTCGTTCTCGCCGTAGGAATTTTTTGTTTTCTATGCTACGAATCCCATCAGTGGTATCAAAGCCGTGTCTATGCATAGATTGGTTGCACGAGTAGAACACAATGGTTTTGTGGGCGTTGATGCTTTTGTTGTCTTTAGTTGTGTGTACTTTGCATCTTGCGGGATGGTGGGATGAAGCGGCCCGGGCTAACTTTACATGACCGCGTTCATGAGACTTGCTCCACACTCGACATGCAACTTGTATTGCATAAGTGGCTTTGCGGGTGTCTGTCTCTCTCACCATAGTGAAGATTCAATCTACTCTTTCTATTGACAACACTAGTATCACCGTTGTGGTTCATGTTCGTAGGTAGATTGGATCTTACTCGAAAACCCTAAACCACGTAAAATATGCAAACCAAATTAGAGACGTCTAACTTGTTTTTGCAGGGTTTGGTGATGTGATATGGCCATGATGTGATGATGAATATGTATGAGATGATCATTATTGTATTGTGGCAACCGGCAGGAGCCTTATGGTTGTCTTTATATTTCATGTTGTAGTATTATTTCAAAGTAGTTGTAATAGTTGCTACACACGGTGAACAACCATGAAGACGACGCCATGGACCTTGACGCTACGCCGACGATGATGGAGATCATGCCCGTTGATGATGGAGATCATGTCCGTGCTTTGGAGATGAAGATCAAAGGCGCAAAGACTAAAGGGCCATATCATATCACATTATGAATTGCATGTGATGTTAATCCTTTATGCATCTTATTTTGCTTAGATCGCGACGGTAGCATTATAAGATGATCCCTCACATTAATATCAAGATAATAAAGTGTTCTCCCCTCGTATGCACCGTTGCTACAGTTTGTCGTTTTGAAGCATCTCGTGATGATCGGATGTGATAGATTCTATGTTCACATACAACGGGTGTAAGCCATGTTGCACACGCGGAAATACTTGGGTTTTCTTGACGAGCCTAGCATGTACAGACATGGCCTCGGGACAACGGAAACCGAAAGGTTGAACACGAGTCATATGGATGATATGATCAACATGTTGATGTTCACCATTGAAGCTACATCATCTCACGTGATGATCGGTTTTGGTGTAGTGGATGTGGATCGTGTGCCACTTAACAACTATGAGGGATGTTGTATTAAGTGGGAGTTCATTAGTAATTAGATTAAAACTTGAACTAATTATCATGAACATAGTCTGAATAGTATTTTGAATTAAATTTGTAGAATTGGCATCCGTTTTCTACCATGCGCTAGTCTTGTAATTGAGATAGAAATACTGTTAAGTCTGACAAGTAACTTTACGGACTGGTACCGTATTGTTAAAGAATCAAGAAATAATTAAGTCCTATTGCAAACTTTTAGTAAACCTCACATTGTTGATTCAAAGAACAATGGTTTCAATTAGTACCTAAAATCATCTTGTCTCCGTGAAACTTGAAGTTCAAATCTGTTTGAAAAGTAAGGAGCTGGAAATTTTGTTTTCAGAAATAAGCGAGGTATGAGATATATGTGATATCTAAGACCTTATTGCAAGATGATAGAATATAATCTAGTGAGACTACATAAACTCATAAGTTTTATGGGAATGTACGAAGGTTGAAGACGCTAGGCGTCCCGATCCTCCAACTAGTTGGGCACTAACGATATTCGCATATCCATGAAGTGATCGTCCTTAGTATGCACCGTTGCTAAGACTCATCGTTTCGAAGCATCACGTGATGATCGGGTGTTATAGATTCTACGTGTGCATACAACGGGTGCAAGCCAGATTTGCATGCGAATACTAAGGTTAAACTTTACGAGCCTAGCATGTACATACATGGTCTCGGAAAGTCGTCATGATTTGATGGATAAAAATTATGAGTGAAATTGTTCATCACATTAAAAGGTTACTAATAGTGAAATTCGGAACACTTGTCATGTGATGATCAACTTCAAAGTAAGAACCTCAAGGTTATTGGTATTTGACCAATGGACCTAGAAGTTATTGAAGGTGAAGTGTTTTCTAAGAATGAGGAAAGCTAAAAGAGAAACTACAAAAGATTTTTGGCAGAAAGTCTAGCTCAGGTGTATATAGATGATATACATGTTATGAATGTATTCTTTGTTTGGTCACACAATGAAATTCTTGGGTATTTGTACCATATTGGTTGGTATGAGGTGTCATACGAAACAACGCAATACAAGAATACAATGGCCTAAGTGACTGATAAGGAATGTGGTAATAATGCACGTCTGGAACAAAATAAAGTGTTATTATGTTCGTCGTTGGCATTCTACCTAGCCCTTGAGATTTATAATAAAGAACTTAATAATTGTTATTTTGCTCTGGTCAAATGAAAACAATGAGTTGTTTAAATTATGACCTTACTCCATGTACGATGGATAAGTTACTATAAATCTTTATGGTGAAGCACACATACATAACACTGACGCTAAAATGCCATAAGGCAAATGATGTGAATTCCACTCATTAGTGGAACCTCCATTTAGGTCATGTTAGAAAGGAACGCATGAAGGAACTCCATGCAAATGGATTTTTGGAGTCATTTGATTTTTGAATCGTTTGGCATTTGCAAATCTTTTCTAAAGAGAATGACTGAAATACCGTTCATAGGCCAAGAGTTGAACGGGCAACTAACTTAGTGGAAACATACATGATGATGTATGTGGTTCACTGGGCATAGTTGTGTGCGGGAGATTCTTCTACTTCATGAAAACTTCCAACAATGAATTGAGTATATATGTGTGGATATATTCGATAAGGAAGAAGTCTGAAACATTTGAATGGATTCAAATAAATTTCAGCATGAAGTGGAAATCATCGTAATAGAAAAGTCAAATATCTATGATAGGATCATGGTGGAAATATTTGAATTACGAGTTTTAGCGAACATCTAAAAGAGTTATGAAATTGTTCTACAACTCACGTTCCTTGGAGTATCATAGTGATGATGGAGTATCCGAGAAACGTATCCAAACCTTGTTGGGTTAATGATGAGATAATATGAAGCCATTATATTTTTGTGGATTATGCTTTAGAGACTACCGCTTTTACACTGAATAGAGCGTCATCATGATCCGTTGAAATGACACCATACGAGTTATGGCATGGGTATAAACCCTAATAGTCTTTTCTTAAATTTTGGTATGCATAGCATATGTAAATAAGTTTACAACCAAAATCGGATGAATGTCTTTGTTGGTTATCCCAGAGAATTGATTGGGAATTCTTTCCACTATGAAGTAAAAGACAAAAGTGTTTGTTAATGTTACTTGTTTATTTCCAAGAAATTGTTTTCTAGCGAAGTATTTGAGTGGGAGGACAATAGAACTTGATAAGCTTGATGAACCTGAGCATGATGATCAGAGTAGCGCAGCATCGGAAATGGTTCTGGAAGCGGCCACGATGATCATGGCTCCCATGTCTACAAAATGTTATAGTCATGGAGATCGAAGTACCTATTGAACCTTGTAGGTATGGTTTACTTTGAGATCAAATAAATGATTTTTGGACAAAGGATTGATTTTGAACAATGATAAACCAACTACAAACAAAGAAGTTATGATGGGCCCTGACTCCGTTAAAATGGCTATACGCCATGAAATCCAAGATAGATGAATACTTTTTGAAAGTAAATGGATCTATAAAATTGATGGACTTGGATGGAATATCCTTGAATAAGCTCGACTTGTCGAAAAGTTGTTTACGACAAAGTTCAAAGAGTTGACTACGATAAGATTAGATCTTCCGTAGCAATGCTTATAGTCCATGTGGATTATCCTAGTAATCGCTACATATTTCTTTTATGAGATATGATAGTAGGATGGCAGAAATACATTCCTTACCAGAAGTGTGTATGAAGGATGTATACTAGATACAAACCAAGAGTTTTGCTAGTCCGTGGAATACTAGATAGGTATACGAACTTCAATTGGATGAAGTGAGTATCATGGAGTTGGAATCTTCACCGGATGAAATAGTCAAAGAGTTTTTGATTTCATCAGAAACGATGAAGATGCTTGCATTTGCAAGAAATTAAGTGGGAGCACTAAGACATATTTATAATACTTTATGTAGATGACATATCGTTGATTATAAATGATGTAATTATATACTTGATGTGAATAAAAGGTTTCATTGAGAATTAACTTCAATGAAAGGATATGGACTGAAACATATTTAGTGTCAAGATCTATGAAGATAGATTGAAACACATAATAAGTTTAAGTCAAAGTACATAGAATGGATATTGAAGTAGTTCAATATACAAATATTAAGAAGGTGTTCTTTTCATGTGAAGGTTTAACAAGACTTGAGTGTATATGACACTCAATGAGTAAAAAACACATGAGTGATTTTAGATCACGATTAATATGTACACAATCGGATATCCTGTGCTCTAAAGTGTTGTGAGCATGTACCAGAATGATTCATATGATGATCATTGGACGACAGTAAGAATATCCTTGGGTACTTTAGAAGAACCAAGGATATATATATAGTTTTATATGGGGTAATAACAAACAAATCGCTGTAAGTTGTTGCACCAATATTAGTTTGGTCACATATAAAAATGAATTTCAAATCTCAATTAGGCTAAGTGTTGTTTAAAAGGTAGCACAAAGATTTAGAAGAGTTCTAAATATTGTGACGGATTCTACAAACGAAGGCAGAGTATGTCATTGTTTTGACAATGACTAAGGATGCTAAGTCGAAAAGTTCTTTGAGAACTTGGTGTAGTTCCGATAGTTTCAGAACTTTGAAACTATATTGTGTGTGACAATAATAGTGACATATTTCAGACCGCGGAATTAAGGTTCCACCAGAAGACCAAACATATTTAATGCCGACTCATTTGGAAAATGAGTGATGCGTGAAGACGCAAATGAATTGCAAAATACATACGTTTCTGATGTCAGATCCATTGACTAAAACCTCTCCCGTGAGCAAAACATGATAAAGCACCGAAGGCCAAGGTGTTATATCTTTACAAATGTAAACTAGATTATTGACTCTAGTGCAAGTGGGAGACTGTTGGAGATATGCCCAAGAGGCAATAAAAAGTGGTTATTATAATATATCTTTGTGTTTATGATAAATGTTTGTATACCATGCTATAATTGTATTAACCGAAACATTGATACATGTGTGTTATGTAAACAACAAGGAGTCCCTAGTGAGCCTCTTGTATAAACTAGCTTGTTGATTAATAGATGATCATGGTTTCGTGATCATGAACATTGGATGTTATTAATAACAAGGTTATGTCATTAGATGAATGATATAATGGACACACACCCAAATAAGCGTAGCATAAGATCATGTCATTAAGTTCAACTTGCTATTAGCTTCCGATACATAGTTACCTAGTCCTTCGACCATGAGATCATGTAAATCACTTATACCGGAAGGGTACTTTGATTACATCAAACGCCACTGCGTAAATGGGTGGTTATAAAGGTGGGATTAAGTATTCGGAAAGTATGAGTTGAGGCATATGGATCAAGAGTGGGATATTGTCCATCCCGATGACGGATAGATATACTCTGGGCCCTCTCGGTGGAATGTCGTCTGATTAGCTTGCAAGCATATGAATGGTTCATAAGAGATGACATACCACGGTATGAGTAAAGAGTACTTGTCGGAGACGAGGTTGAACGAGGTATGGAGATACCGATGATCAAACCTCGGACAAGTAAAATATCGCGTGACAAAGGGAATCGTATCGTATGTAAATGGTTCAATTGATCACTAAGTTATCGTTGAATATGTGGGAGCCATTATGGATATGCAGATCCCGCTATTGGTTATTGGTCGGAGAGAAGTCTCAACCATGTCTACATAGTTCACGAACCGTAGGGTGACACACTTAAGGTTTGATGTCGTTTTAAGTAGATATGGAATATGGAATGGAGTTCGAATTTTGTTCGGAGTCTCGGATGGGATCCAAAACATCACGAGGAGGTCCGGAATGGTCGGAGAATAAGATTCATATATGTGAAGTCATTTTCCGGGGTTCGGAAAAAGTCCGGTGTTTTGACCGGAGCTTCTAGAAGGTTTTGGAAGGACCGGAATAGTCCGGAATATTGTGGAAGGTTCCGGAAGTGTCCGGGACGACCCGGGCTGTCTAAGGAAGTCCGGAGGGTTCCATAATAGGTGTATCCATGTTTTCCTTAAGGGTTAAGAAGTTTCCCCTAAATTTTCAAATTTTGGAATGTAAAGATAAATAAATTAAGTTGATTGAATTGTTTGTCTTTGTTGAAATTTCACAAGAAATTAAAACTTTTTAAGTTTTATTTAAAAGCCCTTCTCAAAACAAGTTTTTACAAATATTTGCTTTCAAAGTATTTCCAAACCAAACCTATTTCTATTTCATGGTTTTGAAATCATATAAGATTTTATTTTGAGACAAAAGGCCCAAACCTTATTTTGGAGTATCAATGCCCAAGTAGCCATATAAAGCGTTATATTTATAATAACTATTTTTGTAATTTAGCTTTTGACCAAAATTAAGTTTTATAAATTTAATTGAGTCGTTTCGACATCAATATCAAAATCCATGTTGAAATAAAAGCAGCGAAAGGTTTTTAGTTTCGGGAAATACCTTAATTACCTGATTTCATAAAATCCAAAGTAGGTCTTTAATTTTTCAAATATGCTATTAGGCAAAATGCATAAAAATATGTCTTTGTACTTTTATTTAGACGGAAATAGTATTCCATGATGATTCATGTGTTATTGCTCTTGACGCAGCATGGAAGGCCAACGAAGAACTTGGAGAAGACTCGATGCATACTTGAACACTCCAAAGATACATCATAACAGTAGAAGAAGTTGAAGCATTGAAGGCAGAAATAGAATAGACCACCACTTATTACACCAACGATATTGCAATAACGTTATGATCATACTAACTTGTGGTATGACCATACTAGATTTTGTTTGTGTTTGAACTAGTTTGCTTGATGCGATGAATGCTTGTTAGATGTTGTTTGCAAGATGTTTTGCTTTGATTTGATGTGTTTGGGTAGGAAATCTTCTTTAGAATCTTTCTATCTATTCTCATCTATACCCAACCCAGAGAATGTTTTCTCGGCAACTCGCCATGAAAACAATAGTAGTGAAACCAACCTTCATGTTCCTATCAAGATGAAGAACCGAAGAGTGCGAGATACGCAAAACCCTAGTTAAGGATCGATAGAAATGTTTTCAAAACAGTTCAATAATGGGTATTGAAACATTGATTCAATTCTCCATGAATTTTTTTATCAAACTTGTGAGGTTGACCAAGTGTTAGAATACGAGATTCAATAAATCAAATACGGAGTAATGATCTGGGTGCAGGATGGATTGATCACCATTCCTACTACTCTTATTATTCGCTTTCGTAATATTGACTTTGCGAATCTAGAGAGACATACCTACAAGAGAGACGTCGCTGATAAGCCTGAACCATAGGGTGAATAGATATTATACCCTTATAGTAGGCAAGTGCTGCCAAGCGTAGGACTACCTTTAGTTTGAAGATCTAGTCACTAGATGAAGAGTGGTGGAAGGTTGTCGAAGACACCAATAAACAAAGGTGAGGAAAGTTATGAAGTCCTATCATCTTGGTTTTCCGATCGACCCAAAGAGTGACCCATCGGTATATATAATAGTTCAACAACCAATCATTTGGATTAGAAACCCTACTATGAAGGAAACCTATTCAACTCACCTTGGAGAGATATGTTGTTCACTATATGTGAATAAGCATTCGCCTAGTGGACACTAAACTTAGAAGCCATAAGGGGTTTCAAGCGATGACCTAGTGCCAAGTCATATCCAAGATAAGCTTTGCTGAACCCAAGACTTAAGACTACCTACAAAATTTTCTTTTAAGGGTGGTAGCCCACCCCAACATATCCCAAACCCATCTTTCTTTCTAGCCTTTCTCGAATCTCGAGGACGAGATTCATTTTAAGGGTGGTAGTCTGTAACATCCCAAAATTTTCAAATTTTGGAATGTAAAGATAAATAAATTAAGTTGATTGAATTGTTTGTCTTTGTTGAAATTTCACAAGAAATTAAAACTTTTTAAGTTTTATTTAAAAGCCCTGTAAGTAAGTTTTCACAAATATTTGCTTTCAAAGTACTTCCAAGCCAATCCTATTTCTATTTCATGGTTTTGAAATCATATAAGATTTTATTTTGAGACAAAAGGCCCAAACCTTATTTTGGAGTATCAATGCGCAAGTAGCCATATAAAGCGTTATATTTATAATAACTATTTTTGTAATTTAGCTTTTGACCAAAATTAGTTTTATAAATTTAATTGAGTCGTTTCGACATCAATATCAAAATCCATGTTGAAATAAAAGCAGCGAAAGGTTTTTAGTTTCGGGAAATACCTTAATTACCTGATTTCATAAAATCCAAAGTAGGTCTTTAATTTTTCAAATATGCTATTAGGCAAAATGCATAAAAATATGTCTTTGTACTTTTATTTAGACGGAAATAGTATTCCATGATGTTCACTAGGAAATGTATGTTTTTTTTATAAACTTTGTTTGAATCAATTTAGGGGTCTGAATCTAACACTAGAAAACAAAACAGAAAAGAAATAAAGAGGCAAAAAAAAGTTATAAATCATTTTCTTTGCGTAAACCAAATTCTATTTCCTGTTCTCCTAAATAGCCTATTAGTCCAAATGCATAAAATGTACTCGGGTGTTTTGTTTAGATTGTAACATTGTTCCATAATATTCAAATGCAGTACTAGATTTTTGTTACAAAGTTCTCGTAATTTATCTGAGGCTAATTTAGAGAGCTAAATCTATTGCTAGAAATAAGGCAGAGAGGAAAAATATATAAGAACCAACCAGTCAGGCCAAAACGAGCCAGCCAGCTATGCACGCACGTCCGCGCTCGGTCCCACCCATACATCTTCAACCTTCAGACGGATACCGGTTCGCCTACGAGACCAACTCTCCACTGAACCAAACTGTCCACAAAAATCTCAGATTTAGCTCAAATTTTTGTCCCTTTGCCACGAAATAAAATCCCTATAAATACCCAACATCTCCTCCTTTCCTTCCACTTTGAAACCCTAAAAATAGCGCCGCCAGGCTGCCAAAATTTCTTGCCGGATTTTGCCATCGCCGCCACCATTATTGAGCTTCGGAGGTTCAAGTCGCTGACGATTCGGCCAGTACAGGAGGACCCCTGCCTCAATCTCGTGCTCCTTGTCTTCTCCTCGTCCTTGTGTATCTTCTGAATATTTTTTCTTTTGGCTCGTATCTCGTAGTGCAGCAACCTCTGCGAAGATGTGCGGCGCCGGTCAGCGATCCGTCCGCTTGTCGCCGCTGTTCCAGGAAGAGATCGACGACGACTCACCAGCGAGCTCTCCGCGACGAGCTGGTCCCCGTACACATGGTTCCCGAGCCAGGAGTCCACCGCGAGCACGGGATCGATCTTGATCCAAATCCCGAAAATCTCGCGGAATTTGTTATCCCTAACCACGATTTCTTCTCCTATAAATACACATATCTCTCCTCCATTTTTCCCCTTTAAAGCCTTAAAATAAAATTTGAGCCGTCAGGGCTGCCAAATCTTCTTGCCGTAGTTCATCTCGGCCGCTTCACACGTCGATTCCGACGAAAACCGTAAGCCCCGCTGCATCCTTTTGGTTCCATTCGTCTACACTCGTCCTTACCCATCTTCCCGACCTCTTTATTCGATTTAGCACAGCCAAGCGACGAACTTGTCTATGAGCGAACCTCGCCGACCCCCGCATCACCTCTGGCCGCCTCCACTCGAAGTTTGAGGAAGGGCCTGGGCACATCGCTGTTACCATCAGGTTCCCTGCGTCATGCTGTTTGTCGTCGTCCACTTCACCGAGCCCGTAAACCACCGAAGCAGCATCGACGAGGACACCCACGCGCAGCAGCACTGCCCACATTCTCAGCATGGTTGAGCACTGCAGGTATTGCCATCGTGTGCACAGTTTAGATAAATTAAATCAGATCTATCTTAGGCCGTTAGATCTTATTTGGATGGTCCATGTTAACCCATTAACTGAATCCGGTGTCAGCACATGCACGAACACTGTGACCGATCGGTCAGTTTGCTGTTTTTGTGCTAGCTGACCTTTAACTTTAAAATTTCAATATCAAATCATTCATAACTCGGTTTTAGACCATTCTTCTTGCATTGAGTTTATAATTAAATTCTCTACGACTTTCCTGTAGAGAGATTTTCCATCCGATAAACTTTTCCGGACAACTTTTCGTACAACATCAAAATTTAACCGCGACATGTTTAATCTTGTAAAATTCATAACTAATGTTTGGAAACTCGGATTCTAACAAATAATATGTCGTTGAACTCACAAAAATGAGGAGAACACAGTGGTGCAATAAAATTTGACTTTTGAACTGTTCTCGAATATTCAAATTTAAATATGTAAGTTTGAGTATTTTCTGCATGGTTCAAATTCTACAAATTTAAATCAAATGATTCCTCTTGCAAATGAAACTTATTGATGTCCCCTGTCCATTAACATCAGTGCCTAAAACTTATAAAACAATTTGCAAGTATTCAAGTCTAAATAGGAGAACTTGAGTAGTTTCGACATAACTTAAATTCTATAAATCCCTTTAAGATGATTCCTTTTGTAAATGAATTATATTTGAACTCTTCATCCAGTAGCCCACCTGTTTAGTTTAGTTAATCATATTCACTTCCCATGGTTTTATATTTGAAGTAATATCCTTCTATGTGTCATACGACACAATCCATAAACCCTACTTGATCATATCTTTTTTTGAATATGTGTTACTCATCAATATCCATCGGAACCATTATCATAATTAATTTTTGTAAACATTGAGGTTGAAGATTAAACTCATAATTCCCTTTTTCCAAACTGAATCATATGATCATACCCATTTACCAAAATCATTTAGATATTTTCATCATGTCCAAGATCATATCTATCCTAATTATATTTTTCTAGTTCACAATATTCAAACTACACATGAGTTGTTTGAGTAAATTGTGACAAATCTTATTTATAGATTTTCCCTATGCAAATGTTGTGGAGACACTCTACACATGTGTTGAAACGTTGACATCCTTTAGAATCTTTGTTCCACATCTTGAATACCATTAATGTATGTCCTATCTCATGCTATTCAATCATATTTATTAAGCTTTGGTTATTCAAATAACAAATGAGTCATTTGAGTAATTAAATATACCATTAGTTCATGGCCAAGTCTATGCGTGAATTTGTGCTACTTTGATAAGTGTTTTCACACTATGTCAAGTTGCATTTTGAATTGCACTTGCGATGCTTGTGAGAGTTTCTAAAACACAAGCATCATTATAATTATCCATCCTTGAGTAGAAAACAACCATGGACCATAGGTTCTTATCAATCATTTTTCTTCTAAGCACTTGACTTAGATAATCATTTCCTTTTTCAAGTATTTGACCCATCCATTCAATATCTTAAATTCATATCTTGCAAGCCATACCTCTGCCATACCTTCAATTTCCCAATTAATCATAAATTTAATGAAACCTAAATACAATGAATAACAAATCTTTCTAATTTGTTGCCTTGCTTGATTTTGTTGTTGTTTGAATGTGTGTTTATGTTGTGTTACTTGTATGTTATAGTTGTACGGAGAGCTACGAGTTTTGATTGAGAGAAGTGCAGAATTCTTCAGTTACCAAAAAGGCAAGTGTCACAAACTCATTATCCCATTGTTTTCTATGCATTGGTAGTTGTTTTATATGCATAATGATTTCAAATTGCTGGCCCTGGGATTATCAAAGTGGAGAGATTGCGAGAGATAAAGGTTTTATTGTAGAAGAAAACGTGAATGTCCTTGTTACCAAGTTTGGGCTAGTAAGTGGTATCTTTATAGTAGGTTATGTAGAAGTTAGTTTATCTCGTGCACGGTTTAGTGCACGCCCACATTAGAAAGTCCCCTGGACTATAAATATGTACCTAGGGTTTATGGAATAAACAACAACCAACGTTCAACACAAACCAATCTCGGCGCATCGCCAACTCCTTCGTCTCGAGGGTTCCTCCGGTAAGCACCATGCTGCCTAGATCGCATCTCGCGATCTAGGCAGCACGAGCCTGCCTAGTTGTTCATGCGTTGCTCGTACTGAAGCCTTTTGATGGCGAGCAACGTAGTTATCATAGATGTGTTAGGGTTAGCATTGTTCCTAGTATCATATGCTGTCGTAGTGCAACCCTTGCGCATCTAGCCGTACCTCATCATGGGTGCAGGGGCGGCACCCCGCTTGATCGTTATTTAGTAGATCTGATCCGTTACGATTGCTCCTTGATTCATCAAGGATTAGTTTAATATCTGCAATAGTTAGGCCTTACAAAGGGTTGGAGGATCCAGCGGCATGCAGGGTGTAGTTTGCTGCCCCTAGACAGGACGTTCCGAGGATCAACCTAGCGTTGGTTTTTAGGCCTTGTCTAGGGCTGGCTTACGATCACCGTGTGTGAGCGCGAGGCCCAATCGTGAGTAGGATGATCCGATTATGCGGTGAAAACCCCAGATCGTCGTGGATCTCATATGCTTTATCATGATCAAGCAGGACCACCATATATTCGGCCACCTTGGACGAATCATGGGTGGATCGGCTCCATGAGCCGATTCACAGGACAACCTGAGAGCCGATCGAGGCTCGTATTTAACGTGTACGTGTGTGCCCTGCAGGAAACTAAGCGAGGCATCATCCACACCTTCCTGACCAGGTATAGGTCGGGTGGCACGCCCTGCAATTTGCACGGCGCGCGACCAGGAGGCTTTGCGGGCCGTCGCCCTGAGGGACCGGGGCCAGCCGCAGCCCTAGTTGTTCCCGGCCCTACGGTGTTGACCACCACTGCCCGCCGGTGGGTTTCGACGTCAACACATTCTGGCACGCCCGGTGGGACACATCTTCAACATCAACCACAATGCCATCTACATCAGAGATGGCAGAAGAAACTCCGGTCACGTACGAGGAGCTCTCTGGCGAGCTCAAGAAGAAGTATGACGAGGTTAAAGCTGTCCTCGAAGCCGACCTAATCGGCTCTTTCCACAGGACCCGCTCCCATGGCATCAGATGGAAGGGGTTCACACCTGAAGGCGCGCTGATGGAGTGGACCTGTCCACCCCGAGAGAACGCACCAGGTCGCTGCGTCAGAGATAAACTTCATGGTGGCTCATTCGCTGCACCGCCATTCCGAGAGCCTGGTGAATACGTTGGAGCGCGTGCTCGCGCGTAATCCAGGAGATCATGAGCCATCGTACTCTCCGTCAGGACCAGCCCTAGGGACTCACCAAGGGGAGTTGCTACTCCAGTCCCGTCCACCGCTGCCGTTCGCGTTGGCAGCGCCCGAAGCGCCGAACTCATCGGCCTATGTCGTCTACAAGATTGGTGGTGACCCCAGTGACTACCAATGCAGGACGCGCCCAAGGAGATCCCGCACGGGTACGCATGCGCATACGTGCCAGACTGCAGCACCTGGGCACCCTCAAACCAGGTTGCTATAGCAGGGACTTCTGGGGCAACAGGAGGAACGTCGGAGGCAGACTCCGAGAAGCAAACGTGGCTAGCTAAATACGCCACCCCGACAAAACTCCGAGCCCAGCCCCAGCTGGCTCAGAACCGGAAAAACAAGCATGGCTGGTTAAGTACGCCACTCCGACGAATCTTCGTGTCGGCACCTGCAGCCATCACCGCGGATCAAATTTGTACGATCCTGAAGATCAGTTCGGCATGATGCCGAAAAGAAAGGCGATCGGCTATACCAAGCCGTACCCCAACGAGTACGAATTGATCCCGCTACCACCCAAATATCGGCTCCCGACTTCACAAAGTTCAGCGGATCAGATGGTTCCAGCTCCATCAAGCATGTGAGCCGATATTTGCACAGCCGGCATGATCTCA
The DNA here is from genome assembly GCA_030979885.1 of Lolium multiflorum. Taxonomy (NCBI): domain Eukaryota; kingdom Viridiplantae; phylum Streptophyta; class Magnoliopsida; order Poales; family Poaceae; genus Lolium; species Lolium multiflorum. The sequence goes on along the minus strand of CM061749.1, from coordinate 172,748,583 downwards.
GCGCCGACGAGCGTGAGGTACTTCTCACAGTTCCCTCACAGGATCGGCCGGGCTGGTACACGCGCTGCCACCGAACTCACTCCACTTGAAGCAGCTGGAAGAACGGTTCCATGAGCAATATCACTCAGAGGCTTCCGAGGCTGGCATTGCCGATCTAGCACAAGTACGACAGAAGCGCGGGGAAACAGTGTCAGAATACATCCAGCGCTTCAGGACCGTTAGGAACCGATGCTATTCGGTTCACGTAAGCGAAAAGGAAGCAGTCGAGTTGGCGGTGGTGGGTCTGTCATCATCGATCAAGGACGTGGCCTCCCAAGCGGACTACCCGTCACTAGCGCACATGGTACAGAAGCTGTCAGCATATGAACAGCGTCACCCAGATGTCTACCAGGACAAGTTCAAGCGGGTGGTTACCATGGTCGACGCAGGCGAAGATGAAGTCGCTACGGGAGAACAAGAGGTCGCGGTGGCTGAGTGGACTCGAGCTGCAGGCCCAGTAACCTGCAAATGGGTGAAGCCACCAGGACCTCCAAGAGGATTCGACTTCGACGTGACGAAAACCGAGCAGATCTTCGATCTCTTACTCGCGGAGAAGCATATAAAGATTCCCGAAGGCCACAAAGTTCCCACGGTGCAAGAGCTGAACGGAAAGCCATACTGCAAGTGGCATAACACGTTCACCCACACCACTAACGACTGCAGGGTGTGGCGTCAGCAGATCCAGATGGCAATAGAAAATGGGCGACTAATTTTTAACCAGTACGCCATGAAGGTCGACACACACCCCTTCCCCGCCGTCAACATGGTGGAGTTTGCCCACCTCAGAGGGTGCCAGCCTGATTTCTCAGCCAACATCAGCATGGTAGAGCTTGGACACCGCTCTGAGAAGGACGGGGATGAGGACAGCTGCTCTCAGAGCAAGGACACGAGGGGGCCGCTCCATGCGATCGGCTCCGTCAAGATGGCAAGCGCTACGTCACGGAGGGGGAAGTTAAGAACATAAGATATCAACGACCCCTCTCTGATCACCTCCTCAATAAGTACGTGAGTCGGTATGATCAACGCCGGCGACACGGCGACGATGATGAAAGAGGCCGTATGGCCAGAAACGACAGAAGACATCGTCGGCATAATCACGATGAGGAGCGGCAGGAGCGCCACGCCAGGGAGCAGGACGATACGGACAGGCATTGGGACTGCCCTTTCTTCAGACACTGATGGGATTCAGGAATGAGCCGATTACCAACAATCGGCAACTGCCCAGAATGCAACCAAAAAAAGAAGGAGGCAGCCAACGTGTCTGTATTCGAGCGCCTAGGGCCTCTCCCACCACAAAACAGACGTGCTGAGACCCCTCCGTTGGAAGATCTCGAGGATTCGGAAGACGAGGGGGAAGACGAAGAAGACAGGTACCACCGTCCAAGGTGGTGCCCTGATGGTCTCAGCCATTCACAAAAGCGCAGGGTTCAGCGATTGCGCGGTCTGGAGGAAGCCGAAAGGTTATACTTGCATACGCTGAGGAAGGCACGACCTGATTTGGCTGCGAAAGTCCAGAGGACCCTGGATGAGGAGGGACTGCCGCAAAGAAAAGAGTGGCGCCCCAAGCAAAGGAAAGCCGATGATGAAACATCGGCTGGCACAAACATGGTGCTCGTTCGTGCTCCACGATTACACGATGCACCTGAGGTGGACAACAGCAAGCGCACCAACGTAATTAAATCGGAGATTGGGCTGGTTTTGTCTACCGGCCTGGGCGAGTAGCAAGACTACGTCAATAAGCAACGTGGCGAGGCTGATCCTTGCGATCGGCCCTCCGAAACTGTTGAAGGGATATTACAAAACCTTCACCGAGCAAGCAACGTGGAGGCCGATTCCAGCGATCGGCCAAAATTATCCTCACCATCCATTCTGCCTGGGATCAACGTTTGACCCAACAAGGACTACCTGAAGAGCCGATACCATCAATTCTCTTGACAGAATCGGCTCGGGGGCACCTAGATGGATAAAACACAAGGATATGAGATAATACTATCAAATATGGGGGCCGACACACAAATCGGCAAAAAATTTTGAGCGCAGCCGATGCAGCAGACATCGACTTAAGGATACAAGAAGCCGATACATGGACATCGACTCTAGCGGCATTATGCGATGTTTATCGAGTCTTCACCAAATTCAGGCCAGCGGTGGTGCCTTCCGTTGCTTCGAGCCGATTTGGATTCCTGAACCAAGTTCCGGCTGTCTGAGGAAGAAAGGGGATCGGCTTTGGCACATTCTCTTTGACAGTCTCGCCTCGAGTAAGGCTCGGGGGGCAGCAGGCCTGGTGGATGCTCTGTTTTGCTCTGTTTAAAAGCCGATTGGGATACCATCGGCTGGTCCTTCATTGCAACCTTCTTCACAAATGATGATTATTGAAGAACATTATTGGGTTTGGTTGGGAAAGTTCAAAGGTTTTCCTGAAGATCCTGCATTTTCTGCCAAATTTAGAAAATCATCAGTTGAAGAAGGGAAGGGCGAATTTTGAAGGACCGATGCGGTGCTATCGGCTCATCATGCATTGGCAAAGGGAACGAATCGGCAAGGTCAGTGGAAGAAGGAATCGGCTCAATTGAGCTCAGAAGAAATCGGCAAATCAAATTGGGGAAAAGTTCTTCATTAATAGGCGAGATTTCTTACATAGTAGAGCTGATTGCCCTCAAAAGGGGATACATTACCCCGCCTACTTCTACGGATCCTATGCTAGGGGCCCTATCTACGGGCCGTTGCTGCCCTCGTCGTCGCCGTCATCGCCGCTGTCGGCGCTGCTCCCGGCCGGCTATCGCTGCTCCAGCCGCCGCCGGCAGGACCTTCATTGTCCTCGTCTTCCTCGTCGTCGTCGTCGCCGCTGTCGAAGTCACTCAGCTTCCCCGGCCAGGGGCAATGGCGCTTGGCCGGCGGCTCGTCGGGGAGCTGTCGTCGTCATCCTCCTCTTCGTCCTCCTTCACCTCCTCGGAGGTGGCCCCATCCCAGGGGAAGCGATCATCCTCGCTTTCTTCCACCGCTTCCTTGTCGGCGAGGAAGCGGAGATCGCTCTCCCCATCAGTCAGGGACTTGTCGTCCTCTGACCAGATGGAGAAGTCATGATCTGACTCCTCCCCGGCCGCAATGGCACGGCGGATGTTGGCCGCATGGACCTCCGCCGGGTTGTGCTCCGGCGTCGGCTCGCGAGACGAAGAGGACTGGGTGGAAAGATCCGATGAGGCAGAGGAGGAAGAGGACATGGTGGCGCAGGAGGGTTTTTGGGTGCTAATGCGAAGGAGATGCAGAGGGGAACTGTTTGGGGCGGTTAAATAAAAGAGGGCATGATAGAAATTCAATGCCACAGCAGTTTCCGAGGAAGTGGTGCCGAAACTGTCAAATCGTGCAGAGAAGTTGAGGAGGCAAGTTATCATGATGAAGAACTCTGCGACGGTTCTGCTCTGCCACGACATGACCCGACGAAGGAAAGGCGTAATGATTTTGGAAATGTCATTTCCAAAACCAGGGGGCATGTGTTATCACCAGAATTTGACCAAGTCAGAGGTGGGCGCGATCAAGATAGACGTGAAGATTGTACGTGGAAGAAATACGTGAATCGGCCTTGTTTACCAAGTTTGGGCTAGTTAGCCCGTGTATCTTTATAGTAGGTTATGTAGAAGTTAGAATTTATCTCGTGCACGGTTTAGTGCACGCCCACATTAGAAAGTCCCCGGACTATAAATATGTACCTAGGGTTTATGGAATAAACAACAACCAACGTTCAACACAAACCAATCTCGGCGCATCGCCAACTCCTTCGTCTCGAGGGTTCCTCCGGTAAGCACCATGCTGCCTAGATCGCATCTCGCGATCTAGGCAGCACGAGCCTGCCTAGTTGTTCATGCGTTGCTCGTACTGAAGCCTTTTTGATGGCGAGCAACGTAGTTATCATAGATGTGTTAGGGTTAGCATTGTTCCTAGTATCATATGTTGTCGTAGTGCAACCCTTGCGCATCTAGCCGTCCCTGTACCTCATCATGGGTGCAGGGGCACCCCGCTTGATCGTTATTTAGTAGATCTGATCCGTTACGATTGCTCCTTGATTCATCAAGGATTAGTTTAATATCTGCAATAGTTAGGCCTTACAAAGGGTTGGAGGATCCATGCAGGGTGTAATTTGCTGCCCCTAGACAGGACGTTCCGAGGATCAACCTAGCGTTGGTTTTTAGGCCTTGTCTAGGGCTGGCTTACGATCACCGTGTGTGAGCGCGAGGCCCAATCGTGAGTAGGATGATCCGATTATGCGGTGAAAACCCCAGATCGTCGTGGATCTCATATGCTTTATCATGATCAAGCAGGACCACCATATTTCGGCCACCTTGGACGAATCATGGTGGATCGGCTCCATGAGCCGATTCACAGGACAACCCGAGAGCCGATCGAGGCTCGTATTTAACGTGTACATGTGTGCCCTGCAGGAAACTAAGCGAGGCATCATCCACACCTTCCGACTGTATAGGTCGGTGGCACGCCCTGCATTGCATCGGCGCGCGACCAATTGCGGGCGTCGCTCTGAGGGACTCCAGCCGCAGCCCTAGTTGTTCTATGCATTGGTAGTTGTTTTATATGCATGATGATTTCAAATTGCTGGCCCTGGGATTATCAAAGTGGAGAGATTGCGAGAGATAAAGGTTTTATTCTCTTAATGAAAACAACCATGTCAAATTAATACACCCCTGGGTGGTAAGTGGTAATGCTTGGTTTATGTTGAGTGGTTGCACCGGGGTCATTTCTATGGCAGCGCCGTGTGCATCACACTTGAGGTTGGCCACCCAGGAACAAAGAGGTTAGCCCGGTTTTCTTGTTTTAGTAGCTTCCAGTACAACCACATGCTATATGGGCTCTGGCTAGATTGAGTAGGTTGCGAGAACTCGACCCAATGTACAGAGGGTGGTAGATGTTGGTAGGACGGAGCGCGTCCATTGTGGTTGAGGTATTGCTTCTGAAAGGTCTTGTCCTAGTCGACATCTGTCCATTGAGCAAAATGCGCATCATGGAAGAAGAACAGACTAGGTCATGTGGGGAATGTGTACAGCCTCTCGAGAGTGTCAAATCTAAGTACTTAGCCGTGTCCCCGGTTACGGACATCTATGAGCAATTAGAGCTTGAAACTGTTGGAAAATCTCGTCAGTCGAATTTCTGAAATTAATGCACATGTGGATTATGGGTAGTAATTAGTCTTATTGAAATACTATGTTTTAAGAAATGTTTTGAGAGTAGGGAAAATAAAACTGGCTTTACGCAAATATGAACTCCACCTGCCAAATATCATGTAGTTATAGGCGCCAGAAAAGCCACCATATGACATCTTGCCATTTCCATTCCAAGTGTAATGACCCTTCGGGGCTGCAACGTTTTATGTTGCAGATATTTTGATGAACGAGTAAGGAATGGTTACGAGTCTATACTCGACATGCTCGCCTGTGGCACATGAAGACGAAGGGCTCCATGCTGATATGTTTCGTTGTAAACTCTGATATAATGCTAGCTTCGGGCTATGCAATTTGTAATGTTTACTTTGTAATTTCTGGATCATGCGATGTAATAAAGACCTTTGTTTCTTGGTATTACATCATGTACTGTGTGTGCTAGCGATTGATCCAGGGACTAGCACAGATATACACAGAGATTCAACCCTTACCGGGTCGGATCGTTACAGATGGTATCAGAGCATTGTGTTGACTGTAGGTTCGTGACCCTAGGTTTGGAATAGTAATAGGAAGACCTTAGGATGAAATTTTTTATCTAGTCCAATTTTTATTAAAAATATCTTGCATTTTGAACTTCTTGTATTCTCATCTACTTCACCTTCAAAAGAATTTCCTCTTACCTTAGATGGCCTAACTCTTGAAATCTATCAAGGAAGGACTGATGATGACCATGTTCCTTAAGTGTGAAGACCGATGATTCATGTGTTATTGCTCTTGACGCAGCTTATGGAAGGCCAACGAAGAACTTGGAGAAGACTTCGATGCATACTTGAACACTCCAAAGATACATCATAACAGTAGAAGAAGTTGAAGCATTGAAGGCAGAAATAGAATAGACCACCACTTATTACACCAACGATATTGCAATAACGTTATGATCATACTAACTTGTGGTATGACCATACTAGATTTTGTTTGTGTTTGAACTAGTTTGCTTGATGCGATGAATGCTTGTTAGATGTTGTTTGCAAGATGTTTTGCTTTGATTTGATGTGTTTGGGTAGGAAATCTTCTTTAGAATCTTTCTATCTATTCTCATCTATACCCAACCCAGAGAATGTTTTCTCGGCAACTCGCCATGAAAACAATAGTAGTGAAACCAACCTTCATGTTCCTATCAAGATGAAGAAACGAAGAGTGCGAGATACGCAAAACCCTAGTTAAGGATCGATAGAAATGTTTTCAAAACAATTCAATAATGGGGACTGAAACATTGATTCAATTCTCCATGAATTTTTTATCAAACTTGTGAGGTTGACCAAGTGTTAGAATACGAGATTCAATAAATCAAATACGGAGTAATGATCTGGGTGCAGGATGGATTGATCACCATTCCTACTACTCTTATTATTCGCTTTCGTAATATTGACTTTGCGAATCTAGAGAGACATACCTACAAGAGAGACGTCGCTGATAAGCCTGAACCATAGGGTGAATAGATATTATACCCTTATAGTAGGCAAGTGCTGCCAAGCGTAGGACTACCTTTAGTTTGAAGATCTAGTCACTAGATGAAGAGTGGTGGAAGGTTGTCGAAGACACCAATAAACAAAGGTGAGGAAAGTTATGAAGTCCTATCATCTTGGTTTTCCGATCGACCCAAAGAGTGACCCATCGGTATATATAATAGTTCAACAACCAATCATTTGGATTAGAAACCCTACTATGAAGGAAACCTATTCGACTCACCTTGGAGAGATATGTTGTTCACTATATGTGAATAAGCATTCGCCTAGTGGACACTAAACTTAGAAGCCATAAGCCATGGGTTTCAAGCGATGACCTAGTGCCAAGTCATTGATGGCGTGTAACTCACACGTTCGTTGGGAACCCCAAGAGGAAGGTATGATGCGCACGTGGCAAGTTTTCCCTCATAAAGAAACCAAGGTTTAATCAACCAGAGGAGCCAAGAAGCACGTTGAAGGTTGATGGTCGGAAATATGATGCGGCGCAACACCAGGGATTCCGGCGCCAACGCGGAACCTGCACAACACACCCAAGTACTTTGTCCCAACGAAATAGTGAGGTTGTCAATCTCACCGGCTTGCTGTAACAAAGGATTAAACGATCGAGTGGAAGATGTGATGAGGTCTAAGACCCCGTGTGTGGCCCGATCTTGCGGATTGACTTCGAAACCAAGCGGGAGAGATGGGAAAACGCGAGGGGGACGAAGAACACGATGAACTCCGAGACTCACGCACGCACACCAACCCGATACACCCGATGCTTACCTCCGTGGCTCGATGGACCACGCCAATAGAATCTCCGTGGAAGAGGCACGAGGCAGAATTCCCGGAGAGAGATTGGGATTGGAGAGGATGAGCTTGGTGAGGGAGAGAGAGTAACAAGTACTAGAATCTCACTCCACAAGTTCAAAGTCAACAACCAAGGTGCCTTGATTACAGAGGGATGATACCCAAGGGAGACTAAGCTCAAAGGTAGGTTTGAGTTCTAAACAAGTCTAAAGAGCTAAAGGGGTGCTTGGGGTGCTTATATAGTCTTACAAGGCGACACAGGCCGAAAAGGTAAGTTTGGGCCGAAAATATAACTTAAGTCGTGCAGGCCGGTCGGGATCCGGTCGACCGGGCCTGTGACCGGCGGGCCGGTCAGACCGGGCTGTGACCGGGCGCCGGTCCGGACCGGGTTCGTGACCGGGCGCCGACCGGACGAGGTCCCGAGGCCCCGGGATGTTGTCCGGATGGCACCGGTTGGTAGCCCGGTTGCGACCGGGTGGCCCGGTCAGCGGCCGGTCGACCGGATTCGAGCCGGGTGGCCCGGTCAGGAGCCCGGTCAGACCGGGTTCTGGACTGGTCGCTCCCCGTCTCTTCCTCGCGTTCTTGGGGCGACTTCGGGTCCAGCTCCGTGTACGTCTTCTCGATCAGCTGCTCCTCTCCTTCCCTTGACCATGGCGTAACGTCCTCTCCGTGATCTTGATGCTCCACGTACCTAATGACACAAAGGGTTTCGGCATGAGGTAGCATTCCATCCAATGGGGTATCTAGGTCGAGGGAAGTGAGGAGCGAGTTCACCTTGTCATGTATTGCTTTGGCTCGAGCCCGAGTCATGGGTCCACTTGGGGGACTTGTTGGTCTTGGTGAGGAGGTGTCCGAAGGCCACCCCGCATCATCTCCCCCCTTGGGAGAGAGTCGTCCTCGACTCTTGTTCCTCCTCATCTCCATGATAGGGTGAAAGATCCGAGACGTTGAAGGTGTTGCTCACCAAGTACTTTGATGTTGGTATGTCGATGACGTAGGCGTTGTTGTTGATGCGCTTGAGGACCTTGAAAGGCCCATCTCCTCTTGGCTTTAGCTTGGAGTTGCGTTCTTGCGGGAACCTTTCTTTCCTTAGGTGGATCCACACGAGGTCTCCTTCTTCAAACACGCGTTCCTTTTTCTTGGCGTTGAGGCGGGTAGCTTGGCGAAGTACATGCTCTTGTATGGTTGCTCTTGTCTCTTCATGTAGTTTCTTGATGGCGGTGGTGCGCTCGTCGAAGTCCATGTTCGTTCTTTCATGAAGGGGTAGTGGGAGGATGTCGAGTGCCGTTGGAGGTTCGAATCCGTAGACGACCATGAAGGGACTCCTTGCGGTTGTGGAGTGCTTGGCTCGATTGTAGGCGAACTCCGCGTGGGGTAGGCAATCTTCCCATGACTTCAAATTTGTCTTCACAAGTGTGCGGAGGAGTGTGGAGAGGCTTCGATTGACCACTTCGGTTTGTCCATCGGTTTGAGGGTGCGAGGATGATGAGAACAAGAGCTTCACTCCAAACTTCGCCATGAGCGACTTCCATAGGTAACTCATGAACTTGACGTCTCGATCCGACACAATGCTTGCCGGTATCGTAGGCGAACCACTTCCCTGAAAAACAACGAAGCAATGTGTGAAGCATCATCGCTCTTATGACATGGTATGAAATGAGCCATTTTAGAGAACCTATCCACTACCACAAATATTGAGTCATGACCATGTTTGGTGCGTGGTAAGCCAAGTACAAAGTCCATGCTTATGTCCGACCAAGGTGCATATGGAATGGGCAAAGGCATGTAAAGACCATAGGGATTGGAAGTAGACTTAGCTTGTAAGCATGTTGTACACCGGCGGCAAAGGCGTTCCACGTCGCGGTACATTCTTGGCCAATAGTAGTGGGTTGATAGCATGGCATATGTCTTCTCTCGTCCAAAGTGACCCATGAGACCACCTCCATGTGACTCTTGCAAAAGCAACTTACGAAGAGAAGACTCGGGAATGCAAATCTTGTTAGCTTTAAACAAGTAGCCATCATGCAAATAGAAATCATCAAATCCGTGGTCAACGGAACACTTGGCAAAGATTGGACCAAAGAAAGCGTCGGAAGGGTAAAGTTCCTTGATCTCCTCAAGACCCAAAATGTGAAACTCCAAGCGGGTGAGTAGAAGAGTAATCTTGCGGGAAAGTGCATCCGCAACCACATTTTCCTTGCCCTTTTTGTATTTGATTACATAAGGGAAGGACTCTATGAACTCAACCCACTTAGCATGTCGCTTGTTCAAATTGTGTTGACTTTTCAAATACTTCAAGGACTCATGATCCGAGTGGATGACAAACTCTTTTGGCCAAAGGTAATGTTGCCAAACTTCAAGAACACGAACCAAAGCATAAAGCTCCTTGTCATATATAGGATAGTTGAGGCGTGCGCCATCCAACTTCTCACTATAGTATGCCACGGGTTTTCCATTTTGCATGAGAACACCACCGATTCCAAGGCCACTCGCATCACATTCTATTTCAAATGTCTTGGCAAAATCGGGAAGAGCAAGTAGTGGTGCCTCGGTGAGTCTCTTTTTCAATTCATCAAAAGCTTTTTGTTGCGCTTTGCCCCAAACGAACGGAACATTCTTTTTTGTAAGCTCGTTTAAAGGGCAAGCAATGGTGCTGAAATCTTTCACAAAGCGGCGGTAAAATCCGGCAAGTCCATGGAAGCTTCTCACTTGACCAACATTTGTGGGAGTGGGCCAATTGTGGATGGCCTCAACTTTGGAAGAATCAACTTCAATCCCGTTGGCGGAAACCACAAAACCAAGAAAAACCAATTTGTTTTGAGCGAAATGGCATTTTGGAAGGTTGGCAAAGAGCTTCTCGTGGCGCAAGATGCATAAGACTTCTCTCACATGTTGAACATGGTCCTCGAGATTTTTGCTATAGATGAGGATATCATCAAAATAGACAACCACACTCTTGCCAATGAGAGGTCGCAAGATGTGATTCATAAGACGCATAAAAGTGGAAGGAGCATTGGAAAGACCAAACGGCATGACGAGCCATTCATAGAGACCAAGCTTGGTCTTGAATGCCGTCTTCCATTCATCACCAATTGCCATGCGAATTTGGTGGTAGCCACTACGCAAATCAATCTTAGAGAAAATCGTGGCACCACTCAATTCATCCAACATATCATCTAAACGCGGAATGGGATGTCGATAACGGACGGTAATGGCATTGATAGGGCGGCAATCCATACACATCCGTTGCGTCTCATCCGGTTTAGGCACAAGAATGACGGGAACGGCACAAGGGCTAAGGCTTTCACGGACATACCCTTTAGTGAGGAGGTCTTGAATTTGGCGTTGGATCTCCTTGGTGTCCTCGGGGTTGGTGCGGTAGGCGGCGCGGTTTGGTAGTGGAGCGCCGGGTATGAGGTCGATGCGATGCTCGATGCCCCGAAGCGGTGGTAGTCCATGTGGTAGCTCGTCGGGGAAGACGTCTTGGAACTCCTTCAAAAGAGACAACAAAGACGAAGGAATGTTGGTTAAGTCGTTAGTCTCCGCCGAGAGGCCCTTGCAAATGAGCACGTAGTGTATGGTGGTGGATGGGTTGTCTTTCACTTCTCTCCACTCGCTTTTGGTGGTTAGGAGGACACTCTTTCTCTCACTCATATGTGGGTGGTGGCGCTCACTCTCTTTTTGGTGGGTCGCTCCCTCTCCTCTCAACTCACTATGGTGGATGTGGTGTTGTGCCCTCGCTAAAGCCTTCGCATTGTCGGCGATGATTTGGCTAGGAGTCATTGGGCGAAGCTCGAACTTCTTGTCCTTGACCTTGAAGGTGTATGCATTGGAGAAACCATCGTGTATGGCCTTCTTGTCAACATGTGGCACACGGTCATAGGCACCACGTCACACTCGACGGTGTCTTCATAGGGTCCTATCTTGAAGTTGACGGTGACGGTGTGTTGAATCTTGACATTGCCCTTGTCGCTCAACCATTGGACATGGTATGGATGAGGATGCTTGCGAAGCGTGAGGTTGAGCTTCTCACATAGCTCGGTGCTTGCCAAGTTGTGGCAACTCCCACCATCGATGATGACCTTGATAGACTTGCCACCAATGCCGGCACGCGTTTGGAAGATGTTGCATCGTTGGTCTTCCATAGCTTGGGGTTGAGTGGTGAGCACTCGAGTGACCACAAGAGAAGGGCTTGGATCATGTGTGCATAAGAGGGGGTCTTCTCCACTTTCTTCATCATAGTCTTCCTCATTAGCAACGGCAGCTTGCACTAGGGCTTCATATTCACCTTCACTTAGCGTCTCTATGTCACCATTCTCCATAGTGATCATGACCTTGGTGTTCTTGCACTCGAAGGACTTGTGGCCTTGGGTGCCACACTTGAAGCAAGTGACATTGGAGGGTCCCGTAGAGGCCTTAGAGGAGGCGGTGGAGGATACCGTTTGCTTCATGCGACTTTGTATGGAAGGTTGCTTGGAAGGTGTAGAGGATGCGGATGGCTTGACACTTGTTGTAGGAGTTGATGTAGCAAGCTTGGAGGCGAAGTATTGCTTGGACTTGGAGTACTTGATGTCCTCATTCACTTGACGCTCGGCCTTGGAAGCTTGGTGAACCAACTCAACCATGTTGGAGTATTGTTGGAACTCCACAATCTTCTTGATAGGGTAGTTGAGGCCATTGAAGAACCTAGCGATGGTTTGGTTCTCGGACTCTTGGATGTTTGCTCTCATCATGGTTAACTCCATCTCCTTGAAGAATTCCTCAACGGTCTTGGTGCCTTGCTTCAACTTTTGTAGCTTGTTGAAGAGATCGGTCTTGTAGTGTGTAGGGACAAAGCGGGCTTGCATCTCCTCCTTCATGTCTTCCCAAGTATCAATTGGAGGATCACCCTTTTCTTCCCTAAGAGTGACAACTTGTTCCCACCAAGTGTTGGCATAATCTTCAAACTCGAGGGAGGCCATGGCTACTTTCTTGGCACCGGAGTAGTTGTGTATGCGGAAGATCTTGTCAACCTTGAGTGCCCATGAGAGGTAGGCCTCGGCGTCGTCTTCACCCTTGAATTTGGGCATGTTGAACTTGAGCTTTCCATACATATTCTCTTCATCTTCCATGTTGCGGCGGCGAGGACGGATGCCTTCATCTCTTGCGACTTGAGGTGGTGGAGGAGGTCTTCCACGACCAACCATAGCATTGGGTTGGCGTTGGAGGTGAACACTAGCTTCACTTGGCTCATGTTGAGGATGTTGTTGCGGATCTTGGCGAGGTTGTTGGCGTTGCCCAATTATGGCCCTCTCATCTTGATCATGTTGTGGTTGCCCTCGGCCCCTTTGGTCATGGCGAGGATGATTCCGGAGATCACGCCTTGGTTGCTCTTGACGACCTTGGGCGGGAGCATCACCATGTGGCGCCATGTTGTGGTGGACGTTGTCTTGGGGATGGTCGTCATACCCATGGTGGGCATGGCGAGCCGCTTGATGACGATCTTGGTGAGGAGCTTGTTCTTGTGGAGGTCGTTCATGAGGACGAGCATGGCGATGGAATTCACCTCTCCTTGAGTTAGAGCGAGAGTCTTCTTGACGAGCATGTGGTCGATGAGGACGAGGATGGTCTTCATGCCTTGAGGAGGAGCTTGATGACGAACGGTGGCCATGAGAATAGTAATCTTGTGACGAGCTTGATGATGATGAAGTAGAGCGGTGTCGGCGATGACGACCCAAGTTGGTGATGGCGCGCTCGAGGTTATCCATGCGTCGCTCCATGTTCGCATCATTGGCCGCCATTTGGCCATTCAAGTTGTCCGTAGCTTCACGGAGGAGAGCCAAGTCTTGGTTCACCGTGGAGAAGTTGTGAGCCACTTCTTCATATTGTTCATCGATGCGAGTCTCGAAGAGTGATAGTTGCTCCTTGAACTCTTGGCGTTGAGTCCATAGGTTGTGTTGAGTAGCCAACCTCTCGGTGTTCCGAAGGACTTCTCCATCCCTTGTTTCATCTCCACTCCTATCCATGATGGAAGAACAAGAACTATGTTGTGTATGTTAGTGGAAGGAGACTACCTCGCACTCTTACCAAGGTAAGATAGTATTGAGGCAATCAACCAAGCCGAAAGTAAGATCAAGTGTATCGGGGACACACGCAAAACCACACGCAAAAGTTAGCAAATATGGTGTTAGGCGAGTGTTGTGGAAAGCCAAAAGACAAATCCAAGATCAAGTATGTTGTTAAAAGTGGATGAGGTCCAAAAATCCAAATGTCAAAGTGCGATCACTATAAACACGGAAAAATGTGGAACTCACACACGAGATAAGCGGGGTTAGTGCAACCAAAAGTGAGCGGAAAAGTGTATGTATAGTTGCTCGGTGTCACACTAACACAAGGAGAGCCAAAGCTTTGGTTGCAAAGGAAGAGACAACAAGATTCACACGCGGCCTCTCTTCTCCTATCTCTCTTTGCTTAAAAGCTTTTTCTCTCTTGTATATGGTGGCACTTGCACTCGTTTTTATCTTTGGTGGCTTTTGTGGACACTTTGGTATGTATGGGCGTATGGATGTATGGATGTATGGTGCTACTCGCACTCTTTTTGTGTTTTTGGGGCTTTTTCACGCACTATGTTAGCGTTAGCCTCGCTTTTGCTATCTTGCCACACGAGTGTTTGCTTGGGTGCCTTACTCAACGCGACACACACACCTCACAATGCGGGGCCACGTGCAATGTCTCGCAACACTAGACAAGCAATGCTCGATAGGGTAGATCGCAAAAGGAAGAGGGGTTACAAGGGTAAACCTGCAAGTTATACCTGCGATGGTGGTGGTGGTGGTGGTGGTGGTGGTGAGATCGCCGGATGTCGAGGTCGAAGGAGGCGCTGCGTCACCCGGTCGGGGGCCCGGTTGGACCGGATCCTGGACCGGCTCGGCCGGTTGACCGGCGTCTGGACCGGCTCGGCCGGTTGTGCGGCCTGTTGACCGGCGTCTGGACCGGATTGCTCGGGATTGAGCTTTCTCTCTCCTGTTCTTCACGAAAACCAAGCCAAATCGACCAAATCGAAGGGAAACGATGGAATTGGAGGCTAAAAGTTGGGGAAATAGTAGATCAAGCACAACAACACCAATCCACGGACCAAAACCACTCAAAACTCAACCAAATCACAGATCGGTCAAAAGGCACTTTAGGGCTATTTTTTGGAAAATTTTCTAGAAACGAAATCGGGTGGGTGGAGGGTCAAATCCGCGGGAACCAAAGGCTGCTGATACCATATGATGAGGTCTAAGACCCCGTGTGTGGCCCGATCTTGCGGATTGACTTCGAAACCAAGCGGGAGAGATGGGAAAACGCGAGGGGGACGAAGAACACGATGAACTCCGAGACTCACGCACGCACACCAACCCGATACACCCGATGCTTACCTCCGTGGCTCGATGGACCACGCCAATAGAATCTCCGTGGAAGAGGCACGAGGCAGAATTCCCGGAGAGAGATTGGGATTGGAGAGGATGAGCTTGGTGAGGGAGAGAGAGTAACAAGTACTTGAATCTCACTCAACAAGTTCAAAGTCAACAACCAAGGTGCCTTGATTACAGAGAGATGATACCCAAGGGAGACTAAGCTCAAAGGTAGGTTTGAGTTCTAAACAAGTCTAAAGAGCTAAAGGGGTGCTTGGGGTGCTTATATAGTCTTACAAGGCGACACAGGCCGAAAAGGTAAGTTTGGGCCGAAAATATAACTTAAGTCGTGCAGCCGGTCAGTGGATCCGGTAGACTGGGTCAGGACTCGGCCGGTCAGATCCGGTCAGACCGGGCTCGTGACCGGCGGTCCGGTCCGGACCGGCCGTGGACCGGCGCCGACCGGACGAGGTCCCGAGGCCCCGGGATGTTGTCCGGATGGCACCGGTTGGTAGCCTTGCGACGGGTGGCCCGGTCTGCGGCCGGTCGACTGATTCGAGCCGGGTGGCCCGGTCAGAGCCCGGTCGGGGTTCGGGACTGGTCGCTCCCGTCTCTTCCTCGCGTTCTTGGGGCGACTTCGGGTCCAGCTCCGTGTACGTCTTCTCGATCAGCTGCTCCTCTCCTTCCCTTGACCATGGCGTAACGTCCTCTCCGTGATCTTGATGCTCCACGTACCTAATGACACAAAGGGTTTCGGCATGAGGTAGCATTCCATCCAATGGGGTATCTAGGTCGAGGGAAGTGAGGAGCGAGTTCACCTTGTCATGTATTGCTTTGGCTCGAGCCCGAGTCATGGGTCCACTTGGGGGACTTGTTGGTCTTGGTGAGGAGGTGTCCGAAGGCCACCCCGCATCAAGATGTTTGCAAAGAAAACAGTAAAACACAATTGCAGTAGATTGTATGCTATGTAAAGAATAGGACCGGGGTCCACAGTTCACTAGAGGTGTCTCTCCCATAAGATAAAGCATGTTGGGTGAACAAATTACAGTCGGGCAATTGACAAATAGAGAAAGGCATAACAATGCATATACATGACATGGTAAATATAGTGAGATTTAATCCGGGCATTACGACAAAGTACATAGACCGCCATCCAACCGCATCTATGCCTAAAAAGTCCACCTTCAGGTTATCGTCCGAACCCCCTCCAGTATTAAGTTGCAAAGCAACAGACAATTGCATTAAGTATGGTGTGTAATGTAATCAACAACTACATCCTTAGACATAGCATCAATGTTTTATCCCTAGTGGCAACAGCACATCACAACCTTAGAACCTACTGTCACGATCCCAGATTCAATGAAGGCATGAACCCACTATCGAGCATAAATACCCCTCTTGGAGTTAAGAGCAAAAACTTGGCCAGAGCCTCTACTAATAACGGAGAGCATGCAAGATCATAAACAACACATGAACAATAGATTGATAATCACCATAATCATAGTACTCTCTATCCATCGGATCCCGACAAACACAACATATAGTATTACAGATAGATGATCTTGATCATGTTAGGCAGCTCACAAGATCCAACAATGAAGCACAACAAGGAGAAGACGACCATCTAGCTACTGCTATGGACCCATGGTCCAGGGGTGAACTACTCACTCATAACTCCGGAGGCGACCATGGCGGTGTAGAGTCCTCCGGGAGATGAATCCCTCCGGCAGGTGCCGGAGGCGATCTCCGTAATCCCCCGAGATGGGACGGCGGCGGCGCCTCCGTAAGGTTTTCCGTATCGTGGCTCTCGCACTGGGGTTTCGCGACGAAGCTTTAAGTAGGCGGAGGGTCAACGCGGGGGCCACACGAGGGGCCCAGGTAGGTCGGCGCGGCCAGGGCTTGGGCCGCGCCGGCCTCCCTCTGGCCGCCTCGTGGCCCCACTTCGTTAGGTCTTCGGTCTTCGGAAGCTTCGTGCAAAAATAGGACCCCGGCGAAAGTTTCGTCCAATTCCGAGAATATTTCTTTACTAGGATTTCTGAAACCAAAAACAGCAGAAAACAGCAACTGGCTCTTCGGCATCTTGTTAATAGGTTAGTTCCAGAAAATGCATAAATATGACATATAATGTGCATAAAACATGTAGGTATCATCAATAAAGTAGCATGGAACATAAGAAATTATCGATACGTTGGAGACGTATCAGCATCCCCAAGCTTAGTTCTGCTCGTCCCGAGCAGGTAAAACGATAACAAAGATAATTTCTGAAGTGACATGCCATCATAATCTTGATCATACTATTTGTAAACATATGTAATGAATGCAGCGATCAAAACAAAGGTAATGACATGAGTAAACAACTGAATCATAAAACAAAGACTTTTCATGAATAGTACTTCAAGACAGGCATCAATAAGT
This sequence comes from Lolium multiflorum, assembly GCA_030979885.1. Classification (NCBI taxonomy): domain Eukaryota; kingdom Viridiplantae; phylum Streptophyta; class Magnoliopsida; order Poales; family Poaceae; genus Lolium; species Lolium multiflorum. Next base: position 172,731,270 of record CM061749.1, on the reverse strand, counting down.
CTTGCATAAGAGTTAACTCATAAAGCAATAAATCAAAGTAAAGGTGTTGAAGCAACACATAAGAAGATTAAGTTTCAGCGGTTGCTTTCAACTTATAACATGTATATCTCATGGATATTGTCAACATAAAGTAGTATAATAAGTGCAATATGCAAGTATGTAGGAATCAATGCACAGTTCACACAAGTGTTTGCTTCTTAAGGTGGAAGGAGATAGGTAAACTGACTCAACAATAAAAGTAAAAGAATGGTCCTTCAAAGAGGAAAGCATCGATTGCTGTATTTGTGCTAGAGCTTTTATTTTGAAAACATGAAACAATTTTGTCAACGGTAGTAATAAAGCATATGAGTTATGAAAATTATATCTTACAAGTTGCAAGCCTCACGCATAGTATACTAATAGTGCCCGCACCTCGTCCTACTTAACTTGGACTACCGGGTCTTCGCATGCCATGTTTCAACCAAGTGTCACAAAGGGGTACCTCCATGCCGCCTGTACAAAGGTCTAAGGAGAATGCTCGCATTTCGCTTTTGATTATTCTCAACTTAGACATCCATACCGGGACAACATGGACAACAGATAATGGACTCCTCTTAAATGCATAAGCATGTAGCAATGATTATTGTTCTCATATGAGATTGAGGATATATGTCCAAAACTGAAACTTCCACCATGGTTCATGGCTTTAGTTAGCGGCCCAATGTTCTTCTCTAACAATTTTGCATGCTCCAACCACTAAAATGATAGACCTTCAGACAAGACGGACATGCATAGCAACTCACATGATATTCAACAATAGTTGATGGCGTTCCCAGAAGCATGGTTATCGCACAACAAGCAACTTAATAAAAGATAAAGTGCATAAGTACATATTCAATACTACGATAGTTTTTAAGGCTATTTTGTCCCATGAGCTATATATTGCAAAGGTGAATGATGGAATTTTAAAGGTAGCACTCAAGCAATTTACTTTGGAATGGCGGAGAAATACCATGTAGTAGGTAAGTATGGTGGACACAAATGGCATAGTAGTTGGCTCAAGGATTTTGGATGCATGAGAAGTATTCCCTCTCGATACAAGGTTTAGGCTAGCAAGGTTATTTGAAGCAAACTCAAGGATGAACAAGTGCAGCAAAAGTCACATAAAAGACATATTGTAAACATTATAAGACTCTACACTGTCTTCCTTGGTGTTCAAAACTCAATACTAGATATTATCTAGACCTTAGAGAAACCAAATATGCAAATCAAATTTTAGCAAGCTCTATGTATTTCTTCATTAATGGGTGCAAAGCATATGATGCAAGAGCTTAAACATGAGCACAACAATTGCCAAGTGTCACATTATCCAAGACATTTTAGAATTACTACATGTAGCATTTTCCAATTCCAACCATATAACAATTTAACGAAGAAGAAACTTCGCCTTGAACATTATGAGTAAAGCCTAAGGACACATGTGTCCATATGCAACAGCGGAGCGTGTCTCTCTCCCACAAAGTGAATGCTAGGATCCATCTTATTCAAACAAAAACAAAAACGAAAACAAACCGACGCTCCAAGTAAAGAACACAAGATGTGATTGAATAAAAATATAGTTTCAGGGAGGAACCTGATGATGTTGTCGATGAAGAAGGGGATGCCTTGGGCATCCCCAAGCTTAGACGCTTGAGTCTTCTTAAAATATGCAGGGGTGAACCACGGGGGCATCCCCAAGCTTAGAGCTTTCACTCCTCTTGATCATAGTATATCATTCTCCTCTCTTGACCCTTGAAAACTTCCTTCACACCAAACTTCAAGCAAACTCATTAGAGGGTTAGTGCATAATTAATAATTCACACATTCAGAGGTGACATAATCATTATTTTCACTTCTGGACATTGCATAATGCTACTGGACATTAGTGGATCAAAGAAATAAATCCAACATAGCAAAAGAGGCAATGCGAAATAAAAGGCAGAATCTGTCAAAAACAGAACAGTCCGTAAAGACGAATTTATAAATGGCACCAGACTTGCTCAAATGGAAAAACTCAAAACTAATGAAAGTTGCGTACATATCTGAGGATCACGCTCGTAAATTGGCAGATTTTTTCGAATTTTCTACAGAGAATTGTGCCCAGATTCGTGACAGACAGCAATGCTGTTTCTGCGCAGCAATCCCAAATATAACATCAACTTTGACATAGAAACTTTACTTGGCACAAAAACATGATAAGGAGAGGTTGCTACAGTAGTAAACAACTTCCAAGACTCAACAAAACAAAAATTGCTGTAGGTAAAAACATGGGTTGTCTCCCATAAGCGCTTTTCTTTAACGCCTTTCAGCTAGGCGCAGAAAGTGCAAATCAAGTAACATCGAGAGTAGAAGCATCAACATTATTATTTTTCATGCAAATACAACTTGTTGCAGAGGGTGCTTTAGGTGCTCCATTATCTAAATTTTCTATGGTGGTGCTAGGGGTTTTAGCAATTTTAGGCCTATAGTAATTCTTTTGTTTAGGCACTTTAGAGGCATACATGAATTTTTGCTCTTTACCCACATAGGCTTTCTCATTATACTTGAGAGAAGAAAAGGTTGAACCCAAGGTTCCCATAGCTTTTTCAAGTTCATCAATCCTATTGGTTTGATTATCATGGATAACACAAGTTCCTAGGACACTAATTCTTTCATCAATTCCTCCTAGGGATTTATCAAGTTCATCAGTTTTATCCAATAACATTTCTAATTTAGTTTCAATACTTGGAAAATTTTTCTCTATGGTTTCCAATTTTTTCATAACATCTTCAAGAGAGATTTCAATTTTAACTTCATTAACGGTGGTATTCCAACTAGACTCTCAATGATGCAACTAGCTTCTAAAGCGGGAGTACCTAGGAAATTACCTCCCGAAAGAGTATCAAGAACATATCTATTCCAACTAGATAAACCAACATAAAAGTTCCTAAGAAGGATAGTGGTGGAGTGTTTCTTAATGCACCTATGATGAGCATTACTAATTCTATACCAAGCGTCTTTAAAACTTTCTCCACCTTGTTGCTTAAAAGAACGAACTTCAACTTCAGGATTACTCATTTTAGTAGCAGTAAATAAAATAAATGCAAGTAACTAATTTTTTTGTGTTTTCGATATAGAGAGCAAGACAGTAAATAAAGTAAAACTAGCAACTAATTTTTTTGTGTTCTGATTTAGTGCAGCAAACAAAGTAGTAAATAAAATAAAGCAAGACAAAAACAAAGTAAAGAGATTGAGAAGTGGAGACTCCCCTTGCAGCGTGTCTTGATCTCCCCGGCAACGGCGCCAGAAAAAGAGCTTGATGGCGTGTAACTCACACGTTCGTTGGGAACCCCAAGAGGAAGGTATGATGCGCACAGTAGCAAGTTTTCCCTCAGAAAGAAACCAAGGTTTAATCGAACCAGGAGGAGCCAAGAAGCACGTTGAAGGTTGATGGTCGCGAAATGTGATGCGGCGCAACACCAGGGATTCCGGCGCCAACGCGGAACCTGCACAACACAACCAAGTACTTTGTCCCAACGAAACAGTGAGGTTGTCAATCTCACCGGCTTGCTGTAACAAAGGATTGAACGTATCAAGTGGAAGATGTTTGCAAAGAAAACAGTAAAACACAATTGCAGTAGATTGTATGCTATGTAAAGAATAGGACCGGGGTCCACAGTTCACTAGAGGTGTCTCTCCCATAAGATAAAGCATGTTGGGTGAACAAATTACAGTCGGGCAATTGACAAATAGAGAAAGGCATAACAATCCATATACATGACATGGTAAATATAGTGAGATTTAATCCGGCATTACGACAAAGTACATAGACCGCCATCCAACTGCATCTATGCCTAAAAAGTCCACCTTCAGGTTATCGTCCGAACCCCCAAGTATTAAGTTGCAAAGCAACAGACAATTGCATTAAGTATGGTGCGTAATGTAATCAACAACTACATCCTTAGACATAGCATCAATGTTTTATCCCTAGTGGCAACAGCACATCACAACCTTAGAACCTACTGTCACGATCCCAGATTCAATGAAGGCATGAACCCACTATCGAGCATAAATACCCCTCTTGGAGTTAAGAGCAAAAACTTGGCCAGAGCCTCTACTAATAACGGAGAGCATGCAAGATCATAAACAACACATGAACAATAGATTGATAATCACCATAATCAAAGTACTCTCTATCCATCGGATCCCGACAAACACAACATATAGTATTACAGATAGATGATCTTGATCATGTTAGGCAGCTCACAAGATCCAACAATGAAGCACAACAAGGAGAAGACGACCATCTAGCTACTGCTATGGACCCATGGTCCAGGGGTGAACTACTCACTCATCACTCCGGAGGCGACCATGGCGGTGTAGAGTCCTCCGGAGATGAATCCCCTCTCCGGCAGGTGCCGGAGGCGATCTCCTGAATCCCCCGAGATGGGATTGGCGGCGGCGTCTCCGTAAGGTTTTCCGTATCGTGGCCTCGTCTGGGGTTTCGCGACGAAGCTTTACAGGCGGAGGGTCAACGCGGGGGCACACGAGGGCCCAGGGGTAGGTCGGCGCGGCCAGGGCTTGGGCCGCGCCGGCCTCCCTCCTGGCCGCCTCGTGGCCCCACTTCGTTAGGTCTTCGGTCTTCTGAAGCTTCGCAAAAATAGGACCCCGGCGAAAGTTTCGTCCAATTCCGAGAATATTTCTTTACTAGGATTTCTGAAACCAAAAACAGCAGAAAACAGCAACTGGCTCTTCGGCATCTTGTTAATAGGTTAGTTCCAGAAAATGCATAAATATGACATATAATGTGCATAAAACATGTAGGTATCATCAATAAAGTAGCATGGAACATAAGAAATTATCGATACGTTGGAGACGTATCGCCATATCCAAGATAAGCTTTGCTGAACCCAAGACTTAAGACTAACTTCAAAAGTTTCTTTTAAGGGTGGTAGCCCACCCCAACATATCCCAAACCCATCTTTCTTTCTAGCCTTTCTCGAATCTCGAGGACGAGATTCCTTTTAAGGGTGGTAGTCTGTAACATCCCAAAATTTTCAAATTTTGGAATGTAAAGATAAATAAATTAAGTTGATTGAATTGTTTGTCTTTGTTGAAATTTCACAAGAAATTAAAACTTTTTAAGTTTTATTTAAAAGCCCTTCTCAAAATAAGTTTTCACAAATATTTGCTTTCAAAGTATTTCCAAACCAAACCTATTTCTATTTCATGGTTTTGAAATCATATAAGATTTTATTTTGAGACAAAAGGCCCAAACCTTATTTTGAAATATCAATGCCCAAGTAGCCATATAAAGCGTTATATTTATAATAACTATTTTTGTAATTTAGCTTTTGACCAAAATTAGTTTTATAAATTTAATTGAGTCGTTTCGACATCAATATCAAAATCCATGTTGAAATAAAAGCAGCGAAAGGTTTTTAGTTTCGGGAAATACCTTAATTACCTGATTTCATAAAATCCAAAGTAGGTCTTTAATTTTTCAAATATGCTATTAGGCAAAATGCATAAAAATATGTCTTTGTACTTTTATTTAGACGGAAATAGTATTCCATGATGTTCACTAGGAAATGTATGTTTTTTTTATAAACTTTGTTTGAATCAATTTAGGGGTCTGAATCTAACACTAGAAAACAAAACAGAAAAGAAATAAAGAGGCAAAAAAGTTATAAATCATTTTCTTTGCGTAAAACTAAATTCTATTTCCTGTTCTCCTAAATAGCCTATTAGTCCAAATGCATAAAATGTACTCGGGTGTTTTGTTTAGATTGTAACATTGTTCCATAATATTCAAATGCAGTACTAGATTTTTGTTACAAAGTTCTCGTAATTTATCTGAGGCTAATTTAGAGAGCTAAATCTATTGCTAGAAATAAGGCAGAGAGGAAAAAAATATAAGAACCAACCAGTCAGGCCAAAACGAGCCAGCCAGCTATGCACGCACGTCCGCGCTCGGTCCCACCCATACATCTTCAACCTTCAGACGGATACCGGTTCGCCTACGAGACCAACTCTCCACTGAACCAAACTGTCCACAAAAATCTCAGATTTAGCTCAAATTTTTGTCCCTTTGCCACGAAATAAAATCCCTATAAATACCCAACATCTCCTCCTTTCCTTCCACTTTGAAACCCTAAAAATAGCGCCGCCAGGCTGCCAAAATTTCTTGCCGGATTTTGCCATCGCCGCCACCATTATTGAGCTTCGGAGGTTCAAGTCGCTGACGATTCGGCCAGTACAGGAGGACCCCTGCCTCAATCTCGTGCTCCTTGTCTTCTCCTCGTCCTTGTGTATCTTCTGAATATTTTTTCTTTTGGCTCGTATCTCGTAGTGCAGCAACCTCTGCGAAGATGTCCGGCGCCGGTCAGCGATCCGTCCGCTTGTCGCCGCTGTTCCAGGAAGAGATCGACGACGACCTCACCAGCGAGCTCTCCGCGACGAGCTGGTCCCCGTACACATGGTTCCCGAGCCAGGAGTCCACCGCGAGCACGGGATCGATCTTGATCCAAATCCCCAAGATCTCGCGGAATTTGTTATCCCTAACCACGATTTCTTCTCCTATAAATACACATATCTCTCCTCCGTTTTTCCCCTTTAAAGCCTTAAAATAAAATTTGAGCCGTCAGGGCTGCCAAATTTTCTTGCCAGAGTTCATCTCGGCCGCCTTCGACACTCGTCGATTCCGACGAAACCGTAAGCCCCGCTGCATCCTTTTGGTTCCATTCGTCTACACTCGTCCTTACCCATCTTCCCGACCTCTTTATTCGATTTAGCACAGCCAAGCGACGAACTTGTCTATGAGCGAACCTCGCCGACCCCCGCATCACCTCTGGCCGCCTCCACTCGAAGTTTGAGGAAGGGCCTGGGCACATCGCTGTTACCATCAGGTTCCCTGCGTCATGCTGTTTGTCGTCGTCCACTTCACCGAGCCCGTAAACCACCGAAGCAGCATCGACGAGGACACCCACGCGCAGCAGCACTGCCCACATTCTCAGCATGGTTGAGCACTGCAGGTATTGCCATCGTGTGCACAGTTTAGATAAATTAAATCAGATCTATCTTAGGCCGTTAGATCTTATTTGGATGGTCCATGTTAACCCATTAACTGAATCCGGTGTCAGCACATGCACGAACACTGTGACCGATCGGTCAGTTTGCTGTTTTTGTGCTAGCTGACCTTTAACTTTAAAATTTCAATATCAAATCATTCATAACTCGGTTTTAGACGATTCTTCTTGCATTGAGTTTATAATTAAATTCTCTACGACTTTCCTGTAGAGAGATTTTCCATCCGATAAACTTTTCCGGACAACTTTTCGTACAACATCAAAATTTAACCGCGACATGTTTAATCTTGTAAAATTCATAACTAATGTTTGGAAACTCGGATTCTAACAAATAATATGTCGTTGAACTCACAAAAATGAGGAGAACACAGTGGTGCAATAAAATTTAACTTTTGAACTGTTCTCGAATATTCAAATTTAAATATGTAAGTTTGAGTATTTTCTGCATGGTTCAAATTCTACAAATTTAAATCAAATGATTCCTCTTGCAAATGAAACTTATTGATGTCCCCTGTCCATTAACATCAGTGCCTAAAACTTATAAAACAATTTGCAAGTATTCAAGTCTAAATATGAGAACTTGAGTAGTTTCGACATAACTTAAATTCTATAAATCCCTTTAAGATGATTCCTTTTGTAAATGAATTATATTTGAACTCTCCATCCAGTAGCACACCTGTTTAGTTTAGTTGATCATATTCACTTCCCATGGTTTTAGATTTGAAGTAATATCCTTCTATGTGTCATACGACACAATCCATAAACCCTACTTGATCATATCTTTCTTTTGAATATGTGTTACTCATCAATATCCATCGGAACCATTATCATAATTAATTTTTGTAAACATTGAGGTTGAAGATTAAACTCATAATTCCCTTTTTCCAAACTGAATCATATGATCATACCCATTTACCAAAATCATTTAGATATTTTCATCATGTCCAAGATCATATCTATCCTAATTATATTTGCCTAGTTCACAATATTCAAACTACACATGAGTTATTTGAGTAAATTGTGACAAATCTTATTTATAGATTTTCCCTGCGCAAATGTTGTGGAGACACTCTACACATGTGTTGAAACCTTGACATCCTTTAGAATCTTTGATCCACATCTTGAATACCATTCATGTCTATCCAATCTCATGCCATTCGATCATATTTATTAAGCTTGGGCTATTCAAATTACAAATGAGTCATTTGAGTAATTAAATATACCATTAGTTCATACCCAAGTCTATGCGTGAATTTGTGCTACTTTGATAAGTGTTTTCACACTATGTCTAGTTGCATTTTGAATTGCATTTGCGATGCTTGTGAGAGTTTCTAAAACACAAGCATCATTATAATTATCCATCCTTGAGTAGCAAACAACCATGGACCATAGGTTCTTATCAATCATTTTTCTTCTGAGCACCTGACTTAGATAATCACCTTCTTTCCAAGTATTTGTTCCACCCATTCAATATCTTAAATTCATATCTTGCAAGCCATACCTCTGCCATACCTTCAATTTCCCAATTAATCATAAATTTAATGAAACCTAAATACAATGAATAACAAATCTTTCTAATTTGTTGCCTTGCTTGATTTTGTTGTTGTTTGAATGTGTGTTTATGTTGTGTTACTTGTATGTTATAGTTGTACGGAGAGCTACGAGTTTTGATTGAGAGAAGTGCAGAATTCTTCAGACCAAAAAGGCAAGTGTCACAAACTCATTATCCCATTGTTTTCTATGCATTGGTAGTTGTTTTATATGCATAATGATTTCAAATTGCTGGCCCTGGGATTATCAAAGTGGAGAGATTGCGAGAGATAAAGGTTTTATTCTCTTAATGAAAACAACCATGTCAAATTAATACACCCCTGGGTGGTAAGTGGTAATGCTTGGTTTATGTTGAGTGGTTGCACCGGGGTCATTTCTATGGCAGCGCCGTGTGCATCACACTTGAGGTTGGCCACCCAGGAACAAAGAGGTTAGCCCGGTTTTCTTGTTTTAGTAGCTTCCAGTACAACCACATGCTATATGGGCTCTGGCTAGATTGAGTAGGTTGCGAGAACTCGACCCAATGTACAGAGGGTGGTAGATGTTGGTAGGACGGAGCGCGTCCATTGTGGTTGAGGTATTGCTTCTGAAAGGTCTTGTCCTAGTCGACATCTGTCCATTGAGCAAAATGCGCATCATGGAAGAAGAACAGACTAGGTCATGTGGGGAATGTGTACAGCCTCTCGAGAGTGTCAAATCTAAGTACTTAGCCGTGTCCCCGGTTACGGACATCTATGAGCAATTAGAGCTTGAAACTGTTGGAAAATCTCGTCAGTCGAATTTCTGAAATTAATGCACATGTGGATTATGGGTAGTAATTAGTCTTATTGAAATACTATGTTTTAAGAAATGTTTTGAGAGTAGGGAAAATAAAACTGGCTTTACGCAAATATGAACTCCACCTGCCAAATATCATGTAGTGATAGGCGCCAGAAAAGCCACCATATGACATCTTGCCATTTCCATTCCAAGTGTAATGACCCTTCGGGGCTGCAACGTTTCATGTTGCAGATATTTTGATGAACGAGTGAGGTTCGATGGTTAGGGTTACGGGTCTATACTCGACATGCTCGCCTGTGGCACATGAAGACGAAGGGCTCCATGCTGATATGTTTCGTTGTAAACTCTGATATAATGCTAGCTTCGGGCTATGCAATTTGTAATGTTTACTTTGTAATTTCTGGATCATGCGATGTAATAAAGACCTTTGTTTCTTGGTATTACATCATGTACTGTGTGTGCTAGCGATTGATCCAGGGACTAGCACAGATATACACAGAGATTCAACCCTTAAGGGTTAAGAAGTTTCCCCTAAGGCAGATTCGGATTTGGCAAAAGAGTCCTAGTTCTAGTAGGTTTCGGCTGACAGAAACCTACCGGAACTCTCCCAAACTTTGGGGGCAGGTCTTGGACGACCCAAGGACCTTTTCCACCTATAAAAGGAGGGCAAGGGGAGCCCCAAGAGGTGCACAAGTCTCAGCCCTTGCCCCCTCTCCCCAAACCCTAGCCGCCCCTTCCTCCTCCTCCATCTTGCACGGCTACGGCGAAGCCCTGCCGGACCGCCACCACGCCGTCGTGCTTCCGGGATTCCGAGGAGGATCTACTACTTCCGCTGCCCGCTGGAACGGGGAGAAGGACGTCGTCATCAACACCGTACGTGTGACCGAGTACGGAGTGCTGCCCGACGTGGCACCGTCAAGATCTTCTACGCGCTTTTGAAGCGGCAAGTGATCGACTACATCCACCACGAGATCTAATCTCGTTAGGGTTTGGAAATATTCGAGGGTTAGTCTCATGATCTTCTCGTTGCTACCATCTTCTAGATTGGATCTTGGCTTGTTATTCGTTCTTGCGGTAGGAATTTTTTTGTTTTCTATGCTACGAATCCCATCATAATTGTGCATCAAGAGCCGGGTCCCCGGACTAGCTGTCCGAAATACCCTGTTATGTATACAGTTCACGTTCCCATGATCAGTGTGCCGTGAACACATAACCGAACTGATATCAAATTACATCATCCTTTACAAAACGGAATAAGAAAATTACAATAAGGTCACATGACCCATACTTACATAATAGCCTCGAAGGGCCTAACTAAACATCAGAGTAGCATCATCACTTAAGCAGCGCAGAGCCCAAGTCATCTGCCATAACCCTACAGCAACTGACTGGGAAGACGTTCCTAGCTCGCATAGACGTCGTCAACTCCTTCTTCATCTGTCGAACTCCTTCAAGTCTGGCCAAGTAAATAGCCAGGGACAAAGCCGTGAGTACATTTGGAATTGTACTCGCAAACCATCAAGAAAGGTGCCAACAATGCTAACTAAAAGAGACAAGAGAGGAAGAATATTTTCTCTTGTGGATATAGCATGTGAAAGAGAATTAGTTTCTCTTGTGGATGTAGCATCCCAACATCGCAGTTGAAGGGGACACTAAGAGGGTGATAAGACATTTCTATGACATCTCTATATCTTTATTGAAGAAGATACTTCAAAAGATAACCTATGACATCTCTATGTTAAAGAAGATACTTCAAAAGAGTTCTTCAACATAAAACACTAGGATGGGAGTAGCCCTTTTTATTTCCTTTCCGACCATCTTCACATGGTCAACCACTTTCCCGTACCCTTCCGGTACTCTGAAAACAACTTTCTCTTTTTCTTTGTAAAGCCTTTCTAAAACAAAACTAGCCCAGGTTAAGGTAGGCCTTTGCAACCCGTCCATGACCGCGGACGCGGCTATTCGAATAGATTTGACTCTGCAGAGTTTGCACACTTTCCCCACAACTATCCGGATACCTATCGTGTGGGCATCATCCCCGCATAACAACGTATGCCACGACGGATACCCGAACATAACCTTTCGCTTATCTCCACTGACATGAGTCCTTCCCTGCGGGCTTACCCCTTCCCGGCACCCCGGCAGCATACCTCCTTTTGAGCGTATCTCCGGCGCCACGACAGAAGACCCTCAGTAATCGTCCGGCTATAGACAACTACAGTGTATTGCCTCCTTCAGAGCGCAACCCGGCGTCAGAGGTCATCGTGACCCTCCTAGAGAGTTCTGAAGGTGTCTCATGCCAGCTTCAACAAACTAGGGCTAAGCCCCGTGCCCACGTTGGGGTAGAGTGGTTGCGCAATAAAAGTTGGGTTGGCGTACACTTATACGCAGTGCTCCTTTAAAAACATTTTACCCACACTTCCTTTGTTTGTCCACAACCAATCATACCACTTTCCGAAACATCAAGACCTTTCTCTTGAACAACACTTGGGCAAGACAACATCTTCCCAAAGTTTTCAAAGTTTTTCCAAAACATAAAACATCGGGGTTTTCCCAACCTAAAGTTGTATGTAAGAGCTAAGATATATCGATGGCACGATGCTAGCCACCATACCACTAAGGAGATGATAATTGAGGTGTCAAGGGGATCATACATGCTTAGGATAAGCATGCATGGGAACAACATAGGTAGGATTGTTCGACAAGGGTCATGATGTTGATCATCATACCACGAAGAAGATGATAAAATAGGTGGTCAAGGGGGCATACATGCTCAAGGTAAGCATGCATGTTGTCAACATAAGAGGGAAAATACTTTCAGATTTGTGGTGTTAACCAACCAACACTAAAGTAAATGAGGGTGATCAACGATATTTGACATACCTAAGGTAGGTAGGCATACTCATCTCAAAATGAGAGTACACCAAGATTATGATGTTATTACTACTACACTAACAAGGGTGTAGGAGTGAACTGGCAAGAAGTGTCACATGCTTAAGGTAAGCATGTAACTCAAGAAGGTAGGATGGCATAGCCATGATCAACAAGGGGTTCAACATACTCGAGAGTAAGTATGCATAATATCAACAAGGGGTTCAAGAAGGGTGTCAATAGGTCGACACACACAAGATAAGTGGGCATACCCATCACACTTAGAGGGTACACCAAGATCATGATGATGACAACCACCATGTCACTAAAAGGGGATTATCGGTGAGGTGCCAAAGAGACTAAACATGCTCACGGTGAGCATGCTCCATCAACATAAGTAGAAACAACACAAGATAAAACGAGAGACAAGCATAACAACAAGTAACCACAATATGTGATTCAATATCAGAGATCAAAGATGGCTTGCCTTGGCTTATTTGTCCCTGGACTTCTTCAACTCCATCAATATAAGAATACCAACAATATAAATAAAATCCTTGTCCGATTCCACTTCTTCTTCTCCGAAATCGTTCGCATCTATCGCCGGAAAATATAAAAGGAACACAATCAATCACATTGCACCAATCATAACAAGCATGCAACATTCAACCATCAAAAGCTAACCACTCTACTAAGGCTAACATATTAAGGACTTATATATACTACAAAGCAACTAAAAGAAAACCCATTTTATTTACCTAGTAAAAGTATGAGAGTATCACAACTTAGCAATTGCCTCTCTCGGTATCACCATGGCACAACTAAGTATCCCCTGGTAGATAACATCATAAAGAGGACAAGTGCATTAGTTTGGCATCCCAAACATTCAATATAGAATTTGAAACATTTTTGGAAAAACGGGAAGTCACTATCTCCATTTTATAAAGCTTTCATAACACTACACAAGAATAAACAAGATATGCCACACCATTTGAAATCTTAAGCAAAACAATAGAACTTGGTTAAGTTGCAAAGGTTTTGTTTTTCAATCATAAAACATTGGTTGACCAATTTTAATACAAAGAGGTGGTTAGAGTTTTCAAATAAATAAAAAAGTTTTGCTTCAACAATGCATGTCACACATATACATTACTAACAGTAACAAATATGCATGAACAGAGACTAACACTATTTTTCCTAGATGGCCAGTACTAATACAAGACTAACCCAATTGGATTCACCCAAAAATATTAATCCTACAATTTTAGGAATTTGTTTGAATCTGACTGTACAGAAAACAAGATCTGTAAGCCATAAATCGTAGAAAAATCCTAAAAATATGAGACCACTGCCATTTGAAAGATATTTAAACATAGATGCATACACAATTGGATTTGGGTTCAAATTGTTTCTGAAACTCTCACAAATGGATTAACAAGGTTACTGCATGTCTTTACCATTTTCTTTATAACTGGATTTTCATAACAGATAAATGTTTGAAACTTGTTGGAGATGATTAAGAAAACATACAGCAGTCCTACAAAGTTGGAATCACTCAATTAGGTTCAAAGATGGATTTTTGGTGATTTAAAAGCTAACAGCCATGTCTGCAGAACACACAAAAAGTTTAATTCACCAAAATTCATACATAAATCAGAAAAATATGAGGTCAGTTGCATCTGAAAGATATTGCAATGTTGGTTCTAACCCAATTTGTTTCATGCAAAAATTCGTTCCCAGGCTCCTGATTTAATTCGACAAAGTCAGATCTGACCAGATCTTGATCTGTGAACCATTTCAGTTTCAGAAGGTCAATCGAAGTGAAACCACCGCCAAAATGAAGGTATTGAAGAGTGCTTTCACCCACAGTTGAGTTTGCTCAAAAAGGTTTTGTAAAACGGAAGATATTCAACAAACAGTGAATCTGCATGTTTTCAGAACTTTATTTACCAAGGAAAATCTGTAACGAATTTGAGGATGAGACCAACGCCAAGTTGTAGATCTTTTCCATACCTATCTGTGGAACTTTGAATCACTCGATTTGGATCTGCACACGAGTTTTGGTGGATTTTACAAGTTCGTACCAGAATCTGAAACAGCAAGATTACAGAAATTACTGCAAGGTTTTGGACGAACTTTGGTCAAGGATTTCAGATCTGAGGATTGCTCAACCTTCTCCATGCTTGGACCAACATGCACCTGCATCAAGATCCAATCTTGTGAGAGGGGAAAAGAGAAAGGGAGCTGGATTCATCAAAGATTAGGGGAGAAGAGAGTGAGAGAGATGCTCTCATGGTGAGGATGAGCTTGAGGGAGGAGGGAGCTTCATCTTGGAGTGCTTTCCATGGCCATGGCCGGCCATGGAGCTTAGGAGGAGCAGCAGCTCGTGGGGAGGAAGGGAGGAGGGAGTGGAGGAAAGGAGTGGAGTGTGAAAGAAATGAGCAAATGGGAGTGGAGGTGGCCGGCCAAGCCCCTTTTATAGAGGGAGAGGGGTGGCTGCCTCCTCCTTTGATTGGCCAAGGTGGGTGGCTGCCCATTTAATTGTTGGGGTAGTTGGGAGGCAAGGCTTGCAAGAGAAGAAAGTGAGGAGCACAATGGCTGGCCGAAATTGTCATGCCAACACAATGGCCGGCTCCATTTTTGCCAAGCACAAGTGAGCAATGTGAGAGAGAGGCACAACATCAATGTGTATAGGCCAAGGCATGATGTTGAGGAGATAATGTCAATGAGTGATTTTGATGATAATAAAAATAGGAGTAGATACATATAGATAGAAAGGAGTATGAGGGTAACATGTGTCATGAGAATAATCTCCACCACTTTGGTTGTGAACAACCTATGATGAAGATAGTTCCCAAGGTATGGTTGATGAATAAAAGTTTTCATTTGAATTTAAAATTGAAAAGATTGAGATTGACCACATGCAACAATGCATGAGCATGACAAGATAGATGGGGTGGTGATAGTGGTTTGGGCAATGGTAGAGCAAGTTTAAGAGAGATGGTGAGTGAGATAACCATATACTCACAAGGATGAATATGGTGACATAAATTATGAATTCATGAGGTCAAGGTGATGATGGAAAAGAATATAAATTGCTCTACAAATGAGAGGTCAATTGGGAGTGGTTTGAAAGTATCAAATGATCATCCATTTGATCAAGAATTGGAGGATGAAGGAACATTATGGGGTAGATCAGAGATGTACACAAGATGTGCAAGAGTTGTCATTTGAAATAGAACTTATTGGAAAAGTATTTGAAACACCTCAATTGTCTAGGGACAATTGGGAATGAACTCAAGTGGAATGAAATTTGAAAGTGTTGAGATAAAACTAGTTGGAACATAGGGGTTCAAAATATTCTACTTACTTTCTCTAGTAAAGTAGAGTTTTTCTCCAATGTAAAAATAAGCAAGAGGGAAACAAGAAATGGTGTAGGTATCATAAACAAGCCTTTTGCTGAAAAGAAAGCAAGATAGAAAATAATGTTTTAGAAATCAGTACCTGATAGAAATGGGATGAGAAACCAAACCCATTTCAGTTCTTTGTTTCCTTTGAAGAAATATCTTGAAAATATTTAATAAAATTAGAAGTAGTTTTGTGATCAAAACTAGAGAAAAAATCAATAGGATTTTTGAGAGAGAAAACTAATTTAGGGAGAAGTGTTCTCAAGGGTAGATGGTGGCTACAAAATGTACCCATCATTCCCACTCTTGGTTTTGTGAAGATTAAACTTGAATAAAAACAAGAGGTAAAAGTGAAGGAGGTGATCTAGTGTTGAATCATTGGATAGGGTACAAGATCAAGTTGAATATATGAGCTGCAAGGATTGACTGAGACATGCAAGTCGTGGAGGTTGAAGAGGGTGTTGCATAGATGGGATCCATGCACTGAGATCACCAGTAACAGTGGTGGTTGCTTAGATATCAACTGCCAAAGTCTGGACATTTTAAGCCTGTTAACACAGATGGTCGACATGGCCTCAAAACCAACAAGGATGAGTGGGTACAAGAGAGGGATGTAGCTAGGGGTAGATGATCCCAAGTTTTGAATTAAGGATGATTGAGCTATCTTGTACCACAAAGAGAAAAATCAAGATGGCACACTCATGTTGTCACCAGGAGAGAGGTTTGATGTAGGAAAACAATTCTTCCTAAGCCACACATGTGTTTTATTTGGTGAGTTGCTTGTTTAACCACTAGGGGTGTTGTTCTATGAGGTAGCTCAAGACAAAACTCAACAAGCAAATCAAGAAAATTCATCTACCAACAGATCAAGGCAATTCATCATAACAAACAGATCAAGGCAATTCATCTTAATTAGTCTAAAGAAAAAGTTTTTGTTCCCCCTAATTTTTACAACATGAACAAATAATCAAGGTTGCAAAAAGTGGGGTGTTACAGACTCTTCCACCCTTAAAATAATCTCGTCCCGAGATTACTAAGCGTAGAACTAGAGGGGTTGTAAAGCTTAACGAAAGTTAGACTCCATTCTTCTGTAGGCGTGCCGTTGTTGAGAGGGTCGCAACTTCAGCTTCTGAGAGACATGATGGATTCTTGCCGATAGCAAGCTTCATGAAGAGGTTGACTACTCCATGCAGGTGTTGGATCTGTAGCTTCTTCATGATCCTAGCGGGGGTTCAAGATTGTGGGAGAGTTAGTGCATCCAATGGTGCTTTAGCAGGGTTGAAAACTTTTTAGAGTTAGCTTAAATTTAGTAGAAGACGAAGTCTTCCACCCTTAAAATTGTTCATAGGGGGGTTTAAAAACTTTAAGCTTTGGCCACGGGTCTTGTTGGTGCTTTTGGAGAAGTCATTGATCTTCCTCTCGTCTTGAGTTGAAGCATCTTCAGGGAGTGAGGTGCAGTCCACAGCTTCAAGGGGAATTAGTTCATCCCATGTTTCCAACGGTGTTTTAAAAAAGGTTTGAAATTTTAGGGTTAGCATCAATTTTTAGTGGAAGACGCCCTTAAGATTTTTCATCGGGCTTTCGGAAAAACTCAAAGCTTCTGTCTTGTGGTTCTGTCGGGGGCTTCTGAAGAAGTCGTCGATCTTCCGTATTTTGTTGAAGAATCTTCAGGGGCGACGTGTAGACCACTTCAATCACGGTGTTTACTAAACCATATAACGCGCGGTAAGTTAGTAAGTCGATGAAGCGCCTGGTTGTTGTCCATATGAAGCAGCATCAAAGGTCGTCGGAGACAATCTTCAGCTTGAGGGTCGGTGCTGACTTATACCAGTTAGGAAGTGAGCGGGTAAATTACACCTAATCTTGAGTCTTGAGGTATCTTCATGAGCTTCACTTGATGAGGACCAGATGAACCATGTGATGTAGCTTGGCTTTGACGCTATTGTCCTCTCAGCTTGTTAGACGGTGTGTTAGAGGGTAGTTTCAAAAAGTTATACTTGAAGTTAGCGCGATTATACTCCAAGGTTAGACCAAGTTAGTATGGCTTCTCGCAGAGATGCAGTCACTGTTGAAGGTAGGGGCTTCTGTCTTCTTGGCTTAGTAGAGATGCTTCAGCTGATCTTGAAAGTAGTTGGCGTAGATAGGGGTCTGGGTTAGCTTTTCTGACGGTTGAAAAACAAATGTTAACAAGGCTAACTTCTCCAAAAACTAGCAGTTAGCATTTTAACGGCGAGGTAGATGAGGGTGAAAACATATTAGGGAGGCTTCCTATGTTGGGTTATCACACTAAAAGCGTTTTTCACCGAAAGAGCAAGACAATCATACACACAACAAACAGATAAAAACACTCAAGGCAGCACACTAGAGAGCTACAAGCAATCATCAAACCAAACATGGTACTCCAAGCATCTAGGGATGCCTAATACGCAGGGGTAGCTCAATCAAAGCGATTGAGTTTGTCCTATCCATCCTATTGGTTTGGGGCTGGTCACATATGTTGACGTCTTCATTCTGTTGACATCGTCTTCAACAAGGATTCTCGAAGCAGTTGGTGGTGAAGCAGGCCTGGTGTTGAGTCGTCGATGTTGAGGCAGAGGCTAAAACTGTGTAAGTCTTATGGTCTCATCTTCCCGAGGATGTGAGGTCGTCAGAGGGGTAGCTGTTGAGGTACTCCCAAAGTCGGCAACTTCTGGTGGCTGGCCTAAAAATTACTAGTCAAGAACTGAGGACTTGATCCCTGACGACTGCAAAAAGTGCAAGTCCACGGAGGAACAAGGTCAGCTCCTTAACAGACTTTGGTGATAACCAAAGACATGATCTTATTATTCTTTTATCTGCACACTAAGTCGGCCTCCAATCTTCAACAGCTGCTGTTGGACATACACGAGTCTTCCCGAGGGGTTGATCCATCTTTGATTTCGAGCCTCCAGGTCTGAGTCGGGGACATCGTCCAACATGTAGGTTTGAAGTGGTTGAGACAATAGAGCAAGAAATTTCAAACCTTTTTATAAAGCGGAGAGATAAGAATTTAGAAGCTTTGAATAAATAAGAGGAGTAGAAGCTATGCTTCCGACTAATGAAAGAATTTGTTTCGTAAATAGTTTTTCCCAAGTACTTGTTTCCTAACTAACGTCCATGCTAACTAAGGTCTCCTACAGTCAGGATAGCTCTGATACCAGCTCTGTGGGGACCCCGGACTAGCTGTCCGAAATACCCTGTTATGTATACAGTTCACGTTCCCATGATCAGTGTGCCGTGAACACATAACCGAACTGATATCAAATTACATCATCCTTTACAAAACGGAATATGAAAATTACAATAAGGTCACATGACCCATACTTACATAATAGCCTCGAAGGGCCTAACTAAACATCAGAGTAGCATCATCACTTCAGCAGCGCAGTACCCAAGTCATCTGCCATAACCCTACAGGCAACTGACTGGGAAGACGTTCCTAGCTCGCATAGACGTCGTCAACTCCTTCTTCATCTGTCGAACTCCTTCAAGTCTGGCCAAGTAAATAGCCAGGGACAAAGCCGTGAGTACATTTGGAATTGTACTCGCAAACCATCAAGAAAGGTGCCAACAATGCTAACTAAAAGAGACAAGAGAGGAAGAATATTTTCTCTTGTGGATATAGCATGTGAAAGAGAATTAGTTTCTCTTGTGGATGTAGCATCCCAACATCGCAGTTGAAGGGGACACTAAGAGGGTGATAAGACATTTCTATGACATCTCTATATCTTTATTGAAGAAGATACTTCAAAAGATAACCTATGACATCTCTATGTTAAAGAAGATACTTCAAAAGAGTTCTTCAACATAAAACACTAGGATGGGAGTAGCCCTTTTTATTTCCTTTCCGACCATCTTCACATGGTCAACCACTTTCCCGTACCCTTCCGGTACTCTGAAAACAACTTTCTCTTTTTCTTTGTAAAGCCTTTCTAAAACAAAACTAGCCCAGGTTAAGGTAGGCCTTTGCAACCCGTCCATGACCGCGGACGCGGCTATTCGAATAGATTTGACTCTGCAGAGTTTGCACACTTTCCCCACAACTATCCGGATACCTATCGTGTGGGCATCATCCCCGCATAACAACGTATGCCACGACGGATACCCGAACATAACCTTTCGCTTATCTCCACTGACATGAGTCCTTCCCTGCGGGCTTACCCCTTCCCGGCACCCCGGCAGCATACCTCCTTTTGAGCGTATCTCCGGCGCCACGACAGAAGACCCTCAGTAATCGTCCGGCTATAGACAACTACAGTGTATTGCCTCCTTCAGAGCGCAACCCGGCGTCAGAGGTCATCGTGACCCTCCTAGAGAGTTCTGAAGGTGTCTCATGCCAGCTTCAACAAACTAGGGCTAAGCCCCGTGCCCACGTTGGGGTAGAGTGGTTGCGCAATAAAAGTTGGGCTGGCGTACACTTATACGCAGTGCTCCTTTAAAAACATTTTACCCACACTTCCTTTGTTTGTCCACAACCAACCATACCACTTTCCGAAACATCAAGACCTTTCTCTTGAACAACACTTGGGCAAGACAACATCTTCCCAAAGTTTTCAAAGTTTTTCCAAAACATAAAACATCGGGGTTTTCCCAACCTAAAGTTGTATGTAAGAGCTAAGATATATCGATGGCACGATGCTAGCCACCATACCACTAAGGAGATGATAATTGAGGTGTCAAGGGGATCATACATGCTTAGGATAAGCATGCATGGGAACAACATAGGTAGGATTGTTCGACAAGGGTCATGATGTTGATCATCATACCACGAAGAAGATGATAAAATAGGTGGTCAAGGGGGCATACATGCTCAAGGTAAGCATGCATGTTGTCAACATAAGAGGGAAAATACTTTCAGATTTGTGGTGTTAACCAACCAACACTAAAGTAAATGAGGGTGATCAACGATATTTGACATACCTAAGGTAGGTAGGCATACTCATCTCAAAATGAGAGTACACCAAGATTATGATGTTATTACTACTACACTAACAAGGGTGTAGGAGTGAACTGGCAAGAAGTGTCACATGCTTAAGGTAAGCATGTAACTCAAGAAGGTAGGATGGCATAGCCATGATCAACAAGGGGTTCAACATACTCGAGAGTAAGTATGCATAATATCAACAAGGGGTTCAAGAAGGGTGTCAATAGGTCGACACACACAAGATAAGTGGGCATACCCATCACACTTAGAGGGTACACCAAGATCATGATGATGACAACCACCATGTCACTAAAAGGGGATTATCGGTGAGGTGCCAAAGAGACTAAACATGCTCACGGTGAGCATGCTCCATCAACATAAGTAGAAACAACACAAGATAAAACGAGAGACAAGCATAACAACAAGTAACCACAATATGTGATTCAATATCAGAGATCAAAAGATGGCTTGCCTTGGCTTATTTGTCCCTGGACTTCTTCAACTCCATCAATATAAGAATACCAACAATATAAATAAAATCCTTGTCCGATCCCACTTCTTCTTCTTCTCCGAAATCGTTCGCATCTATCGCCGGAAAATATAAAAGGAACACAATCAATCACATTGCACCAATCATAACAAGCATGCAACAATCAACAATCAATAGCTAAGCACTCTACAAGGCTAACATATTAAGGACTTATAGATACTACAAAGCAACTAAAAGAAAACCCATTTTATTTACCTAGTAAAGGTATGAGAGTATCACAACTTAGCAATTGCCTCTCTCGGTATCACCATGGCACAACTAAGTATCCCCTGGTAGATAACATCATAAAGAGGACAAGTGCATTAGTTTGGCATCCCAAACATTCAATATAGAATTTGAAACATTTTTGGAAAAACGGGAAGTCACTATCTCCATTTTATAAAGCTTTCATAACACTACACAAGAATAAACAAGATATGCCACACCATTTGAAATCTTAAGCAAAACAATAGAACTTGGTTAAGTTGCAAAGGTTTTGTTTTTCAATCATAAAACATTGGTTGACCAATTTTAATACAAAGAGGTGGTTAGAGTTTTCAAATAAATCAAAAAGTTTTGCTTCAACAATGCATGTCACACATATACATTACTAACAGTAACAAATATGCATGAACAGAGACTAACACTATTTTTCCTAGATGGCCAGTACTAATACAAGACTAACCCAATTGGATTCACCCAAAAATATTAATCCTACAATTTTAGGAATTTGTTTGAATCTGACTGTACAGAAAACAAGATCTGTAAGCCATAAATTGTATAAAAATCCTAAAAATATGAGACCACTGCCATTTGAAAGATATTTAAACATAGATGCATACACAATTGGATTTGGGTTCAAATTGTTTCTGAAACTCTCACAAATGGATTAACAAGGTTACTGCATGTCTTTACCATTTTCTTTATAACTGGATTTTCATAACAGATAAATGTTTGAAACTTGTTGGAGATGATTAAGAAAACATACAGCAGTCCTACAAAGTTGGAATCACTCAATTAGGTTCAAAGATGGATTTTTGGTGATTTAAAAGCTAACAGCCATGTCTGCAGAACACACAGAACAAGTTTAATTCACCAAAATTCATACATAAATCATAAAAATATGAGGTCAGTTGCATCTGAAAGATATTGAAAAGCTGGTTCTTACCCAATTTGTTTCATTCAAAAATTCGTTCCCAAGCTCCTGATTTAATTCGACAAAGGCAGATCTGACCAGATCTTGATCTGTGAACCATTTTAGTTTCAGAAGGTTAATCGAAGTGAAACCACCGCCAAAATGAAGGTATCGAAGAGTGCTTTCACCCACAGTTGAGTTTGCTCAAAAAGGTTTTGTAAAACGGAAGATATTTAACAAACAGTGAATCTGCATGTTTTTAGAACTTTATTTACCAAGGAAAATCTATAACGAATTTGAGGATGAGACCAACGCCAAGTTGTAGATCTTTTCCATACCTATCTGTGGAACTTTGAATCACTCGATTTGGATCTGCACACGAGTTTTGGTGGATTTTACAAGTTCGTACCAGAATCTGAAACAGCAAGATTACAGAAATTACTGCAAGGTTTTGGACGAACTTTGGTCAAGGATTTCAGATCTGAGGATTGCTCAACCTTCTCCATGCTTGGACCAACATGCACCTGCATCAAGATCCAATCTTGTGAGAGGGGAAAAGAGAAAGGGAGCTGGATTCATCAAAGATTAGGGGAGAAGAGAGTGAGAGAGATGCTCTCATGGTGAGGATGAGCTTGAGGGAGGAGGGAGCTTCATCTTGGAGTGCTTTCCATGGCCATGGCCGGCCATGGAGCTTAGGAGGAGCAGCAGCTCGTGGGGAGGAAGGGGAGGAAGGTATGAGGGAGTGGAGGAAAGGAGTGGAGTGTGAAAGAAATGAGCAAATGGGAGTGGAGGTGGCCGGCCAAGCCCCTTTTATAGAGGGAGAGGGGTGGCTGCCTCCTCCTTTGATTGGCCAAGGTGGGTGGCTGCCCATTTAATTGTTGGGGTAGTTGGGAGGCAAGGCTTGCAAGAGAAGAAAGTGAGGAGCACAATGGCTGGCCGAAATTGTCATGCCAACACAATGGCCGGCTCCATTTTTGCCAAGCACAAGTGAGCAATGTGAGAGAGAGGCACAACATCAATGCGTATAGGCCAAGGCATGATGTTGAGGGGATAATGTCAATGAGTGATTTTGATGATAATAAAAATAGGAGTAGATACATATAGATAGAAAGGAGTATGAGGGTAACATGTGTCATGAGAATAATCTCCACCACTTTGGTTGTGAACAACCTATGATGAAGATAGTTCCCAAGGTATGGTTGATGAATAAAAGTTTTCATTTGAATTTAAAATTGAAAAGATTGAGATTGACCACATGCAACAATGCATGAGCATGACAAGATAGATGGGGTGGTGATAGTGGTTTGGGCAATGGTAGAGCAAGTTTAAGAGAGATGGTGAGTGAGATAACCATATACTCACAAGGATGAATATGGTGACATAAATTATGAATTCATGAGGTCAAGGTGATGATGGAAAAGAATATAAATTGCTCTACAAATGAGAGGTCAATTGGGAGTGGTTTGAAAGTATCAAATGATCATCCATTTGATCAAGAATTGGAGGATGAAGGAACATTATGGGGTAGATCAGAGATGTACACAAGATGTGCAAGAGTTGTCATTTGAAATAGAACTTATTGGAAAAGTATTTGAAACACCTCAATTGTCTAGGGACAATTGGGAATGAACTCAAGTGGAATGAAATTTGAAAGTGTTGAGATAAAACTAGTTGGAACATAGGGGTTCAAAATATTCTACTTACTTTCTCTAGTAAAGTAGAGTTTTTCTCCAATGTAAAAATAAGCAAGAGGGAAACAAGAAATGGTGTAGGTATCATAAACAAGCCTTTTGCTGAAAAGAAAGCAAGATAGAAAATAATGTTTTAGAAATCAGTACTTGATAGAAATGGGATGAGAAACCAAACCCATTTCAGTTCTTTGTTTCCTTTGAAGAAATATCTTGAAAAGATTTAATAAAATTAGAAGTAGTTTTGTGATCAAAACTAGAGAAGGAAAATCAATAGGATTTTTGAGAGAGAAAACTAATTTAGGGAGAAGTGTTCTCAAGGGTAGATGGTGGCTACAAAATGTACCCATCATTCCCACTCTTGGTTTTGTGAAGATTAAACTTTGAATAAAAACAAGAGGTAAAAGTGAAGGAGGTGATCTAGTGTTGAATCATTGGATAGGGTACAAGATCAAGTTGAATATATGAGCTGCAAGGATTGACTGAGACATGCAAGTCGTGGAGGTTGAAGAGGGTGTTGCATAGATGGGATCCATGCACTGAGATCACCAATAACAGTGGTGGTTGCTTAGATATCAACTGCCAAAGTCTGGACATTTTAAGCCTGTTAACACAGATGGTCGACATGGCCTCAAAACCAACAAGGATGAGTGGGTATAAGAGAGGGATGTAGCTAGGGGTAGATGATCCCAAGTTTTGAATTAAGGATGATTGAGCTATCTTGTACCACAAAGAGAAAAATCAAGATGGCACACTCATGTTGTCACCAGGAGAGAGGTTTGATGTAGGAAAACAATTCTTCCTAAGCCACACATGTGTTTTATTTGGTGAGTTGCTTGTTTAACCACTAGGGGTGTTGTTCTATGAGGTAGCTCAAGACAAAACTCAACAAGCAAATCAAGAAAATTCATCTACCAACAGATCAAGGCAATTCATCATAACAAACAGATCAAGGCAATTCATCTTAATTAGTCTAAAGAAAAAGTTTTTGTTCCCCCTAATTTTTACAACATGAACAAATAATCAAGGTTGCAAAAAGTGGGGTGTTACAGGGTGCCTCCGGTCCTCTAATTAAATTAAATGTGCCATGCATTAACCCTAAACCATATATATATAACTAACCCTAGCTAATCAAACCCTACTTAATTAAAACACATAACCCTAAACTATACTAGCTATAACCCGATCTAATAAAAACATGCTCTATATATAGCAGCTAGCTAGCAAACCGTAGATTAACACCAATTAATATATACATGGCCTATATCGATCATGTTGTATAACATCTCCCTGAGATTCATTAATTAATTATATAATTACCGATGATAAATTAGTTAACTTGAATTTTGACAAGTTCTCTCGAATGAAAACACATTTGATTAAGTTGCCTCATAATATATATATATATATATATAAATAGTGTGCATGCATGTCCTACCATGCATTCGTGCATATATTTTAATATATATTAGAACATATTCTTGGGGATTTCAATCTCTCTCTCGATCATATATATATCGTTGGTGGCAAAAAAAACACACAGATATATACGCATGCACTTTATGCGCAAAGGCGCGGTGCCTCTAATAATGTGTGTGCGCACGATCGATGATCCCTAAACCTTAAACAACCCTAAAACCCTAAAACCCAAATCCCTAATCCCTAAACCCTAAACACCCTAAACACCCTAAACACTAAACCTAAACTCTAGACCCTAAACCCTAACCCTAACCCTAACCCTAAACCCTAGCTAACGCTAAACCCTAGACCCTAATTAAACCCTATATATAGGCCAACGACACTTAATTGTGCATCAAGCAGGCCAGGGGTGCCTCGCGATCCTCTAATTAAATTAAATGTGCCATATGCATTAACCCTAAACCATATATATATAACTAACCCTAGCTAATCAAACCCTACTTAATTAAAACACATAACCCTAAACTATACTAGCTATAACCCGATCTAATAAAAACATGCTCTATATATAGCAGCTAGCTAGCAAACCGTAGATTAACACCAATTAATATATACATGGCCTATATCGATCATGTTGTATAACATCTCCTTGAGATTCATTAACTAATTATGTAATTATCGATGATAAATTAATTAACTTGAATTTTGACAAGTTCTCTCGAATGAGAACACATTTGATTAAGTTGTTTCATAATATATATACAATTAGTGTGCATGCATGGCCTACCATGCATTCGTGCATATATTTTAATATATATTTGAACATATTCTTGGGGTTTTCAATCTCTCTCTCTCTCTCAATCATCTATATATCGTTGGTGGCCAAAAACACACATATATACGCATGCACTGTAGCACCCTACCTTTTAATAAAGGCAAGATACATGTGTATAGTGCTATTCCCGGGATCACTGATAGCACACACATTACAAAATATAGTAATCATTGCAATAGTATCAAATTACTACATCGTTGATCCAGAGGGTAAAGTATAACCTTACAAATTGCATAGTCACATGGACTAGCTCAACAATATTCAGAACAAACACAGCGGAAATGTAAATCATCGATGAGCCTTCATCGTCTTCATGTGCCACAGGCAGTCATGTTGGAATGTAGACTCGAGATCCTACCACGTACTTCTCCTCAGAAAATCCTGCACGTTTGAATATGCAGCCCCACGAATGGAGGTCAGTATAATGATGTACTGGCAAATGACACTTATATGGTGGCAGTTTTTAGACATGTCTATCTACATGATATTTGGCTAGTGGAGTTTAGGCAGATTTGCATAAAGCCAATTTTATCCTATATTTTAATTAAAACAAAACATTTTGAAAATCTTTGAATGACATTATGAAATCACACCATGGTTAAATCTTCCATGGGTTTTTGAATAATCACATGGTTACATCTCCCATGAGTTTTCGAAGGTTGATACACAAATTTTAAATACATTCAGAAAAGGTGATGAGATTCTTCCGTACATTCCCTGCCTAGAAGCTCAAATTGTCCATAACCGGGGACACGGCTAAGATCTTAGGTTTAACTCTCGAGAGGTTGTGCACTTTCACCTTACGACCCACCCTTCCCAAGAGAAGAATGAGACAAGATCTTTCAGAAGAAGAATTCAACCATACAAACTAGACCCGTTCCCTTGGCCGTCGCCTCCACCCGCTGTCTAGCCACAAGTTGAATCCTCACAACTTACTTAATCCCGGCAGAGCCCATAATACCATAAGGCTGCACTGGAAGCTAACTAAAACATGGACGACATAGTAATCTCTTTAATCCTGGGTGGCCTACCACAAGTGGAACTCACAAGCTTAAAACCTTACAGGTAGTAAACCCCCACACGATCCCCTGGTGAAAACCAGGTGTGCAGTCAAAAGCGACCACTCTACAACTTGCGCACTCTCAGGGATTCACCACTTTAGCCCACTCGGGGCGTGGACCTGAGCAGCCGCCCACCAATCAACCAATCCACCCAGGTGTTTCATTAAGGTTGCCATTTTAAAGTTTCAAACGCGCCACCATGCACCACGACGATTTGGTCCCTCCGTGGTTCATGTCAAAACTTTTTTTTTTTTGAGGCCACCTAGCCCGACGAAAGCGGCCAAAACGTCGCGTATGGTGGCCCGGACGTGGTGCATCGCGAATTCTCGGGTTCGCCGGCCGAGTCAACGCAAATCCGCACCGCCCAGGGATGTAGGGCCCACATGGCAGCCTCTCTAGCATTGATTTTTTCTCGATCGCGCCATCTCGTTCAACGCTCTCCGATCGAGCCGTTTACGATGCAGGATCATGGGTCCCGCTTGTCATCCTCTATGAACCAAATTTCTTTCTTTTCTTGGATTTTTTTGACCCCCTGATTTCTGGCTACTTCCTTTTTCTTGTGATCCCTTGCCGCCTTGGAAACGTTGAGACCGCTGCAGCTAAATGGGACCCGCATGTCATCCTCTATGAGCAATCAACTTTCTTTTCTTGGAGTTTTTTTGGCACCTCATATTTGGTCACTTGCCTTTTTCTTTCGATCCCCTGCCGCCTCTCAAACGGTGATACCACTGATGCTAAATGGGACCCGCAT
Organism: Lolium multiflorum; assembly: GCA_030979885.1. NCBI lineage: Eukaryota > Viridiplantae > Streptophyta > Magnoliopsida > Poales > Poaceae > Lolium > Lolium multiflorum. Next base: position 172,703,216 of record CM061749.1, on the reverse strand, counting down.
GTCATCCTCTATGTACTATAAAACTTTCTTTTCTTGGATTATTTTTGGCACCTCATATTTGGTCACTTGCCTTTTTCTTTCGATCCCCTGCCGCCTCTCAAACGGTGATACCGCTGCTGCTAAATGGGACCCGCATGTCATCCTCTATGTACTATAAACTTCCTTTTCTTGGATTTTTTGGCACCTCATATTTGGTCACTTGACTTTTTCTTTCGATCCCCTGCTGCCTCTCAAACAGTGATACCGCTGCTGCTAAATGGGACCCGCATGTCATCCTCTATGTACTATAAAACTTTCTTTTCTTGGATTTTTTTGGCACCTCATATTTGGTCACTTGACTTTTTCTTTCGATCCCCTGCTGCCTCTCAAACGGTGATACCGCTGCTGCTAAATGGGACCCGCATGTCATCCTCTATGTACTATAAAACTTTCTTTTTTTGGATTATTTTTGGCACCTCATATTTGGTCACTTGACTTTTTCTTTCGATCTCATACCACGTTTGAAAAGTTGAGGAACCTGCAGGCTCATGGGACCCGCATGTCATCCTCTATGTACTATAAAACTTTCTTTTCTTGGATTTTTTTACCCTCTGATTTTTGGCTATTTCCTTTTTGATCCCCTGCCGCCTTGGAAACGTTGAGTAAGCTGCTGACTCATGGGACCCGCATGTCATCCTCTATGTACAATCAAGTTTCTTTTCTTGAATTATCTTTGGCTCCTGATATTTTGTCACTTGCCTTTTTCTTTCGATCTCATGCCACGTTTGAAACGTTGAGGAACCTGCTGGCTCATGGGACCCGCATGTCATCCTCTATGTGCTATAAAAGTTTATTTTCATGGATTTTTTTCACCCTCTGATTTTTGGCTATTTCCTTTTTCTTTTCATCCCCTGTCGCCTTGGAAACGTTGAGTAAGCTGCTGACTCATGGGACCAGCATGTCATCCTCTATGTACAATCAAGTTTCTTTTCTTGAATTATTTTTGGATCCTGATATTTGGTCACTTGCCTTTTCTTTCGATCTCATGCCACGTTTGAAATGTTGAGGAACCTGCTGGCTCGTGGGACCCGCATGTCATCCTCTATGTGCTATAAAAGTTTATTTTCTTTAATTTTTTTACCCTCTTATTTTTGGCTCTTTCCTTTTTCTTTTGATCCCCTGCCGCCTTGGAAACGTTGGTAAGCTGCTGACTCATGGGCCCGCATGTCATCCTCTATGTACAATCAACTTTCTTTTTCTTTTGATCTCAAGCCGCATTTGAAACGTTGAGACCGCTGCTGCTAAATGGGACCCGCATGTCATCCTCTATGTAGTACAATAAAGTTTCTTTTCTTGGATTATCTTTGGCTCCTGATATTTTGTCACTTGCCTTTTTCTTTCGATCTCATGCCGCCTTTGAAACGTTGAGTAAGCTGCTGGCTCATGGGTCCCGCATGTCATCCTCTACGAACAATAAAAGTTTTTCTTTCTTGGAGTTATTTTTTGACCCCTAATTTCTGGCTTTTTGCCTTTTTCTTTTGATCTCCTGCCCCCTTTGAAACGATGAGGACGCTGTTGGCAGGTCGGTCCCACATGTCATCCTCTATGAACATTAAAAGTTTCCTTTGATGGATTTATTTTGAACCCCTAATTAATTTCTGGATATTTCTTTTTTTCTTTTGATCCCCCGCCTTGGAATCGTTGAGGATGCTGCTGCCTCATGGGTCCCGCATGTCATCCTCTCGAACAAATGTTTCTTTTCTTGGATTTTGTTTACCAAACGATTTTTGACTTATTTTTTCTTTCGATATCCTGCCGCCTTTGAAACTTTGAGGACGCTGCTGGCTCACGGGTCCCACATGTCAGCCTCTATGAACAATAAACGTTGAGGATGCTGCTGCCTCATGGGTCCCGCATGTCATCCTCTCAAATCGAAAATGTTTCTTTTCTTGGATTTTTTACCAACAGATTTTTGGTTTATTTTTTCTTTCCATCCCCTGCCGCCTTTAAAACGTTGACGACGCTGCTGGCTCGTGGGTCCACGATGCCAGCCTCCCCGTACAAGAAACATGTGATATCATGATTATTTTGCAGACAATAAACAGTGTATTGCGCTCTGAGCTATTTCAAACGGATAAATTAAATCTTTATTTTTACATAAACAAACTTATATGTTGAATCTCCTTGTTTTTTTGCGAAGCATAGGACTTTCCTGTTTTTTAAGAAAAATCCAAACTTTCCTGCTTTGGAGTGGGCTGAAATTGTACGAGTCAAAAGGCCCAGCAGATAGTTCGAAGCCCAGATGTCCAGATGGAGCCCAATTGAAATCTTTCTTTTCTTGGTTTTTTCACCCTGATTTCTGGCTACTTCATTTTTCTTTTGGTCCTGTGCCGCCTTGGAAACGTTGAGACCGCTGCTGCAAAATGGGACCCTCATGTCATCCTCTATGTACAATAAAATTTCTTTTCTTGGATTATTTTTGGCTCCTCATATTTGGTCGCTTGCCTTTTTCTTTCGATCCCGTGCAGCCTCTCAAACGGTGATACCGCTGCTGCTAAATGGGACCCGCATGTCGACTCTATGTACAATCAAGTTTCTTTTCTTGAATTATTTTTGGATCCTGATATTTGGTCACTTGCCTATTTCTTTCGATCTCATGCCACGTTTGAAACGTTGAGGAACCTGCTGGCTCATGGGACCCGCATGTCATCCTCTATGTACTACAAAAGTTCATTTTCTTGGTTTTTTTCACCCTCTGATTTTTGGCTATTTCCTTTTTTTTTTTGATCCCTGCCGCCTTTGAAAGTTGAGGACTCTGCTGCCTCATAGGTCCCACATGTCAGCCTGTATGAACGATAAAGCTTTCCTTTCTTGGAGTTTTTTTACCCCCTAATTTCTGGCTACTTTCTTTTTCTTTTGATCTCAAGCCGCATTTGAAACGTTGGGACAGCATGTCATCCTCCATGTACAATAAAAGTTTCTTTTCTTGGATTATGTTTCACCCTCTGATTTTTGGTCACTTGCCTTTTTCTTTCGATCTCATGCCGCCTTTGAAAACGTTGAGGAACCTGCTGGCTCATGAGACCCGCATGTCATCCTCTATGTACTATAAAAGTTTCTTTTCTTGGATTTTTTTCACCTTTGATTTTTGGCTATTTCTTTTTTCTTTTGATCCCCGCCGCCTTGGAAACGTTGACTAATCTGCTGGTTCATGGGACCCGCATGCCATCCTCTATGTCCATCAACTTTCTTTGCTTGGAGTTTTTTTTACCCCTAATTTCTGGCTACTTTCTTTTTCTTTTGATCTCAAGCCGCATTTGAAACGTTGGGACCGCTGCTGCAAAATGGGACCCGCATGTAATTCTCCATGTACAATAAAAGTTTCTTTTCTTGGATTATTTTTCACCCTCATTTTTGGTCACTTGCCTTTTTCTTTTGATCCCCTACCGCCTTGGAAACGTTGAGTAAGCTGCTGACTCATGGGACCCGCATGTCATCCTCTATGTCCAATCAACTTTCTTTTTCTTTTGATCTTAAGCCGCATTTGAAACGTTAAGACCGCTGCTAAATGGGACCCGCATGTCATCCTCTATGCACAATAAACTTTCTTTTCTTGGATTATCTTTGGCTCCGATATTTTGTCACTTGCCTTTTTCTTTCGATCGCATGCCGCCTTTGAGACGTTGAGCTGCTGGCTCATGGGTCCCGCATGTCATCATCTACGAACAATAAAAGTTTCCTTTCTTGGAGTTATTTTTTACCCCTAATTTTTGGCTACTTCCTTTTTCTTTTGATCCCCTGCCGCCTTTGAAACGTTGAGGATTCTGGGCTCATGGGTCCCACATGTCAGCCTCTATGAACAATAAACCTTTCCTTTCTTGGAGTTATTTTGACCTATAATTTCTGGCTATTTCGCCTTTTTTAAAATCCTGTGTCGCCTTCGAAACGTTGAGGATGCTGCTGCCTCATGGGTCCCGCATGTCATCCTCTCAGAACGATAAATGTTTCTTTTTTTGGATTTTTTTACCAACTGATTTTTTGTTTTTTTTCGATCCTCTGCCGTCTTCAAAACGTTGACGACGCTGCTGGCTCATGGGTACCCGATGTCAGCCTCCCCGTACAAGAAACATGTGATATCTTGATTATTTTGCAGACAATAAATAGTGTATTTCGCTCTGAGCTATTGCAAACGGAAAAAATATATACTTTTAAATAAACAAACTTATATGTTGAATCTCCTTGTTTTTTGTTTTCGCGAAGCATAGGACTTTCCTGTTTTGGAGTGGGCTCAAATTGTACGAGTCCAAAAGCGTCCAGCAGGATAGTTCGAAAGCCCAGACGGCCAGATGCAGCCCAATTGAAATCTTTCTTTTCTTGGATTTTTTTGAGCCCCTGATTTCTGGCTACTTCCTTTTGTTTTTTGGAAACGTTGAGAACGCTGCTGCAAAATAGGACCCGCATGTCATCCTCTATGTACAATAATTTTTTTTCTTGGATTATTATTTTTGGCCCCTGATATTTGGTCACTTGTCTTTTTCTTTCGATCTCATGCCACGTTTGAAACATTGAGGAACCTGCTGGCTCATGGGACCCGCATGTCATCCTCTATGTGCTATAAAAGTTTATTTTCTTGGTTTTTTTCACCCTCTGATTTTTGGCTATTTCCTTTTTCTTTTGATCCCCTGCCGCCTTGGAAACGTCGAGTAAGCTGCAAAATGGGACCCGCATGTCATCCTCAATGTACAATCAACTTTCTTTTCGTGGCTACTTTCTTTTTCTTTTGATCTCAAGCCGCATTTGAAACGTTGAGACCGCTGCAAAATAGGACCCACATGTCATCCTCAATGTAAAATAAAAGTTTCTTTTCTTGGATTATTTTCACCCTCTGATTTTTGGCTATTTCCTTTTTTTCTTTTGAGGATGCTGCTGCCTCATGGGTCCCACATGTCATCCACTATGAACAATAAAAGTTTCTTCTCTTCGATTTTTTCACCCTCTGCTTTTTGGCTATTTCCTTTTTCTTTTGATCCCATGCCGCCTTGGAAACGTTGAGGATGATGCTGCCTAATGGGACCCGCATGTCATACTCTATGTACAATCAAAGTTTCTTTTTTTGGATTATTTTTGGCTCCTGATATTTGGTGACTTGCCTTTTTCTTTCAATCTCACGCCGCCTCTCAAACGTTGAGTAAGCTGCTGGCTCATGGGACCCGCATGTCATTAACTATGTACAATAAATTTTCTTTTCTTGGATTATTTTTGGCTCCTGATATTTGGTCACTTGCATTCTTCTTTCGTTCTCATGTCGTCTTTGAAACATTCAGACCGCTGCTACAACATGGGACCCATATGACATCCTCTATGTACAATGATAGTTTCTTTTCTTTTAAATTTGGTCCTTCATGACTATGATCAACATGGCTATATTATAAAGGACATACACACATTGTAATTATAGTGCTGAAATAAAGTCAATCCTAAAACAGCCATGCATGGGTTATAATATGAAGGCAACACGAAATACAAAAGCAGGGCAGTGTTTAAATAAACTGAATCAAACTAGTACATACTAAAAACAGTGTACTACTTCTCAACACTTCAAGCATAATAAAAAAGTGTGTCAGTGTTTTTTTAAAGGTAACACCGAACGGGCAATGTTTAAAGCAGGCTTAAACCACATAGTCGCTTGTCGGACACTACCCCAACTATCTCTGGGAAGGCTGATAACTCCCACAGTCTCACCTTCATCTGGCTGGAGGTTGCAGCGCAAAATTTTAGGGTATTGATTATGAAGATACTTCCGGTATGCTGTGTAGACGCAGTTTTTCCTCATGAATGGAACCAATGTGCCATCAGGAGCTTTGGATTCACGCTTCTTCAGGTTGGCAATGATCGGGTAATTGAGTCCGAGGAACAGAGAGTGGTCGCCGAGGCTGTTAACCTGCCTCCAATGAAAGTCCCCTGCACGTGCTGCAACGAACAGAGATATGGGATCCTGCTCAAAGACGTAGGTGGCAACAGGAGGATACTGCCGTAGCTGAAGCCCATTAGCAGCATAGGGAATGTCAGGAGGTACTTCAGCATTGGCAATCCCAATGTTGTTTACTGTAAGGATGATCATCAATCGCTTGCCATCAGCAGTTGGAGCGAGGAACCACGCGTACTGCTGATCATCCACCACCGGTGGCGGGATTACGAACAGGGACATCGGGTTTTCTGCAATATTAGAAATGGAGACGAATAGGGTGTTACTGGCAACCATATTCAAACAGCAGCACTGTTCATCGTTCATGCTCACAGTATAAATACGACTATGTAAGCTAAGGACATTGGTCATTCATGTGTTCAAATCGAGTGTCCAATATATCAGTTATACTGCATCCATCCCACGAAACTAGTCTTAACTTCGCCAAAACTAGACACTAGTTAGTGTATACACAGTTATATACTACCTCTGTCCCACCGAAAGTGTCTGAGATTTGTCCAAATTCAGATGTATCTAGACAGTGAAAGCATATAGATACATTCAAATTTTGACAAATATATCATCTTAAGTTTAAGTCCTGTGTTGTAGTTAATTCCCTTTGTCTTAAGTGATCCAACGGTGTATATGATTAGATATTTGTATACAATATAGGAGTACAGACAATCTACCAGTTGGTCCAGTTTTAAACTGAGTATAGAGCTTCAATCATGACCCTTGGAGTGCTAAATCTAACGGTGCACAACAGCAGGATTCTCTGTGAAGAGTGCACATAGCTAACTCTACAATATTTTAGAACCATCACGTGAGCCTTGGGTCTACCCCAAAAAATGACCAAATATCTGAAACCCCTGAAGCATAGGAATAACCCCGTTCAAAGAAATCGCTATTCAGCACTGCTACATGGATCAATGGAAGGTTCTTACGGTCTCAACTCTCAAGGAAACATCAAAGGAAAAGGTAGATAAGAAACGAGTGAGTGTTAGATGTACACATATTTTTAATTTTTTATTTGTTCCCTTCGTTTGTCGACTGATGGGAAGAAACATCATTTTTTGTAGGACCACTCTTGTTTTCGTATTTTATATATGCATTGTTGGCAATATTTTCTTTCGAAAACCATGAATATAGCTCGAGCTACATGTAGCATGGTTTTTGAAAATTTTGAGAGCTGCATTTTGAAGTTCCAAAGAAAACGGAGATTAAATACGGGTGTCAACAATGTTGTGTTCTACCAACATTCAAATGTCCAAATCAAAATATCTTATATTTAAGGTTTTGCAACAACAAAAAAATCTGACATATATTTTCCAACATTTTGTAACTTCAAAATCTATCAGATTCTGTCATTTTTGTGCGGCCCGAATATAGGGTATCTCAATTTCAGATTTTACACTCTGGTAGAATAATACATTCTCTACATCTATTTTTTTAGATTTTTTATATTCTTTCAAAACTTGCGAAAGGCATGCTATAAATATTCTTTTGATTATCAAACAGAATCTTCAATGGTTTGACGTGCATACATACTAGTAATATAAAAATATAAAAGTTCTCGCCTTGTACACATTTTGTTGATTTTTTGGAATGAATACAACATTCAATTTGGTAGATAGAGTACTAAACATTTCATGGGAAACTTAAAGCAGCTTGCCAAACAAAGGCTAATAGAAAAAAAAGAATAGAGGTATGACAGGCATAACATCCACGATGGGGTTGAAATATGCATAAGCTTCGGGCAATTTGGCAAAGAAAAATCTAGCCGGATAAAGAACAGAATTATAAAAGGTACAGGTTAAACTAAGTAAATTAGGCATAACAAGTATTTCATTCTTGTTTAGTAAATAATTGGATTTTGATTGAGTTACTTTTCTAAAGGAAAAAAGGAGAAGGCAGATATTCAAGACACTTTTGGTGGGACGGAGGGAGTAAATCAAAAGTAAGAAAAAGTTATAACATGTTTCATGAGATGGAGTACTAAATAACGGCCATATGCATCTCTTCGATGCAGAGGCCGGGGTACCTCGCCCTCTATTTCGAGCAAAAATCAACTAGTTATATGAAACAATGGGTGTAAAAGTTAATCAAGAAGGGTGCCTTCATTGTGCTACGTTAACATTTGAGATACTTGTTAATTACATCCATATTCTGCAGTGGATAGAGTTACTAATTCAGGATTGCATTCACATACGGAGTATACTATGTTTGCTGATGACTGATTAGTACTAATTCATTGCAAGCAACGGTTCATTCATATTCAGATAAAGGATGTGATCGTTAAGTCATATACTTATGAAAGTCCTTATGCATCTCTCTGATGCAGATGGCGGGGGTCTCTCGTCCTCCTTTTGGAGCAAAAATCAATTAGTTATATATGAAACAATGGGTGTAAAAGGTTATCAAAAAGGGTGCCTTCATAGTGCTACCTTATCTTTTGAGATACTGGTTAATTACATCCATATTCTGCAGTGGCGTAGAATTACTAATTCAGGAATGCAATCACATACTGAGCATACTATGTTTGTTGGTGACTAATTAGTACTAATTCATTGCAAGCAACGGTTCATTCATATTCAGCAAAAGGCGGTGTGATCATTAAGTCATTTATGAAAGGTAAAATATAAACAAGGTAGTTCATGAATAACTTCATTGATTAAGGCAGTGTATCATGCAATGCAACATAAGGACTGAAAAAATACCATTTGCGGTGTCCCAGCAGTACACCCAGCCCCTAATTTCGTCCACCGCAAAAATTTGGCCACCGAGTTCAATGGCATCACAGAACGCCGGCAAAATTTGTTCAGGTGTAGGGTTCTTCAGCATTCTCCAGTCGCCACCCCCTTCAAGGTAGAAAATCCTTTTGTCGAACAAGGCGATGAGCTTGTAATCTGCGTACCTCCCACCTTTTGTGGGCACTTGGCAGATTACAATCTTCAACAAATTAATTGCTCGACTCCAGCAAAGATAGTATAACCAATCTTTAGTAGCAGGTTGATATGTAACACCATGACCAATCTTCGGATCAGGTGGGGATGGAAGGGGGATATGTCGCTCGGTGTAGACGTTCACAAGGCACCACTGGCACCCACGATGATCGGCGGCGGCGATCCAGTCGCCGTTCGCGCCAAGCCATTTTCTGTCGTGCATGAACGGCAGGGTGACAGAACGGCGAGGATGGTCGAGGGGCACCAGGTCGTACACGGTATCATGCAGACGAGATGCTGTCGCCACGTCCCAGTGTTCATCGAACCAATAAGCAGGCGGAGGCATCAGCAGGCAGGGTTCATCCCAATGGTGCATCTTACCTTCATCCTTGCTGATCTGTCGTAGAGCTCCCTGGAACATGCGGCAAGTCGGACGGTGTAGGTAACGTCCAGATGCGCAGCGATGAGGTCGATGTTGTCGCCGGTGAGAGCCTCCAAGTGGCCGTCCCCGCCGCCCCGGCAAAGCCTAGAATATTCCATCACGTGAAGATGGATTTAGGTGGATGGCGGATGCAACTGCGCTTGGGGTTTTCGGAGGAGAGGGCGAGCGCTATGGAAGGAACGATGCGGCGCGCGGCCGGCCGGGGTAAGGAGAGAAAGGTATACGGAGTAGTACTAGTGATGCGGCGTGGTGGGGATCGAGATCCTGCGCGTGCGCGTGATTCTGCGAGGGTGAAGAAAAAGATGATAGACATGCAAGGGGCAAAACCTAGGCAGTACTCTAGGCTGCTGCTGCTGCGACTGGGCGCCGATTTGACTGTTGGTAGATGGTAGACTAGCACGCCACCCATCTATAAATTTGCGACGACGTTTGGTGCAGTGATGTCTCGTCACATCAGCTTGAGCAGAGAGGGCTTTTTTTACAGTTTCCATTACGATATATTTTTCGCCGATAATCGTAGTACTCTATGCCAGAGACACGTACCTTAACACGTGGGCAGCATGCAACCGCGCGAGCACCAAAATGAAATGAGAGATGTTTTAGAGCAGAACTTCATTTTCAATGCCTTTCCTAGCTTGGTTTGGAGGAGCTTCAGTGACTTGATGCTTCCAAGTCTCATTGTGACTAGGTGCCACCATCTACCATCTTTCGAGATCCAACGTTCCAAACTATCTGTTATTTCGAAGCTAAAAAAGAAAAAACTATTCAGAAAATTTTGAAAAAAATCCAGTAATATGTAGATGCCTTGTTTTAAAATCTATGAATATTTCATCCCATTCGGATGACTAGCTTGTGATTAAATAGCTTCTTACGTATTCGAGCACTAGTTTAAACTAAATATTATTTGCTCACAAACCAATTATTCAAATCGAATGAAACTCCACCAAAATATAAATCGAAATATGCATGATTTACTGCAATGTGAGCGGATAATTCAATCCCACGAAAAGACAATATGCTCCAAGACCAGTAATCTCTTCCCTAGCTTATCTGAACATAACTGACAGTGTCCTTAGAGAACATCTTGCAGCCTCAGTAAAGCCTCAGGTATGAACAAGAAGCATACTGCCATCTACAGATCACGCTAAGAACCACAACCCAGGATCATCCTCATAGCCTATATCATCAAGGTTTCCCTCCAAAATGCTTATGTTTTTGGAAAGTTTTCTTGACGATAGGGAAGATTCTGAAGGGCTTAGATTCGCTACAATAGCAACAAATGGAAAATTTTCGCCGCTAAAAAGAGTATCCCGCCATTTTAATATACACTTACTAGTAGTTGATCAATTGTGCATTGCAAAACACAAAGTTCAGATCAAATGTGCAACATACCAACAGAAAGTTAACTAGCAGTTTTACGAGCACATGGCGATATTAAGGTGATGAAGCAGTTAACTAGCAGAACAAGATCTCCTACTCAGGGACGCTCTTGGTGGACGCCGAGATATAGGTCGCTAGCTGTGCACGGAGATCCTCCTTCTCCTTGATAATCGCCTTAAGGACGGCGGTTTGTCCGCGCATTAGCACCCTCGAGATCTGCCTCTTGAGCTTTAATTTCAACTTCTGTTCCATGAGATACTTGATGAGGTTGCTTCCAGTATCCATCCATGTGACGCTCTTGTTGTTCAGTTCCACCCAGTAGGCGTTCTGCTGCTTAAGCATGTCGACGCATTGCGCAAGATGAAAGGAGATCTCCTTCTCAGACGCCAAAACTCTGTGAAGACGATCACACTCCAGGGTGAGGGAGTGTTCATTCTCCAGCTGGCTGCCTATGTGGGCCTTGTTCTCCTCCTTTTGCTACAACAATCATTGTATGAAAAAAAAGAAATCAACCCATTCATATATGAGTATTAATTACCCGCAAACAATAGGACTACTAATTTCTAGCATGGATATTGATAAAGGAATGGACAACACTCGGACGCTCCACAAATACCACAGGGTTCATCAACACATAATTAATCGGAAAGCAGTGATTACATAAACTATAAAAAAACAAGTGGACAGAGGCATACAGCCTACCTGGCTTGGCCGGGAAACGGGGCCGAACTTAGCTTCGGACGGCCGGACTTGGGGCGCCACCGTCGTTGTGGTTACCGGGGAGACATTTGAACCGCCGGCCCTGTGAGATGTAAATAAATGTAAAAACGGTTAGAAAATAAGAATCAACTGAAGGACACCCCGCTAGAAACTTACCCGGACGAACCCTCGCCCTTGATGGTGGTGTTTGCATCATCATCATTCATCAATGTGACGCTCTGGTTATGCAGTTCCACACAAACGCGGTTCTGCTCATTAAGCCTGTCGAGCTCGGCAGTAAAGGTATTGATGCCTTGCTGAAGATTATGGCAGATCTTGTTCTCGGACGCCAAATCTACGTGAACAGGCTCAAACTCTGGGGTGAGGGAGAGTTCATTCCCCAGCTGGCTGCCTATGTGGGCCATGTTCACCTCCATTTGCTGGCACGATCATTGTATGGAACAAAAAAGAATCCAACCAATTCATATATGAGTAATTACACGCAAAAAAATAGGAGTACTACTAATTTCTAGCACAGATCTTGATACAGGAATGGACATCACATGGACGCTCCACAAATATCACAGTGTTCATCAACACATAATTAAAAGGAAAGCCGTGATTACATAAACTACTCCATCCTATCCCTTTTAGTAGTAGTAGTAAACACGGATTTAGTAAAGTTGTATTCTCCCTATGATCCCTTTTAGTTGACTCGGATTTAGTACAAAGTTGTACTAAATTTGAGTCAAATAAAATGGATCGGAGGGAGTACTAAATCAGAGTCTATTAAAATGGATTGGAGGGAGTATTAAAAAAAAGTGGATAGAGGCATACAGCCTACCTGGCTTGGCCGTGAAACGGGGCCGAACTCAGCTTCCGACGACCGGACTTGGGGCGCCACCGTCGTGGGGGTTACCGGGTAGACGTTTGAACCGCCGGCCCTGTGAGATGTAAATAAATGGAAAAAACAGTTAGAAAATAAGAATGAACTGGAGGACACGCCACTAGAAACCTACCCGGACGAACCCTCGCCCACTGGCTCGCTCTCCATCGAATAGAGGATAGACTGCTCTGCGAGAATGCTCAGGCGATCATAAGTGGCCATACAACGACGCGCTAGCTGGCTAGATGAGTTTTTCTCGGCGGTCCTAGTCCTCATCGTCTTCCCTAGGATATCCTGCCGCCGGGCCGCCCGGCTCAATGGAGCCATGGCTTGCGAGGTACGTAGTACTTTACTACTCAGTAGTTAGGGTGGAGGGCTGGTGAAGGCTAGTTACTAGCTACCAGCAGAACAGAAAGAGAAGAAGGGCGGAGGGCTGGTCAAGGATAAATCTTACATACACCCAGAAAAGACCATCGTGCCCTCGCGGGGCTTCTGAGCAATTATAGGGACGTGTGTTCTCAAATGGGCAAGATAGGGTACCTTCCCGAGGAAGCATCTAGCACCCAAGCCAATGGACTGCGCGTTGAACAATGGTTACAGTATGTGTAAAAAGAAAAGATAACAAGGGAAATGCCTGGCAGGGTCCAGAGGTGCATTTAATCGGACATGGGATTCCATAGTACAGTATTTTACACCATAGAGTATGTGAACATAAACACAGAATACAATCAAGCGCTTAGTGTTTACATAAAGGGCCCTAACTGAAGATAGGAAACGCAAGCAAGTCCCTCTCCGCCAAATAAGATCATATATCGTCGTTAGGGCCGCCCTGGTGAATCCTCTGAATGAAAAAAGCCCATAGTTGGCAACCTAAACCCGCCGCTCCGAATAGGAACTTCCGTCCGACGAGAACTTTCTGACAACAAAAATTAATTAATTCAGTACTGCATAAACCGCAATTTCAATTAGATAACCACGAAGATTAAGATAGGCGCATGTATCACCTGTCGATGCGAACCCAGATAGTCAGCTCCGTGCACGGTTGATACCATTGCAACGACCGCTCTAGTTCCGACCATTTGGCGGCGCCCGGCGTGGTCGTGCTGTTCGCCAGAATAGTGGCCGTATAGTTGGGGAGCATTAAACCAATCTCAGAGCGATTAAGTAATGGCTTGCCGTGCGACGACATACTCACCTTGTACTCCGGCCACACGCACGCCGCCGACCTAACGCACTCAACGGATAGGCAGGCCAGCACGCATCCATTTTTCGGCTGGACTTGCGTATATGTGTGCCAGACGAACACGGTACCATCGTTCCCGTAGAAGATGACCGGACGTCTTGGCTCTGGCGGTGCCAGCACCGGGATGATGAACGCCATCGCGGTGCCGTACGGGATCATGTCCACACAAATCGAATGGATTTCTCTGAGGTGGGCGATGAGCGCTGCTGGCGAGGCGGAGAAGTCGCAGCCGGCCTCTGTGCAGTCGCACGGGCCGTGCGGGCACGCGAGCTCGTGGTCGTGGAGCTCGTTGTAGGCGACCACGCTCCCGCACCCGTCGTGGGGGCACTCCATCCTCTTTAATCTGCTTTGAAGAAGATATTGATGGGGAGGGGAGGGGAGGGGCGAGTGGAGAAGAAGGATGGTGGTGGCTTTATTAATTCGGGCCTCACCGTCCCACCAGTTTGGCTAAGGTGACGCTGAAAGTTTCACTGTCTATGTTTTCACACGCAGTACACCTTATATGATGGCCAAAAATGGGATATGAAGATTTTCTCGAAATATCAAAAAAAAAGATTGATGTTTGACATATGTGTGATGTTACTCAAAATTGAACTACATGTTACGAATGGACGGTCGGCAATTTTTAGGGAAGAAAATGAATTTTAAAATATTGAAATACTTTGAGTGTCTCTGTGTGAAGCCTTGCACTAAGATCATAGAAATTTCCATTACCCTTGTACGGATGGTGGGTCCTAAAAGTTGAAGTAATTTGAGTGCAACAAAAAGAACTTCAATGAAATTAAGGGCTCCTTTGATTTAAAGGATAGGAAAAGCATAGGAATAGGAAATGTATAGGATTGGAATGGCATGTCTACTTGAATCCTATAGGAAGATGAAGTGTGTTTGATTGTAGCAAAGGAATTTTTTCATGAGCTATGAGCTAATGCTTTTTTCCTATAGGAATTACACTACAAGATTCCTATAGGAATTTTTCCTATAGGATATGTTCCTATGAATCAAACAACATGTATAGGAAATTTTCCCATAGGAACCAAATCCTTCACACTTCCTATGCAAATCCTTTGAATCAAAGGAGCCCTAAAAATGTGGACTAGCTTGTGTCGTCATATGAGATATAGATGGTATAAAAATAACAAACTACAATCCTAAGAGTGATTTATATAAATCAAGTTTGATTTCTTGCTTTCATGTATGAGTTAATTTATTAACATGGCTTTCTACCCCCCCCCCCACACACACACACAAACACACACACACACACTCTCTCTCTCTCTCAAATGGGGGTGAGAGGAGAAGAAGGATGTTCGTAACTCATGCCTCACCATCCTACCAGACTTTGGTCGATGCCCAAGACATTCATGACCTAAAAAGGTGACGTTGACTATTTCATAGTCTACATTTTCACAAGCATTATACAATGTATATTGGCCAAAATGTGATGTGTAGATTTTCTCGAATTGTACCTTATTTGGATTCATGTTTGACGTATGAGCGGTTTTACTCAAAATTCAACTACATGTTCAAATGCCAGGTCGGAAAATTTGAATGAAGAAAATATAGTTTAAATATTGAAATAAGTGAGCATATGTGTGCGTGTGTGCGTGTGTGTGTCTTTTGTGCACTACGATACGTAAAATTGGCACTACCATTTTACGAATGTGGTGGGTCCTAGAATATTGAAGCAAATTCAAAAAAAATGTGCTAGCTTGAGTCATCGTATGAGATAAAATTGCTATACAAATAACAAACTTACAACCTTAAGGTAATTTAAGAAAGATTTATTTTCTTGCTTACACATGTGTGGTCATGTTGATTGCATTGTATATTAGTATGAACTTACTAATAATTATCCCAAATATTGGCAGCAATGTGCATCTTACCGTTCACATATATTTTATTCAACTTCATTTCACACAAAAATACATTCTACTTTATTAGTGTAAAATAAGAGCTTTATGTGAGCTTTATTGTGAAGTGGCTGCCTGAGAGAAGGGCCAAATTTTCAAGGTAACAATTTCGAAACATGGCATACTTCATAAGATGACCATTTAGGTGATATATATGTTGATTATTTCTCGAGTTTGTAATATATGTGGACTTATGTTGAGTTTTAACCAATTTTAGTCAATTTAAAATTGCATGTTCTTTAAAGTTCGGCACGAGTTTTGGTAGAAAATATGCAGATTTTACCATGGTAAGGTGTTATGCTTCATGCATGAAAAAACTACAAAGAAAAGATGAACAATTTGTACGAATGGTGAAGCCGGTGAATTTGAAGCAAATTGAATGCAACCAAAGGAAATTCATTAAAACTAAAAAAAGATGAAGAGTTCACGAGGAAATGGTATGGCGATTTGAAAAGAAAATGAATCACTACATATGTGAATCTGGTCATAGTAAACGAAAATGCCAAGTAGAGTTTCCAATTTTGTTCATAAAAATAGATCAAATTTGAACTAGATTTGTGATGTAGATTGGTCATAGAAACCGCTATAAGCCATCGCAATGTACGGAAGTGAATAATTCTAGGCATCCATATTTTAATTACTTCATGTAATGTAATTGAACAAGCTAGATTGGGTATTGCCCCATGAAATTGTACCACACATGCCAACAATAGTAAACCTGATTGCTTACAAGTACGCCAACATTATGTGGCTTGATTAAATGTGCATTAAACTTAAAATGCCTATTTATTTATTTTGTTTTAGTAGTCGTATGACAGTGAAGGATCCAGAGTTGCATTAATCGGCGAATTGGGTTACATATTACATAGACTAATTCATGGTAAACATAAAATACATCCAATCCGTCAACATTTTTAGATAAAGGTCTAAGTAGTCCTTCCCCACCGAAGTAGATGACCACCTCCAACACTACGGCCGTCCTGACAAGAACCATCAGCAAAACGTCTCTTTTAGTCCTTGTACTGAGTACTTTGAAGCAGGAAGCCCCAGACACACCCTTCCTTTTACGGTGATGAAGCAATATAAACATCAAAAGAAGAGGCAGAACAAGATCTCCTACTCAGGGACACTTGGTGGACGCCGAGATATAGGTCGCTAGCTGTGCACGGAGATCCTCTTCTCCTTGCTAATCGCCCTGTCACAAGAAAAACAAATTAATTCAGCATTACTTAAATCCGCATTAGCATCGTCCCAATAAGATTGAGGGTAGTGTTATGTTCACTCACTCCTTATCGATGCGCAAATAGATAGTCAGCTGCTTCGATGATTCATTGCCGCACAGGTACCGCGGCGGCACCGAGAGGAAGGAAGTGACATCTCCCAAAGAAACTGTGCCCGGAGTCGGGCTGCTCGTCGGCTCTAATACCGCCTTCACCACGTCAAACAAGTGTTCCCCGGTAAGCTTACGCGGCCCCGGCATCGGCGGGCCGTTCGCCCACATTGTCACCCTATACCGGGGCAAGTTGCACGCCGCCGGCCTGACGCACACGAAGGATACCGCGGTGTCCATGCCGCAAGGGTGGATGTGCAAGGCGAACACTGCGCCATCCGTCCCGTAGCCGATGAGCTGTAGTTTTGGCGAGCCCGGTGCCGGCACCTTCAGATGAACAAATCCGAAGTCCTCGTCGTACGGGAACCTATCCACAGCGGTCAAGTGGGCTTCTCTGAGGTGTAGGATGAACGGTACCTTCGAATCGGCGAATTCGCAGCCGGGGTGCGTGCAGAAGCAAGAGCCGTGCGGGCACGCCATCATGTGCTTGTCTTCCTCGTTGTAAGGGATCTCCCTCCCGCACCAGTCGTTGATACACTGGATCGTCGGCTTCAGAGGCTGCTTCTTCGGCACAGGCAACTCCATAGTCTAAGGTCTGATGAGGGATCGGAAAGGGGCGCGGGGGGTTGTGGCGGCGGCGGCGCGAGCGAGGGGGGAGCAGTGAGAAGCTGAGAACTGAGAAGGGAGATTGATGTTTATGGAGATTGATGTTTCTTTATAATAATATAGAGGGCTCTTCTTTTAACGGGAGCCTCTAGACTGGTGGACACATGACCTGTGCTCACTGAAGTGTGGGACCTCACGCATGGGAACCACACGTAAGTGACAGACCAGTTGGTGTACTCGGGTGATTATTATAATGTATTAGTACTCCATAGTTTCCTATAGATCCAAGGGTAGGAAAGCCAAGTTATCTCATTTACAAGACATTATTTTTTCCATGAAGCCAAGTTTACTCATCAATCAATTGGTATATTTTGGTTATATTCAAACTTTTACTTGAAACTAGTTGGTCATGCCATTCTACTACTCGCCTAAAACTTTTACTGCGGGGGGGCTACCCTGAATTTGTGGGACCCAAAAAAAACTCGGAAATACGAGCTAGCGATGCATCAAAAAGAAACACATTCATCCCCCTCCCCCAGTGATTTGACCTAGATTTGAAATCAAGGCACACGTGATTCAAAAAAGGCAATCTAAAAACATGGAGTATTCATCATTTTGTAGTACATATATCTAGGGAAAATACCAAACATGCCATACCAGTGTTTTAGAGAAGAACCCTCAAGTAGATTGGCACCATGTTGGAGTTCGTCTAGCTAAATTTCCTCCCACATGCATGTGAGCTTGGTACCACTACACAAGAACCATGCCAAACTTTTGAATCATGGCCCAATTTTATGTATATATTTGCAACTTTTCATCATGCACGCATGAATACTTTGCAAAATATGTGCATTTTGGGTTGTCGCCCATAAATGTGTTTTTGCTTGTCTGCCACCAATCAAGTTTTCATTCGCGGGGAAACATGCATGACAGGATGACCATTTCCAAGGTTTCATGAATTATCTCAATGTGCATCCATATATATACAATTTCTTGGGCTAAATCCGATAAAATGCAAATTTGACACAGTGTGTAGATGAAGTACAGATCAAACAAATAATTTAAAAAATACATGGGTGTGTGGCCTGAATGTGTGGATCGAGCCAAGTACATTTTATATAATAATGGCCAAACACATGCACCGCACCCTCCTACTAGAACAAATTAAAACAAGCAGGGTGAGAGCATCGTGAGATTGCTCGACCTAGCTAAATTTTAAAACAAGCCGAATTAATAAGTTATTGTGTGGGGATTGATAGAAAAGATCGAAACAAAGCATGCATAGTCATATCATTTGTGGTTTACATAATACCTCTATGAACAGTACCAAATAAACATGGCATATATACACTTCTATGTTTAGACAAGAACCCTGCATATTTTTTTGCACCATGTGTTTGAGGCCTCGCTTCCCCAGAAGTGTGTGTGAGAGCATTTTGCATGCTACGAGAAAACAATGCCAAACATTTGAATCGCATGACTCATTTTTTGGTAGTGATATATAGGTTTATGGTTTATATATATACAAGGTTTAGTGTTAGGGTCTAGGGGTTTAATATAATTAGGGTTTAGGGTTTATAGAGATTCACATCATCTGTTTCATTTCACATTTGTGATGTACAATACTACATACCTAAGTAAAATCGATCCTTCTTAGTCACTCCAAAATGGAGCTCGTGGCCGGGAGGTTTTTGGAATTTCCATGTTTGAAACCCAATACCACTTCTCTTCATGCTTGACTTCATAATTAAGACAGAGTTTAGGGTTAGGGGTAGATACATGATTTTTCTGGTTTGAATATGTCTAGATCGAGCTTTGTACGTTTATTATCAACTTTTGAATGCTTACTGTATAACATAAGAAGACAATGTGCTTTAGTTTTTCATTTTTCATTTTTTTGAATTTTTATGCCCATATGAATTTTGGTCAAATCCTAGGTTAATTTGACCAAGAGTTAACCAAGTTTAAAAACATGAATATGAAAAAGTAAGCTTGTATCCTTCTTAATCACTCCAAAATGAAGCTCTTGTGAGGTTTTTAAAATTTCTATGTTTGAAACCAAAAACCACTTCTCTTCATGCATGCTTGACTTCATAAGATAGAGTTTAGGGTTAATTAGGGGTAGATGCATGATTTTTCTGGTTCGAATATGTCTAGATCTTGTTTATCAACTTGAATGCTTACTATAGGACATAAGATCGAAGACTATGTGCTTTGATTTTTTATGCCCATTTGAATCTTGGTCAAATCCTAGGTTTGACCAAGAGTTAAACAAGTTTAAAACATGAATATGAAAAGGTAAGCCCGTATCCTTCTTAATCACTTCAAAATGAAGCTCTTGGTATTTTTAAAATTTCTATGTTTGAACCCAAAAACCACTTCTCTTCATGCTTGACTTCATAAGAGAGAGTTTAGGGTTAGGGGTAGATACATGATTTTCCTTGTTTGAATATGTCTAGATCGTGTTTATCAACTTGAATGCTTAATTACTCTGTGACATAAGAAGACTATGTGCTTTGGTTTTTTATTTTTTTTTTTTTTTGTTTCAAACATGGAAATTTCAAAAACCCTCCCAAGAGCTACATTTTGGGGTGACTAAGAAGGATAGATGCTTATTTTTTCATATTCATGATTTAAACTTGTTTAAACCATGGTCAAACCTAGGATTTGACCAAGATTCAAATGGGCATCAAAATTGAAAAAAAAAAAAAAAAAACCAAAGCAAATAGTTTTCTTATGTTATATAGTAAGCATTAAAGTTGATAAACAAGGTCTAGACATATTGAAACCAGACAAATCATGTATCTATACACCCTAACCCCTAAACTCCGTCTTATGAAGTCAAGCATGAAGAGAAGTGGTTTTGGGTTTCAAACATGGAAATTTCAAAAACCTCCCAAAAGCCCCTTTTCAAATATTTCAAACTTATTCAAATTTGGTTCAAATTTGAAAGACATACAAGTTATAGCACACATATTGCATACATTTTCACACAAACTGCACTAGATGCTAACCCTATAATTTGAGGCCATTTTGATGAGGTCGAAAAAATTCTTGGATTAGAATCGTGTTGTTCGAACCCCGTAGTTGGATTTTTTTGAACCCTTGATCTGTAGAACTGGGCAAAACTCGAGTTTAACCTATTTAATTATAGATTCGTATATCGATTTTTCTACTTCGAGGGAGTATTACTATGCAGCACATGGGTGTTTGCCCGTCGAGTGAAACTCGGAGGAAGAGGGATCACTCGGAAGGAGAGAAGAAGGGAGAGCATTATGGTGTCTCCCCTTTTTCGGGTGATGATGTTGACTTTTGTGCAGGGTTTGTCAGTGAGCAGGAGGTGCAAGCGAGCGAGCGAGCGAGTCGAGCAAGGCCGAGAATGAGAGAGATTTGTTTTTTTTGTGAGAGGGACAACCGAAGGATCCAGAAGGACCCACACTTCCAATACGCATCCGATGCGTCTTCTCTTGACAAAGAAGATGGCTGGGAGTTTGCGCACCTATTGCACGTGACTTGTGCTCACTGAAGTGTGGGACCTCACGCGTGGGCACCACACGTAAGTGACAGACCTGTGGTGTAAAAACTCGGTTGATTATTATAGTGCATTAGAACAAAGTTTCCTATGGATTCAAGGGTAGGAAATCCAAGTTAACTCATTTACATGACATTATTTTTCTTATGTCATATAGTAAGCATTAAAGTTGATAAACAATGTCTAGACATATTCAAACCAGACAAATCATGTATCTATACCCCTAACCCCTAAACTCTGTCTTATGAAGTCAAGCATGTGAAGAGATGTGGTTTTGGGTTTCAAACATGGAAATTTCAAAAAGCTCCCAAAAGCTTCATTTTAGAGTGCCTAAGAAGGATACATGCTTCCCTTTTCATTTTCATGTTTTAAACTTGTTTTAATCTTTGTCGTCAAACCTAGGATTTGACAAGATTCAAATGGGCATCAAAATTGAAAAAAAAGCAGAAAAAAGAAAAACCAAAGCAAATAGTTTTCTTATGTCATATAGTAAGCATTGAAGTTGATAAACAAGGTCCATACATATTCAAACCACACAAATCATGTATCTATACCCCCTAACCCCTAAATTAATTAACTATGTCTTATGAAGTCAAGCATGTGAAGAGAAGTGGTTTTGGGTTTCAAACATGGAAATTTCAAAAACCTCCCAAAAGCTTCATTTTAGAGTGACTAAGAAGGATCCATGCTTACATTTGCATTTTCATATTTTAAACTTGTTTAAATCATTATCAAACCTAGGATTTGACCAAGATACAAATGGGTGGGCACAAAATTCAAAAAAATCAGAAAAATGAAAAACAAAAGCACATAGTCTTCTTATATATGTCATATCGTAAGCATTCGAGTTGATAAACGAGGTCTAGGTATATATATCCAAACCAGACAAATCATGTATCTACCACCCGTCGATCTTATGAAGTCTAGCATGAAGAGAAGTCGTTTTGGGTTTCAAACATGGAAATTTCAAGAACATCCCAAAAGCTTCATTTTAGAGTGACTAAGAAGGATACATGCTTACCTTTTAATTTTCATGTTTTAAACTTGTTTAAATCTTGGTTGAACCTAGGATTTGACCAAGATTCAAATATATGGGCATAAAATTCAAAAAAAACAGAAAAATGAAAAACCAAAGCACATAGTCTTCTTATGTCTATAGTTAGCATTAAAGTTGATAAACAGGTCTAGACATATTCAAACTAGAAAATCATGTATATATCTACACCCCTAACCCTAAACTCTGTCTTATGAAGTCAAGCATGCATGAAGAGAAGTGGTTTTTTTGTTTCAAACATGGAAATTTCAAAAACCCTCCCAAGAGCTACATTTTGGGGTGACTAAGAAGGATAGATGCTTATTTTTTCATATTCATGATTTAAACTTGTTTAAACCATGGTCAAACCTAGGATTTGACCAAGATTCAAATGGGCATCAAAATTGAAAAAAAAATCAGCAAAAAGAAAAACCAAAGCAAATAGTTTTCTTTTATGTTATATAGTAAGCATTAAAGTTGATAAACAAGGTCTAGACATATTCAAACCAGACAAATCATGTAGCTATACCCCTAACCCCTAAACTCTGTCTTATGAAGTCAAGCATGCATGTGAAGAGAAGTGGTTTTGGGTTTCAAACATGGAAATTTCAAAAACCTCCCAAAAGCTTCATTTTGGAGTGACTAAGAAGGATCCATGCTTCCCTTTTCATTTTCATGTTTTAAAGTTGTTTAAATTATCTTGGTCGTCAAACCTAGGATTTGACAAGATTCAAATGGGCATCAAAATTGAAAAAAAGAAAAAAGAAAAACCAAAGCAAATAGTTTTCTTATGTCATATAGTAAGCATTGAAGTTGATAAACAAGGTCCATACATATTCAAACCACACAAATCATGTATCTATACCCCCTAACCCCTAAATTAATTAACTATGTCTTATGAAGTCAAGCATGTGAAGAGGAGTGGTTTTGGGTTTCAAACATGGAAATTTCAAAAACCTCCCAAAATTAAGCTTCATTTTAGAGTGACTAAGAAGGATCCATGCTTACATTTGCATTTTCAAATTTTAAACTTGTTTAAATCATTATCAAACCTAGGATTTGACCAAGATACAAATGGGTGGGCACAAAATTCAAAAAAATCAGAAAATGAAAAAAAAAGCACATAGTCTTCTTATATATGTCATATCGTAAGCATTCGAATTGATAAACGAGGTCTAGGTATATCCAAACCAGACAAATCATGTATCTACCCCCGTCGATCTTATGAAGTCTAGCATGAAGAGAAGTCGTTTTGGGTTTCAAACATGGAAATTTCAAGAACATCCCAAAAGCTTCATTTTAGAGTGACTAAGAAGGATACATGCTTACCTTTTAATTTTCATGTTTTAAACTTGTTTAAATCTTGGTTGAACCTAGGATTTGACCAAGATTCAAATATATGGGCATAAAATTAAAAAAAAACAGAAAAATGAAAAACCAAAGCACATAGTCTTCTTATGTCTATAGTTAGCATTAAAGTTGATAAACAGGTCTAGACATATTCAAACTAGAAAATCATGTATATATCTACACCCCTAACCCTAAACTCTGTCTTATGAAGTCAAGCATGCATGAAGAGAAGTGGTTTTTTTGTTTCAAACATGGAAATTTCAAAAATCCTCCCAAGAGCTACATTTTGGGGTGACTAAGAAGGATAGATGCTTATTTTTTCATATTCATGATTTAAACTTGTTTAAACCATGGTCAAACCTAGGATTTGACCAAGATTCAAATGGGCATCAAAATTGAAAAAAATCAGCAAAAAGAAAAACCAAAGCAAATAGTTTTCGATCTTATGTTATATAGTAAGCATTAAAGTTGATAAACAAGGTCTAGACATATTCAAACCAGACAAATCATGTAGCTATACCCCTAACCCCTAAACTCTGTCTTATGAAGTCAAGCATGCATGTGAAGAGATGTGGTTTTGGGTTTCAAACATGGAAATTTCAAAAACCTCCCAAAAGCTTCATTTTGGAGTGACTAAGAAGGATCCATGCTTCCCTTTTCATTTTCATGTTTTAAAGTTGTTTAAATTATCTTGGTCGTCAAACCTAGGATTTGACAAGATTCAAATGGGCATCAAAATTGAAAAAAAGCAGAAAAAAGAAAAACCAAAGCAAATAGTTTTCTTATGTCATATAGTAAGCATTGAAGTTGATAAACAAGGTCCATACATATTCAAACCACACAAATCATGTATCTATACCCCCTAACCCCTAAATTAATTAACTATGTCTTATGAAGTCAAGCATGTGAAGAGGAGTGGTTTTGGGTTTCAAACATGGAAATTTCAAAAACCTCCCAAAATTAAGCTTCATTTTAGAGTGACTAAGAAGGATCCATGCTTACATTTGCATTTTCATATTTTAAACTTGTTTAAATCATTATCAAACCTAGGATTTGACCAAGATACAAATGGGTGGGCACAAAATTCAAAAAAATCAGAAAATGAAAAACAAAAGCACATAGTCTTCTTATATATGTCATATCGTAAGCATTCGAGTTGATAAACGAGGTCTAGGTATATCCAAACCAGACAAATCATGTATCTACCCCGTCGATCTTATGAAGTCTAGCATGAAGAGAAGTCGTTTTGGGTTTCAAACATGGAAATTTCAAGAACATCCCAAAAGCTTCATTTTAGAGTGACTAAGAAGGATACATGCTTACCTTTTAATTTTCATGTTTTAAACTTGTTTAAATCTTGGTTGAACCTAGGATTTGACCAGATTCAAATATATGGGCATAAAATTCAAAAAAAACAGAAAAATGAAAAACCAAAGCACATAGTCTTCTTATGTCTATAGTTAGCATTAAAGTTGATAAACAGGTCTAGACATATTCAAACTAGAAAATCATGTATATATCTACACCCCTAACCCTAAACTCTGTCTTATGAAGTCAAGCATGCATGAAGAGAAGTGGTTTTTTTGTTTCAAACATGGAAATTTCAAAAACCCTCCCAAGAGCTACATTTTGGGGTGACTAAGAAGGATAGATGCTTATTTTTTCATATTCATGATTTAAACTTGTTTAAACCATGGTCAAACCTAGGATTTGACCAAGATTCAAATGGGCATCAAAATTGAAAAAAATCAGCAAAAAGAAAAACCAAAGCAAATAGTTTTCGATCTTATGTAATATAGTAAGCATTAAAGTTGATAAACAAGGTCTAGACATATTCAAACCAGACAAGTCATGTAGCTATACCCCCTAACCCCTAAACTCTGTCTTATGAAGTCAAGCATGCATGTGAAGAGAAGTGGTTTTGGTTTCAAACATGGAAATTTCAAAAACCTCCCAAAAGCTTCATTTTGGAGTGACTAAGAAGGATCCATGCTTCCCTTTTCATTTTCATGTTTTAAACTTGTTTAAATTATCTTGGTCAAACCTAGGATTTGACAAGATTCAAATGGGCATCAAAATTGAAAAAAAGCAGAAAAAAGAAAAACCAAAGCAAATAGTTTTCTTATGTCATATAGTAAGCATTGAAGTTGATAAACAAGGTCCATACATATTCAAACCACACAAATCATGTATCTATACCCCCTAACCCCTAAATTAATTAACTATGTCTTATGAAGTCAAGCATGTGAAGAGGAGTGGTTTTGGGTTTCAAACATGGAAATTTCAAAAACCTCCCAAAATTAAGCTTCATTTTAGAGTGACTAAGAAGGATCCATGCTTACATTTGCATTTTCATATTTTAAACTTGTTTAAATCATTATCAAACCTAGGATTTGACCAAGATACAAATGGGTGGGCACAAAATTCAAAAAAATCAGAAAATGAAAAACAAAAGCACATAGTCTTCTTATATATGTCATATCGTAAGCATTCGAGTTGATAAACGAGGTCTAGGTATATCCAAACCAGACAAATCATGTATCTACCCCCGTCGATCTTATGAAGTCTAGCATGAAGAGAAGTCGTTTTGGGTTTCAAACATGGAAATTTCAAGAACATCCCAAAAGCTTCATTTAGAGTGACTAAGAAGGATACATGCTTACCTTTTAATTTTAATGTTTTAAACTTGTTTAAATCTTGTTTGAACCTAGGATTTGACCAAGATTCAAATATATGGGCATAAAATTCAAAAAAACAGAAAAATGAAAAACCAAAGCACATAGTCTTCTTATGTCTATAGTTAGCATTAAAGTTGATAAACAGGTCTAGACATATTCAAACTAGAAAAGCATGTATATATCTACACCCCTAACCCTAAACTCTGTCTTATGAAGTCAAGCATGCATGAAGAGAAGTGGTTTTTTTTGTTTCAAACATGGAAATTTCAAAAACCCTCCCAAGAGCTACATTTTGGGGTGACTAAGAAGGATAGATGCTTATTTTTTCATATTCATGATTTAAACTTGTTTAAACCATGGTCAAACCTAGGATTTGACCAAGATTCAAATGGGCATCAAAATTGAAAAAAATCAGCAAAAAGAAATACCAAAGCAAATAGTTTTCTTATGTTATATAGTAAGCATTAAAGTTGATAAACAAGGTCTAGACATATTCAAACCAGACAAATCATGTATCAATACCCCCTAACCACTAAACTCCGTCTTATGAAGTCAAGCATGAAGAGAAGTGGTTTTGGGTTTCAAACATGGAAATTTCAAAAACCTCCCAAAAGCCCCTTTTCAAATATTTCAAACTTATTCAAATTTGAAAGACATACAAGTTATAGCACACATAGTGCATACATTTTCACACAAACTGCACTAGATGCTAACCATATAATTTGAGGCCATTTGGATGAGGTCGAAAAAATTCTTGGATTAGAATCGTGTTGTTCGAACCCCGTAGTTGGATTTTTTGAACCCTTGATCTGTAGAACTGGGCAAAACCCGAGTTTAACCTATTTAATTATAGATTCGTATATCGATTTTTCTACTACCTTTTTATTATTACTATGCAGCACATGGGTGTTTGCCCGTCGAGTGAAACTCGGAGGAAGAGGGATCACTCGGAGGAGAGAAGAAGGGAGAGCATTATGGTGTCTCCCCTTTCGGGTGATGATGTTGACTTTTGTGCAGAGTTTGTCAGTGAGCAGGAGGTGCGAGCGAGCGAGCGAGTCGAGCGAGGCCGAGAATGAGAGATTTGTTTTTTTGTGAGAGGGACAACCGAAGGATCCAGAAGGACCCACAGACTTCCAATACGCATCCTGATGCGTCTTCTCTTGACAAAGAAGATGGCTGGGAGTTTGCATACCTATTGCACGTGACTTGTGCTCACTGAAGTGTGGGACCTCACGCGTGGGCACCAGTAAGTGTAAAAACTCGGTTGATTATAATAGTGCATTAGAACAAAGTTTCCTATGGATTCAAGGGTAGGAAATCCAAGTTAACTCATTTACGTGTTAAACTTGTCTAAATCTTGGTCAAACCTAGGATTTGACCAAGATTCAAATGGGCAGAAAAATAAAAAACAGAAAAATGAAAAACAAAATCACATAGTCTTCTTATGTCATATAGTAAGCATTAAAGTTGATAAACAAGGTCTAGACATATCAAACCAAACAAATCATGTATCTACCCCTAACCCCTAAACTCCGTCTTATGAAGTCAAGCATGAAGAGAAGTGGTTTTGGGTTTCAAACATGGAAATTTCAAAATCCTCCCAAAAGCCCCTTTTCAAATATTTCAAACTTATTCAAATTTGGTTCAAATTTGAAAGACATACAAGTTATAGCACACATAGTGCATACATTTTCACACAAACTGCACTAGATGCTAACCCTATAGCTTGAGGCCATTTGGATGAGGTCGAAAAAATTCTTGGATTAGAATCGTGTTGTTCGAACCCCGTAGTTGGATTTTTTGAACCCTTGATCTGTAGAACTGGGCAAAACCCGAGTTTAGAGTGACTAAGAAGGATACATGCTTCCCTTTTCATTTCATGTTTTAAACTTGTTTAAATTATCTTGGTCAAACCTAGGATTAGACAAGATTCAAATGGGCATCAAAATTTTAAAAAAATCAGCAAAAAGAAAAACCAAAGCAAATAGTTTTCTTATGTCATATAGTAAGCATTAAAGTTGATAAACAAGGTCTAGACATATTCAAACCAGACAAATCATGTAGCTATACCCCTAACCCCTAAACTCTGTCTTATGAAGTCAAGCATGTGAAGAGAAGTGGTTTTGGGTTTCAAACATGGAAATTTCAAAAACCTCCCAAAAGCTTCATTTTAGAGTGACTAAGAAGGATCCATGCTTCCCTTTTCATTTTCATGTTTTAAACTTGTTTAAATTATCTTTGTCAAACCTAGGATTTGACAAGATTCAAATGGGCATCAAAATTGAAAAAAAGCAGAAAAAAGAAAAACCAAAGCAAATAGTTTTCTTATGTCATATAGTAAGCATTGAAGTTGATAAACAAGGTCCATACATATTCAAACCACAGAAATCATGTATCTATACCCCCTAACCCCTAAATTAATTAACTATGTCTTATGAAGTCAAGCATGCGAAGAGAAGTGGTTTTGGGTTTCAAACATGGAAATTTCAAAAACCTCCCAAAAGCTTCATTTTAGAGTGACTAAGAAGGATCCATGCTTACATTTGCATTTTCATATTTGAAACTTGTTTAAATCATTATCAAACCTAGGATTTGACCAAGATACAAATGGGTGGGCACAAAATTCAAAAAAATCAGAAAAATGAAAAACAAAAGCACATAGTCTTCTTATATATGTCATATCGTAAGCATTCGAGTTGATAAACGAGGTCTAGGTATATATATCCAAACCAGACAAATCATGTATGTACCCCCCGTCGATCTAATGAAGTCTAGCATGAAGAGAAGTCGTTTTGGGTTTCAAACATGGAAATTTCAAGAACATCCCAAAAGCTTCATTTTAGAGTGACTAATAAGGATACATGCTTACCTTTTAATTTTCATGTTTTAAACTTGTTTAAATCTTGGTTGAACCTAGGATTTGACCAAGATTCAAATATATGGGCATAAAATTCAAAAAAACAGAAAAATGAAAAACCAAAGCACATAGTCTTCTTATGTCTATAGTTAGCATTAAAGTTGATAAACATGTCTAGACATATTCAAACTAGAAAATCATGTATATATCTACACCCCTAACCCTAAACTCTGTCTTATGAAGTCAAGCATGCATGAAGAGAAGTGGTTTTTTTGTTTCAAACATGGAAATTTCAAAAACCCTCCCAAGAGCTACATTTTGGGGTGACTAAGAAGGATAGATGCTTATTTTTTCATATTCATGATTTAAACTTGTTTAAACCATGGTCAAACCTAGGATTTGACAAAGATTCAAATGGGCATCAAAATTAAAAAAAAATCAGCAAAAAGAAAAACCAAAGCAAATAGTTTTGGATCTTATGTTATATAGTAAGCATTAAAGTTGATAAACAAGGTCTAGACATATTCAAACCAGACAAATCATGTAGCTATACCCCCTAACCCCTAAACTCTGTCTTATGAAGTCAAGCATGTGAAGAGAAGTGGTTTTGGGTTTCAAACATGGAAATTTCAAAAAGCTCCCAAAAGCTTCATTTTAGAGTGACTAAGAAGGATCCATGCTTACATTTGCATTTTCATATTTTAAACTTGTTTAAATCATTATCAAACCTAGGATTTGACCAAGATACAAATGGCTGGGCACAAAATTCAAAAAAATCAGAAAAATGAAAAACAAAAGCACATAGTCTTCTTATATTTGTCATATCGTAAGCATTCAAGTTGATAAACGAGGTCTAGGTATATATATCCAAACCAGACAAATCATATGTATCTACCCCCCGTCGATCTTATGAAGTCTAGCATGAAGAGAAGTCGTTTTGGGTTTCAAACATGGAAATTTCAAGAACATCCCAAAAGCTTCATTTTAGAGTGACTAAAAGGATACATGCTTACCTTTTAATTTTCATGTTTTAAACTTGTTTAAATCTTGGTTGAACCTAGGATTTGACCAAGATTCAAATATATGGGCATAAAATTCAAAAAAAAACAGAAAAATGAAAAACCAAAGAACATAGTCTTCTTATGTCTATAGTTAGCATTAAAGTTGATAAACAGGTCTACACATATTCAAACTAGAAAATCATGTATATATCTACACCCCTAACCCTAAACTCTGTCTTATGAAGTCAAGCATGCATGAAGAGAAGTGGTTTTTTTGTTTCAAACATGGAAATTTCAAAAACCCTCCCAAGAGCTACATTTTGGACTTGACTATGATGTGAGCAAACATCCAAGAGTCCGAGAACCAAACCATCGCTAGGTTCTTCAATGGCCTCAACTACCCCATCAAGAGGATTGTGGAGTTCCAACAATACTCCAACATGGTTGAGTTGGTTCACCAAGCTTCCAAGGCCGAGCGTCAAGTGAATGAGGACATCAAGTACTCGAAGTCCAAGCAATACTTCGCCTCCAACCTTGCTACAACAACTCCCACAACAAGTGTCAAGCCAACCGCATCCTCTACACCTTCCAAGCAACCTTCTATCCAAAGTCGCATGAAGCAAACGGTGTCCTCCACCGCCTCCTCCAAGGCCTCTACGGGACCCTCCAATGTCACTTGCTTCAAGTGTGGCACTCAAGGTCACAAGTCCTTCGAGTGCAAGAACACCAAGGTCATGATCACTATGGAGAATGGTGACATAGAGACGCTAAGTGAGGGCGAATATGAAGCCCTAGTGCAAGCCGCCGTTGCTAATGAGGAAGAGTATGATGAAGATAGTGGAGAAGACCCTCTCTTATGCACACACGACCCAAGTCCCTCACTTGTGGTCACAAGAGTGCTCACCACTCAACCCCAAGCTATGGAAGACCAAAGATGCAACATCTTCCAAACTCGTGCCGGCATTGGTGGCAAGTCAATCAAGGTCATCATCGATGGTGGGAGTTGCCACAACTTGGCAAGCACCGAGTTATGTGAGAAGCTCAACCTCACGCTTCGCAAGCATCCTCATCCATACCATGTTCAATGGTTGAGCGACAAGGGCAATGTCAAGATTCAACACACCGTCACCGTCAACTTCAAGATAGGACCCTATGAAGACACCGTTGAGTGTGATGTGGTACCCATGACCGTGTGCCACATGTTGCTTGGCCGCCCATGGCAATTTGACAAGAAGGCCATACATGATGGTTATTCCAATGCATACACCTTCAAGGTCAAGGACAAGAAGTTCGAGCTTCGCCCCATGACTCCTAGCCAAATCATCGCCGACAATGCGAAGGCATTAGTGAGGGCACAACACCACACCCACCATAGTGAGTTGAGAGGAGAGGGAGCTACCCACCAAAAAGAGAGTGAGCGCCACCACCCACATATGAGTGAGAGAAAGAGTGTCCTCTTAGCCACAAAAAGCGAGTGGAGAGAAGTGAAAGACAACCCATCCACCACCATACACTACGTGCTCATTTGCAAGGGCCTCTCGGCGGAGACTAACGACTTAACCAACATTCCTTCGTCTTTGTTGTCTCTTTTGAAGGAGTTCCAAGACGTCTTCCCCGACGAGCTACCTCATGGACTACCACCGCTTCGGGGCATCGAGCATCGCATTGACCTCATACCCGGCGCTCCACTACCAAACCGCGCCGCTTACCGCACCAACCCCGAAGATACCAAGGAGATACAACGCCAAATACAAGACCTCCTCGCTAAAGGGTACGTCCGAGAAAACCTTAGCCCTTGTGCCGTTCCCGTCATTCTTGTGCCTAAACCGGATGAGACGCAACGGATGTGTATGGATTGTCGACCCATCAATGCCATTACCGTCCGTTATCGCCATCCCATTCCGCGTTTAGACGACATGCTTGATGAATTGAGTGGTGCCACCATTTTCTCTAAGATTGATTTGCGTAGTGGCTACCACCAAATTCGCATGGCAATTGGTGATGAATGGAAGACGGCATTCAAGACCAAACTTGGTCTATATGAATGGCTCGTCATGCCATTTGGTCTTTCAAATGCTCCTTCGACTTTCATGCGTCTTATGAATCACATTTTGCGACCTCTCATTGGCAAGAGCGTGGTTGTTTACTTTGATGACATTCTCATCTATAGCAAAAATCTCGAGGACCATGTTCAACATGTGAGAGAAGTCTTATGCATCTTGCGCCACGAGAAGCTCTTTGCCAACCTCCCAAAATGCAACTTCGCTCAAAACAAATTGGTTTTTCTTGGTTTTGTGGTTTCCGCCAACGGGATTGAAGTTGATTCTTCCAAGATTGAGGCCATCCACAATTGGCCCACTCCCACAAATGTTGGTCAAGTTCGGAGTTTTCATGGACTCGCCGGTTTCTACCGCCGCTTTGTGAAAGATTTTAGCACCATCGCTTGCCCTTTAAATGAGCTTACTAAAAAGAATGTTCCGTTTGTTTGGGGCAAAGCACAACAACACGCTTTTGATGAATTGAAAAAGAGACTCACCGAGGCACCACTACTTGTCCTTCCCGATTTCGCTCAAACATTTGAGATAGAATGTGATGCGAGTGGCCTTGGGATTGGCGGTGTCCTCATGCAAAATGGAAAACCCGTGGCATACTATAGCAAGAAGTTGGATGGCGCACGCCTCAACTATCCTATATATGACAAGGAGCTTTATGCTTTGGTTCGTGTTCTTGAAGTTTGGCAACATTACCTTTGGCCAAAAGAGTTTGTTATTCATTCGGATCATGAATCCTTGAAGTATTTGAAAAGTCAACACAATTTGAACAAGAGACATGCTAAGTGGGTTGAGTTCATAGAATCCTTCCCTTATGTAATCAAATACAAAAAGGGCAAGGAAAATGTGGTTGCGGATGCACTTTCCCGCAAGATTACTCTTCTACTCACCCGCTTGGAGTTTCACATTTTGGGTCTTGAGGAGATCAAAGAACTTTACCCATCCGACTCTTTCTTTGGACCAATCTTTGCCAAGTGTTCCATTGACCGAGGTTTTGATGATTTCTATTTGCATGATGGCTACTTGTTTAAAGCTAACAAAGTTTGCATACCCGAGTCTTCTCTTCGTAAGTTGCTTTTGCAAGAGTCACATGGAGGTGGCCTCATGGGTCATTTTGGACGCGACAAGACTCTTTCGATGCTATCCACACACTATTATTGGCCACGCATGAAGCGAGACGTGGAGCGCCTTTGCAACCGTTGCACCACATGCTTACAAGCTAAGTCAACATCCAATCCCCATGGTCTTTACATACCTTTACCCATTCCATATGCACCTTGGTCGGATATAAGCATGGACTTTGTGTTAGGCTTGCCAAGAACAAAGCATGGGCATGATTCAATCTTTGTGGTAGTGGATAGGTTCTCAAAAATGGCTCATTTCATACCATGTCATAAGAGCGATGATGCTTCACACATTGCTTCATTGTTTTTCAGGGAAGTGGTTCGCCTACACGGAATACCGGCAAGCATTGTGTCGGATCGAGACGTCAAGTTCATGAGTTATCTATGGAAGTCGCTCATGGCAAAGTTTGGAGTCAAGCTCTTATTCTCATCGTCCTCGCACCCTCAAACCGATGGACAAACCGAAGTGGTCAATCGAAGCCTCTCCACACTCCTCCGCACACTTGTGAAGAAAAACTTGAAGTCATGGGAAGATTGCCTCCCCCACGCGGAGTTCGCCTACAATAGAGCCAAACACTCCACAACATTACGGAGTCCCTTCATGATCGTCTATGGATTCGAACCTCCAACGGCACTCGACATCCTCCCACTACCTCTTCATCAAAGGACGAACATGGACTTCGACAAGCGCACCACCGCCATGAAGAAACTACATGAAGAAACAAGAGCAACCATACAAGACCATGTCCTTCGCCAAGCTACCCGCCTCAACGCCAAGAAGAAAGAACGAGTGTTTGAAGAAGGAGACCTTGTTTGGGTTCACCTAAGGAAAGAAAGGTTCCCTCAAGAACGCAACTCCAAGCTCAAGCCAAGAGGAGATGGGCCTTTCAAGGTACTCAAGCGCATCAACAACAACGCCTACGTCATCGACATACCAACATCCAAGTACTTGGTGAGCAACACTTTCAACATCTCGGATCTATCCCCACATCATGGAGATGAGGAGGAACAAGAGTCGAGGACGACTCTCTCCCAAGGGGGGAGATGATGTAGCCCCGCTCGCCAACGATACTACATCAAGGCCAACAAGTCCCCCAAGTGGACCAATGACACGGGCTCGAGCTAAAGCGATACATGACAAGGTGAACTCGCTCCTCCACCCTTGACCTCGGTACCCCTTTGGATGGATTGCTACCTCATGCCGACGTGCTATGTGTCATTAGGTACAAGGCGCACCAAGACCCCGGAGAGGAGGACAAGCCAAGGTCAAGGGAAGGAGAGAAGCAGCTGGACATGGAGATGATCATGAAGCCGAAGCCGACGTCGCCCGAAGCACTCCAAGGAAGAGACGGACGCTGGCCGGTCCAGGACCCGGTCGGACCGGACCCACAACCGGACGCCCCGGTCAGAGGCCCGGTCAACCGGGCGCAAACCGGGCCTGCTCCATCGTACCGGACGACGACCGGACCCCGCACCGGAAACCTCGCAGATTTCCGGTTTGCGCCCGGTCAACCGGACCCATGACCGGACAGGCCGGTTACAGGCCCGGTCGACCGGACCCCTGACCGGACAGCCCGGTCACAGGCCCGGTCAGACCGGACTCAAACCGGATCTGACGGGAAGACCCCACCAAACTGCCTTAACTTATCCATTCGCGTACCTGTTCGCCCTTGCTGGCCATGTGTGCCTATATAAGTAGCTGGAACCCCTCCTTTACTTTTCAGACTTGTTTAGAACTCAAACCTACCTTTGAGCTTAGTCTCCCTTGGGTATCATCCCTCTGTAATCAAGGCCACCCTTGTGGATGTATGGATTTGGTTGTGTGAGATTCTAGTGTATCCACTCTCTCTCCCACTCCTTGATCCATCCTCCCCACCGGTCTCTCCTCTCGGAATTCTACCTCGAGTCTCTTCCGGGCGGATTCTATTGGCACGGTCCATCGAGCCGTGAGGGTAAGCATCGATTGTATCGGGTTGGTGTGCGTGAGTTCTTCGTGTGTTCTTCGCGTTCTTCGTGTTCTTCCGCCTCTCCCTCTCTTTCCATGTTTGATTGATGATAAGATTAGTGTGTGAACCCTTTCAAGTGTTTCTAGAATAGTATGTGAGCTTGGTTTAGTATTTATACCTCGTATTCGTATATAGACGCTAGTAACGAGGAGTATCAAGAGGAGGAAGCCTACTCCCAAGAAGAAGAGGAGAACTTCGATCACTACTCAGCTCAAGGCAAGCTAATAATCTTGCTAACCACCATGATGCAAAGCTCTACAAGAGCAATGCACCATCACCCCTTTAAATTTATGTTTTACCTATCCCATGTTTTTATCTTGCAATTACTTTTGCTTATTTATTTCAAAGTACTTTTGAATTTATGATTTTTACTTGGTATAGAGTAGAACAAGATCAAAGGTTATCTTAGAACCATTCCAAAGCTAGATAGCACCCCTCATGAAATAGTTGCTAGTGCTAATCAATTAAAATTGGACTACTCTAGATGGGAACATGTGATTTTGATATGAATTTGAAACCTTGGAATGATGGTTCATTCCATTGAATGACTTTGAAGGTGGATATGACCAAGAGAAGATGGTGATTTTTGATATAAAACTGATATGGGTTTGAATGCGATACCTTTCCAATTATACAAGTACCCCCACAATACCTGATTATGGGTAGGGCTTAACTAGAAACTTGTGTATTTTAGTATGGGTTCCCTCTAAACAAGCATCATAGGGGTTACGCCGAGGCTGCCTCCGTATATGAGAAATGATGTGAATATGAGGTGAATGTACGACCCAAGCCCTGTGCAGTTCCCGGGTTAACAGTTGGTTCTCACCGGGAGGCCAAGCTCATGGGGAGAGGTGCCTATACTAGGACATATAAGTGAAAGGTTAAGGTTGATGATCCGCGTACTGAGTTACGATGATTCGGGGTTATCCTCGACGGATGTAATCAAAAGTTGTGGCACAAGAGTACAACCTCTGCAGAGTGTTAAACCTATTCGAATAGCCGTGTCCGCGGTTATGGACGATTGGAAAGGCCATACTATTTCCGTTATCAGAATTTAATTTGAAATGATGAAGGTGAATGGTGAATTGACTTGGATCCCAAATGAATGGTGGGAATGACACTAATGTTCCCACTTGAGTTAGTCTAGCAAATAATGGGTGTTTACTAAATGTTTATCAAATGAAAACTTGGCTTTATGCAAATAAACCTAGAGCTTAGTACCCCTTACTACACTTAATATGTTTTACCTTAGTATTAGTTTGCGAGTACTTTAAAAGTACTCATGGCTTTGCCCTGGCTATTCAAATGCCAGACTTTGAAGAGGAGCAACAGTATCAGGATGACGGACAGCAGGATGTCTACGATAACTAGGATCGTCTTCTAACGTCAAGCGTTGCCTGTGGAATATATAGTCCACTACTACTACGCTTCCGCTACTTATTTGTGATGTTGAACAATCTATTTGTGTAATATTGGATCATGTGATCCCTTGTTGTAAGACCTTATGTGTTGTAATAAATGATGACTCTGAACTACTTACTATTATGTCTCGCAAAAACAATCTTCCTGGGATTGCGATGTATGATGTAATAGGGCATCCGGACTTAAAAATCCGGGTGTTGACAAGTTGGTATCAGAGCCATTGTTTAACCTTAGGAGACCCTAGTTAGAATGGACGTCCGACAAACTTAGTTTTTAATGAAATAGTTATGAAAATACAATCATACCCTTACCTTTGAGATCTTTTCAAAATAACCAATTCATGTTATTATTACTTAAAATTTTGAACACTTGCACCTTTTTAACTTGCTTGTCACTCCCTCTACAGATGGAGCCCATCATCCCGACGGAGCCCTTCATCCAAACCCAAGTGTACGACCTGGCAAACGGTGGGGATCTGATCTTTGAAAGGGATCTGTTTGCCCTCACCGAGTTCCTCGGACGCTCGCCTCCCGTGTTTTACGGAGGCCAGATCACTGACCAAGCCAACGGCCAGCTCCAGTGGCTCATCATGGCTAACCTCCCTGGGAAGCCGGAGTCACCCATGTTCCGCCAGATTCAGTTCTCTCTCCGAGACAACACCTGGGTGGATGGACTCGCCCATGCTCTACAGGAG
Organism: Lolium multiflorum; assembly: GCA_030979885.1. NCBI lineage: Eukaryota > Viridiplantae > Streptophyta > Magnoliopsida > Poales > Poaceae > Lolium > Lolium multiflorum. The sequence continues at coordinate 172,666,086 of CM061749.1, read as the reverse complement.
GCTCTCGCTCGTCTGTGCGGGCAGAACTCGCTGGCTATTGAAGGGGAACGCTTTGCGCACTTTGCAAGGCACTCCTCTGTTGGGCTGCCCCTCAGCCTGCCATACCACCCCGTGCTGAGGCACCATGTGGATCATCTCGACTACATGTTGTTCGAGACTCGGTCTGCGCTGGATAACTCCCGCGCCGCCGCCAACCACACTCAGCAACAGCTGAACCAGTATGCGGAGACCATCAAGGTCATCGCAAAGGAGCGCAGAACTCTTCGCCAGCTGGTCGCGAAGAGGGACTCCACCATCCACCGCCTCAAGACCAAGATCTCCGTCCTGAAGGAGACCATCTCCACTCAGGTGGAGCAGCTCCAGATCCTGGAAGGAGAAGGCGAGGGGGAAGACATCCAAGGGGATGGCTACTCCTATGTCAGCAACGACAATGACTACGAGCCGGAGGAAGAAGGAGACCAGGACTTCTACCAGCACCTGCCTGCCGGGATGGACACCACCTTCCCGCTCCGCATCGATGGATAGCTTCCATCCCTCTCTGAGCACCGCGTAGTATGAGATGTATCGGTCCTTTGTATCCGCCCCATGTATCGTAGATTGTTGAAAGGGTTCTTCAAACCCTCCGGTTTGTTAGCTTGTAATAAGTGCTACCTTCATGACTATGTGGTGTGTAATATTATTATCTTATGAATCAAGTTTTAAATTGTGTGATTTTATCCCAAAATGAGCCATAGAAATTTCCCTCTCATCTCATGATCCATACCCCTGTTCAGATGGCACCTCCAGCTCGCAACGCAAATCAGGATGCGCTGATGCAGATGCTGCAGCTCATGATGGAGGACAGAGAGGCTGAACGCGCTGAAAGGCAGGCCAATATCACTGCTCTGCAACAGCTAGCACAGAACAACCAAGGCCACGGGAACCATGACCACCCGGGCTCCAAGCTGAAGAACTTTCAGAACACCAACCCACCGGTGTTTAGCAAGACGGAGGAACCCCTTGATGCTGATGATTGGCTCCAAACAATGGAGAACAATCTTGAGGTTGCCGGAGTAGAAGATAATGACAAGGTGCTGTTTGCCACCCACTACTTGGCAGGACCTGCACGTGCCTGGTGGACAAGTGCCCGCGCATTGAATGCGGGGCAAATGATGACTTGGGCAGATTTCAAGCTCAAGTTTAGCAAGTATCATGTGCCACCGGGTCTCATCAAGAAGATGCGGGATGAGTTCCGCGAGTTAAAGCAAGGCCGTCTAACCGTGGTAGAATACCGCGACAGATTCCTCACTCAAGGTACGCCCCGGATGAGACTGACACCACCGAGAAGAGGAAGGAGAGGTTCCTGAACGGACTGCACGATGAGATGCAGACCGTGTTGGTCAACATCCCTTTTGCTGACCTCGAAGCCCTTGTTGACTCCGCCATCCAGATGGAAGGCAAGCTGAACCAAGCCAATGAAAACCGCAAGCGCCGCATGATGCACCAGAGTGGGCCCAGCAACACCTCCAAGTTTCGCCCTAGCTCAAGCGGAGGATTCACCCCCAGAAACAACAGGCCACCGGCACAGATGTCGCGCCCCGGTTATCAGAACCGGAGTGGAGGAAACCCCAGGACGGGAGGACACCACCACAACAGCAATAACTTCGTCCACCACAACAACAACTTCAACCGCGCTCCGACAAGAGCCCCTGCCAACCCCAACACCAACACTGCTCCAAGGACTGGGAGCAATGCTGTCCCTGTCGCCCCCAAGGACAAGTCCACCATCAACTGCTATGAGTGTGGCGTGGTGGGGCACTACTCCAACGAGTGTCCCAAGAGACTCGCCAAGATGGCCGCCAACACCTCTGGCCCTGCTCAGCAGCAACGCCGTGTCGCCAACGGCAAGAAGTTCACCCCCAACAACCCGAACAACCGTAGCGGCCGCCTCTTTCACATGAGTGCGGAAGAAGCTCAGGAAGCCCCAGATGTCGTGCTGGGTATGTTCTCTGTTAACTCAATACCTGCAAGAGTGCTGTTTGATTCTGGAGCATCGCATTCATTTGTTACGGAAGATTTTGCATGCACTAGTAAGATTCAACCCATCAGTTTGAAGCATGTCATGATAGTGCAAATACCGGGATCAACCACTAAAGCTAGAAAAATTTGCAAAGATGTTCCTATCAGAATTCATGAAATAGAATTTTATGCAAATTTGATTGTTCTGGGAACAAAAGGTTTGGAAGTAGTACTGGGTATGGACTGGATGTCCAAACATCATGGACTGATTGATTGTGCCAAGAAGGCCATCACCATGACTAGTAGCACCGGAGTGTTAGTAGAGCACATCTCAGAAAAACTGCCCAGAAAGTTTACCTGCAACCAGAGTTTAGCCAAACCTACCTTGGATCAAATCAGAGTCGTCTGTAGATACTCTGATGTGTTTCCGGATGATCTACCCGGTATGCCCCCGGATAGGGATATCGAGTTTATCATTGAGTTAATCCCCGGAACAGGACCCATAGCCCAGAGAGCTTACAGTATGAACGCAGCAGAGTTAGTAGAACTGAAGAAACAACTGGATGATATGCTAGCCAAAGGTCTGATTCGACCAAGTGCATCGCCCTGGAGGTCACCAGTTTTGTTTGTGGATAAAAAGGATGGTGCGAACCGTTTATGTACGGATTACCGCAAGCTTAATGATGTCACTATCAAGAACAAGTATCCTTTGCCCAAGATAGAAGACCTGTTTGACCAGTTGACCGGTGCCACCGTGTTCTCTAAGATTGATCTTAGGACAGGTTACCATCAGCTGAAGATCCGTGCATCGGACATCCCCAAAACTGCCTTCACCACCAGATATGGATTGTATGAGTACAATGTCATGTCCTTTGGATTAACCAACGCCCCCGCTTACTTCATGAATCTCATGAATAAGATCTTCATGAACTTCCTGGATAAGTTCGTCGTTGTCTTCATCGACGACATCCTTATCTACTCCAAAACCGAAGAAGAACATGAGCAACACCTGGAAGTGGTCTTAGATACTCTTCGGGAACACCAGCTGTACGCCAAGTTCAGCAAGTGCGAGTTTTGGTTGAAGGAAGTAGGATTCCTGGGACACATCTTGTCAGCAGGAGGAATTGCCGTTGACCCCTCAAAGATAAAGACCGTTGCAGAATGGAAAGCCCCAACCACCCAGACTGAGGTCCGTGCATTTCTCGGATTGGCGGGATATTACCGCCGATTCGTTGAAGGATTCTCAAGCATAGCCAGACCGATGACCCAATTGTTGAAGAAGGACAAGAAGTTAGAATGGACGAACAAGTGTGAAGAGAGTTTCCAACAGCTCAAGAGCAGACTGACTTCAGCCCCAATACTGATCATGCCGGACATCACCAAACCATTTGATGTGTATTGTGATGCCTCCAAGATTGGTCTTGGATGTGTGTTGATGCAAGAAGGCAAAGTGATCTCGTACCTGTCAAGGCAACTGAAGCAGCATGAACAGAACTATCCAACCCATGACTTAGAGCTAGCAGCCGTCGTGTTAGCCTTGAAAGTATGGCGTCATTACCTCATGGGTAATCGATGCGAGATCTATTCGGATCACAAGAGCTTGAAGTATATCTTCACTCAGAAGGAGCTAAACATGAGGCAAAGAAGATGCTTAGAGTTAATCAAGGATTATGATATGGAAATTCACTATCACCCAGGCAAGGCCAATGTGGTAGCAGATGCTTTGAGTAGACTGCCGTGTCAGTTGAACTCCATGATCGCCGAAGAGCAACCTAGCCTGCACCAAGAGTTTGAACAGTTTAGGATGGAGCTAGTTAGCAAAGGTTTTCTCGCCAGCATTGAACTCCAACCCACCTTGATTAGTCAGATCAAGGAAGCCCAGAAAGGAAATGCTAGCATTGACGGAGTCAAAAGCCAAATAACTGCGGGAAAGGCACCAGGATTCACCGTAGATGAAGAAGGAGTGCTTTGGTACAACGGACGCTTGTGCGTGCCGTCAGATTCGGAGTTGAAACAAGTTATCCTGAAGGAAGCCCATGACACCTTGTATTCTATTCATCCCGGAGGTACCAAGATGTACCAAGACCTGAAGGAACAGTTCTGGTGGCATGGAATGAAGCGAGAAATCGGGAGTTACATCGCCAAGTGTGACATCTGTCAGAGAGTCAAGGCAGAACATCAACGACCCGCAGGACTGCTACAGCCCCTGCAGATTCCCGAATGGAAGTGGGATTCGGTAGGAATGGACTTCATCACCGGATTGCCCAGATCTAGTAAAGGGAATGATTCTATCTGGGTAGTGGTCGACAGATTGACCAAAGTTGCCCATTTCATCCCCGTCAAAACCACCTACCAAGGACCAAGACTTGCAGAGTTGTATATCTCACGGATAGTCAGCCTGCACGGAACCCCGAAGTCAATAGTATCCGATAGAGGATCCCAATTCACCTCCAGTTTTTGGCAGAAGGTACATGAAGGACTCGGAACCCGGCTGAACTTCAGCACCGCCTATCACCCGCAGACGGATGGACAGACTGAACGAGTCAACCAAATATTGGAAGATATGCTGAGAGCATGTGTGTTAGAATATGGATCCAAGTGGGAAGACTGCTTGCCATACGCAGAATTCTCGTACAACAACAGCTACCAAGCCAGTTTGCAAATGGCCACCTTTGAAGCCCTGTACGGAAGAAAGTGCCGTACCCCTCTGAACTGGTCGGAAGTTGGAGAGAGTCAAGTCTTTGGACCAGATATTCTCCGAGAAGCTGAAGAGAAGGTTCACAAGATCCGCGAGTACCTCAAGACCGCTCAATCAAGGCAGAAGAGCTACGCCGACAAGAGACGCCGAGAGATGACCTTCGAGATCGGAGATTTTGTATATCTCAAAGTGTCCCCCCTTAAAGGAATGCAGAGATTCCAGCTTAGAGGAAAGCTTGCACCCCGATATGTCGGACCCTTCAAGGTCCTGAGCCGCCGCGGAGAAGTGTCCTATCAATTGGAGTTACCAGAAGAAATGTCAACGGTGCACAATGTGTTTCACATCTCGTTACTCCGGAAATGCTTAGAAGTACCTGAGAAGACCGAGGTTTTTAAGAACATCGACCATCGAACCGTGGATATCAACTCAGATCTGACATACCGTGAAGTACCTATTCGCATCCTGGAAGAAGCATTCAGAACCACCCGTACCAGGAGTATCAAGTTTCTGAAGATCCAATGGAGTAACCACACCGAAGAAGAAGCCACTTGGGAGAGAGAAGACTTTATGAAGACTGAGTACCCCAATCTCTTTAGTACCTAGTTTTCTTTAAGATCTCGGGACGAGATCTTTTGTAAGGGGGAAGGGTTTGTAACATCCCAAGTTTCAACAATAATAAAATCAAGAGAGAGTTTCAATTATTCAAAATTTGCAACAAACAAAAACTTTTTACATGCATATAGTGCCACATATAGTTTTGTGCATTTGAGTGTTTTACCTATGTGCTATTGCCATGATGAGTGTTAGTATGTTTATCAATTGCTATGTGAACCCTAACCAAGATGATCAAACCCTAAATTGAGGAGAAATAAAGAAAATGGGAAAAACCCATATTTCACTTACATATACAATATGCCTTTTTGCAATTCTTCAACCTAGGCCACAATTGCTTGTCCCATTGCTTCTAAAATACTTTAAGGTGATAAACTAACACAAATGCATCATTGGATCAAGAATCAAATCCAAAGAAATCAAGATTTCTTCATACATATGATAATGGTCATATGGCCCAAAAATATTTTCTTCACCACTTTACCCCTCTGTATTTCTCCATTCATAAACTAAACTTAGTCAACCAAGGCCATGTCATCCAAGACCATGTCAAGGTCTACAACTTTCATGTTGACCATCATGGTTAAAGTTGACCAGGTTGACCAGTAGAAAATTGACAAGAGAGGACTTTAAATCAATGTGAAGATAACCTCAAATTTGAAATGTTGCAAATCACTTCCAAAATGAACACCACCACCACCAATCCAACACATTAATTATATAATTGAGATGTACCAAAAAGAATTCCAAAATTCGACAAAAATGTTCATGCGGGCATTGTGTCGAACACTTGGCAGGCATAGTTCCAGATTTGTGTTACACCCTTGTATCCAGTGGTTTCTTGCCTAAACCACTTTAAGCTTGTGATCATTAGCTATCTCTAGGACCCCTGCATCGAGCTTAGTACTTGCTAGGGTTGGAGAAAGTGGAAAAGTGAGAGAACAGCCCATGCCAAAGCACACCCGGCCACCTTTGGCCAAAACCCTCTCTGGCCTCTCTCTCGACTTTTCTCCATGTCCTGGAGTATCCCTGCAGCTCAAGGACACCGACGGTACACGCCCTAGCAACGCCAAGCCACGGCATTGGCCACAATCGGCGCGTCCAAAACGCGCCAGAGCATGCCAGCCAGCGTGGTGATCACGCTCTGGGCGCGCCAGGACGTCGTGCCCTCGAACGCCCTACGCCACCCCTGCAAATGCTAGCGCCGCGTCGAGCATCCACTCCACACCCCCTAGCACATAGCCCCACTCAAACGCCTGTGGCGGCCTTGTCACCGTCGTCCTCGCCGGCGAAGTACCGCGGGTACTGTCATGACCACTGCAAGCGCTCGAGCGATTCCGTAGCCCTCTCGCTGCGCCCGCTACACCTAGAGCATCGCCATGACAACGCCTACACAATGCCGTCCTTCCCTTGCCCTTTCGATCGCCAGAAGCGCCGCGCCATGGCCGTTCCCTTGCAGCACCTCACGGCCACCGATCGACACTATAAATAGGGGCGATCGGCTCCTCCTTTCTTCACACCAAACACTCCCCTCCCTTCACTGAGCAACACCCCCCGATCAATTTCACCAATAGCCGTCGGAGCAGCTCGAATCGCGAGCTCGAGTCCGCCGGAGCTCGCAGAAGCTCTGCGACGCCTGGAGCCTCCCCGAGCGCCACCGCTGCACCAGGAGCTTCCTCGACGACCACCACTTCCTCGAGCCTACTGCCAGACACCTGCAACGGCCTGGTAGGCTCTCCGACCCCCTACTGACGCCGTGAGCTCGCCGGAATCCCGTCGGAGACGACGACGCTCACACGCCGTTGATCGCTGCTCAGATCCAACGGCCTAGTTTGCGCGTACCGTTTCGCGCGTTAAGAGCCGCTGACGGGTGGCCCCCGCTCGTCAGGCAGCCCACTCGCACCCGTGGCTTGTTGGGCTGCGCAGTGAATTTAAATATCGTTTCGGCCCGTTAAGGTTTCCCGCCCAAGCCCACGATTTGAATTTAGGTTTAAACTTATTTCAAATTGTGCTGCAGATGGTTTAGTAAAAATTGAATAGTTTGAAATCTGCCAATCCAAATTTAGCAAAATTTATACCATTGGAAAGCCCATGAAATTATCTAACCAATGCCACTGGTCTCATATCCAAATTCGTTGTAGAATTTAAATGTTAAAAATAACAAGTCATGGACTTTTGCAACTTGAAACTTAATTTAAAATTTAACCATAACTGATTTTGAGTTGATTCCAATTTCAATAAATCACAAATGATGTCCTCTAATTGATTATGCAATAATATAGACATGTTATTTGCATGATCATGGACTAGATGAAATAAAATAGCTATGTAGTCAATTCTAGTGCTTTCTCAACTTGAATTCAAATTTAATAATTAATATGAGAGCTATCCTCTCATTTAAATCTTGATCCTAAGTAATACAACCAGAGGGAATGACTTAGAATAATGAACCTCTGATAACTATTACTTAGAGATTTTAATTCATTTAAATGATAAGTATTAAAACCATGTGAAGTATAGCACTTCAATTATTATATACTCACATATAATAAATATGAAATGTTGACCTTGGGTCAACCTATATTTCATACCTGATTATTATATGAAGAGATTAAATCTTAATATAAGGTAATAAGAGGAAATAAATTTCTCTAATGAGCTACATACCAAAGTTAAGAAATAGTAATAATAAGAGGAATTTATTTTAAGAACTCATCCAACAATCCACCATGCCATGTTTGATTGATGATAAGATTAGTGTGTGAACCCTTTCAAGTGTTTCTAGAATAGTATGTGAGCTTGGTTTAGTATTTATACCTCGTATTCGTATATAGACGCTAGTAACGAGGAGTATCAAGAGGAGGAAGCCTACTCCCAAGAAGAAGAGGAGAACTTCGATCACTACTCAGCTCAAGGCAAGCTAATAATCTTGCTAACCACCATGATGCAAAGCTCTACAAGAGCAATGCCCATCACCCCTTTAAATTTATGTTTTACCTATCCCATGTTTTTATCTTGCAATTACTTTTGCTTATTTATTTCAAAGTACTTTTGAATTTATGATTTTTACTTGGTATAGAGTAGAACAAGATCAAAAGTTATCTTAGAACCATTCCAAAGCTAGATAGCACCCCTCATGAAATAGTTGCTAGTGCTAATCAATTAAAATTGGACTACTCTAGATGGGAACATGTGATTTTAATATGAATTTGAAACCTTGGAATGATGGTTCATTCCACTGAATGACTTTGAAGGTGGATATGACCAAGAGAAGATGGTGATTTTTGATATAAAACTGATATGGGTTTGAATGTGATACCTTTCCAATTATACAAGTACCCCCACAATACCTGATTATGGGTAGGGCTTAACTAGAAACTTGTGTATCTTAGTATGGGTTCCCTCTAAACAAGCATCATAGGGGTTACGCCGAGGCTGCCTCCGTATATGAGAAATGATGTGAATATGAGGTGAATGTACGACCCAAGCCCTGTGCAGTTCCCGGGTTAACAGTTGGTTCTCACCGGGAGGCCAAGCTCATGGGGAGAGGTGCCTATACTAGGACATATAAGTGAAAGGTTAAGGTTGATGATCCGCGTACTGAGTTACGATGATTCGGGGTTATCCTCGACGGATGTAATCAAAAGTTGTGGCACAAGAGTACAACCTCTGCAGAGTGTTAAACCTATTCGAATAGCCGTGTCCGCGGTTATGGACGATTGGAAAGGCCATACTATTTCCACTATCAGAATTTAATTTGAAATGATGAAGGTGAATGGTGAATTGACTTGGATCCCAAATGAATGGTGGGAATGACACTAATGTTCCCACTTGAGTTAGTCTAGCAAATAATGGGTGTTTACTAAATGTTTATCAAATGAAAACTTGGCTTTATGCAAATAAACCTAGAGCTTAGTACCCCTTACTACACTTAATATGTTTTACCTTAGTATTAGTTTGCGAGTACTTTAAAAGTACTCATGGCTTTGCCCTGGCTATTCAAATGCCAGACTTTGAAGAGGAGCAACAGTATCAGGATGACGGACAGCAGGATGTCTACGATAACTAGGATCGTCTTCTAACGTCAAGCGTTGCCTGTGGAATATATAGTCCACTACTACTATGCTTCCGCTACTTATTTGTGATGTTGAACAATCTATTTGTGTAATATTGGATCATGTGATCCCTTGTTGTAAGACCTTATGTGTTGTAATAAATGATGACTCTGAACTACTTACTATTATGTCTCGCAAAAACAATCTTCCTGGGATTGCGATGTATGATGTAATAGGGCATCCGGACTTAAAAATCCGGGTGTTGACATCTGCGGCAGAAAACGCCGGCATCAGCCACGGTAGGAGGAAAACGGAAACGAGGGGAGCGGGGATGATGTCCAGGAGGTTTGCCGAGGTACCAGGGGGCTCGACGTGTAGATGGCGGGGCCGAGGAAGGGTGGCGGCGCCGGAATCAAAGAATTTCGACGGTGGCCGTGGCGCGTATCGAGGTCGATGGCGACGCGATGAAGACCTCCCGGACCGATTCCTTGCGCCAGGAGGTCGAGGACGACGAGGGGCGTCGATTGGTGGTGGCGGCATCGGTAGGGGCGGCAGGAGATGGTCGCTCGACGGTGAGGAGGCATGGTACTGTGGGGTTTCTCCCCTTTGCCTGGTGTCTTCATCTTGGAGAGGACGAAAAGGAAGGGGGAGAGAGAGGGAGCAGGTGAGAAGATAAGGACGGAGAGGAGATTGGCTAGCGCCAGAGATAAAGCAAGGGAGGAGCAGGTGAGAGGGGCTCACGCGAGGAGGTGGGCGCAGCGAGGAAAACTCATCCACGGAACGAGCACGCGAGGAGCGTGTCTGCGCATCAGGACGACGAGGAAGAAAAGGTCTTCGGCTGAAAAGGTATGGGCCTGGTCGGGCTGGGCTGCAAGTAGAGAAGGATGGGCCACCGGGGAGGTAAGAGCTGGGCTAGGGAAGGCCGGATCAGGCTGGAAGAGAGGAAGAGAGCTGGGCCAGGAAAGAGAGAAGGGCCCGGGGGGAGAGGGAAGGGGTTTTCTAAAACCTTTTCTTTTTCTGTTTTTGTTTAAAACCATATTTAATTCAAAATCTTTTATGTTTGAATTTGAACCAGGGATGGGAGTGAGATTCAAATCTAGTTTATTAAATAGTTAATTTATTTGTAAGAAAATCAAAGCACATTTATAACCCAAAATTATTTGTTGAAAAGGCTTAGTTATGAAATAAGAAATATGAGAGGGAGAGATTAGGGTTTTATTTAAAAGAAAGACAAGGGAGGTTTTATAAAATAATTTTATTTTATTAAATAAAACATGAATGGTATGATGCATATGCCATGATGATGCATAAAAGAAAAAGAACGAACAAAATATATAGGGGTCCTACCCGGGGCCGTTACAATCGACACCACTAACAAGGGATCGCGCCCCGAGATCCCACGTCCAGGTACGGGGAGAGAGAGGTGAACTATCGGATCTTCAGGCGATGTGTCGATCTCCTCGACACCACTAACAAGAGTTCTTGCTCCATGTAGAAAGGTCGACACCACCAACAATAAGTTGTTGTTCCGTCGATGATGATGTAGTTGCGGCAGAATTCTTCGAAGATCGAACCTACTAGGTTAAGGTAATATCGTCCAACCCACGTGGAAACCTAAGACTTGGAAAACTCAGATAAGAGAGAAGACTCAAAACTCGCATAGATAAGAGGAGAAAGAATATAGGTAAGGAGAAAAATCAGAGCTAATCAGAACTATCCAACGAGTTTTAGAAAATAGTTTGGACACTCTAAACTCAACGACCGTTGGCAAGGTTACCCTAAAGGCTGGACTAGTGGGGTACCGTCAACCTGAGGCTCTGATACCAACTTGTGACGCCCCGGAACCGGTACCATGAGGATCTCAGCGATCGCGCCGAAATCCGCACGATATCGATTCAGAGACGCCCTCCGACACGACGTGCGCAACGAATGACACACGTGATGCCAGAGGAATTAACACGAGCGGTAACATTACAACAGGGTTACAATAGAGCCCACAAGAGACATATATTACAACAACGACTCCAAAGAGTCAAGATACAAATATACAACTCAAGATCCGAATCATACAGAAGATCAAATACGTCCGAGTACGGACAAGATACAAATTGGACTAAGAGTCCTGAAGATAACCAATGGCGTCCATAACCCTGCCCAGGCCAAGCCGGAAGGGTAACCTTGCTAACATCGTCATCTTGTACCTGTCGAAGTTGGGCCAACGGTTGCCGGCAAAAGGGAGGAAGCAAAAGAGAAAAAGAAAAGGCGAGAGTAAGTACCAAGAACGAACTCCGGCACGTACTTAGCGAGACTAGAAATGGCTATGCTCGCCGGGCGAATATATATATCGCCTGGGGCTATATGGTAGGTTAGCGGCAGCAAAACTATAACCAATAGAGACACGCTACAACATCCGTCTACTCAGAGAAGATAAGAGAGCGCACAAGGTAACAGATAAATACTACACAAACATAACCCAGCCGATTACACATATCCCCTTCAACAAAACGAAGAGGCAATGTAAAAGGCACTCAACGGTGGACAAGTTTTATTAGGTATCGGTTGTAGTAATGCTATATTACTAATCAAGTTATTAGCAAATTATTATCAACAACATAAAGGTGTAAGTTGTTCTATGATCGAGCTATACAATTCCAAGTCGTCCATAACCGCGGACGCGGCTTATCGATAAGATTTAACCCTGCAGGGGTGCCCAAATGTAGCCACACGCACGCTCAACCCACTTGCGACAGGTGGATATCACGACTCGCACTCTCCTTCACGACAACAATGTCCAGGAAGCCACCTAACTAAGTTAACCCGCTTCAGAGCCCGATCGGAACTCTGACGCGGACCTAGCTGTTGCGAGAACGGCTAAGAGGATCAGAGCCCACTAGAGGATGACCTCTTAACAATGCGGACCGCACCTACGGACGTGCAAGAGACAACGGGGTTAGAAGGCAACATGGCTTCCCCAAAAGTAACATCATATCATCTGACCACAAAGAAACAAGCTTGCACGCCCGGGAGAAGCAAACAAACATTCAAACTAATTGTGGCCACTGGACAAAGCTGTAGATTCCGGCAGTGGTCGAGGGGAGACCCAGTAAGCATACCCACGTGTGGTTAGAGCGCTCAGTCTTGGAACAGATAACAAGAACTCGGGTCCTAGGGGACATTAGCGAGTCAAAGTTCCGATGCTTTCGCAAAGGGGCTCACAGATGCCTCTGCTTACAATTTTAGTTGTTAACAAATAAGTAAAGCATGTGTATCTCCAACAACTGATGTAGCATGTGATAACCTCCCAACAACCCAACATATCCCGATAACAGATCGAGATAACCAACAGAGACTAAACACGCCTACGACTTGCAAGGCTCAAATATCAAGCAATGGCTATGGGTAAGGAATGATACATATAGGATTATTATGGTAAACAAGTGGAATAGGACACGTGACTCGATAAAGAAGCGCAACGTAAGGATAGCAATGCGAGGGAGAGTGTATAATAGGTGAAGAGAGAGGGCTCACATGTGAAAGGTTGCAGAAGAACTTGTCGGAGAACTCGTCGTATCTCACACACCACTTCGTGATCCTATCCGGGAAGAAGCATGGTTACATCTCCCATGAGTTTTCGAAGGTTGGTACACAAATTTTAAATACATTCAGAAAAGGTGATGAGATTCTTCCGTACATTCCCTGCCTAGAAGCTCAAATTGTCCATAACCGGGGACACGGCTAAGATCTTAGGTTTAACTCTCGAGAGGTTGTGCACTTTCACCTTACGACCCACCCTTCCCAAGAGAAGAATGAGACAAGATCTTTCAGAAGAAGAATTCAACCATACAAACTAGACCCGTTCCCTTGGCCGTCGCCTCCACCCGCTGTCTAGCCACAAGTTGAATCCTCACAACTTACTTAATCCCGGCAGAGCCCATAATACCATAAGGCTGCACTGGAAGCTAACTAAAACATGGACGACATAGTAATCTCTTTAATCCTGGGTGGCCTACCACAAGTGGAACTCACAAGCTTAAAACCTTACAGGTAGTAAACCCCCACACGATCCCCTGGTGAAAACCAGGTGTGCAGTCAAAAGCGACCACTCTACAACTTGCGCACTCTCAGGGATTCACCACTTTAGCCCACTCGGGGCGTGGACCTGAGCAGCCGCCCACCAATCAACCAATCCACCCAGGTGTTTCATTAAGGTTGTTAATTTTAAATTTTCAAACACTCACAACCAATAACGAAACAGCATTTGGCATTTGATGTTGCAAAGCAAAATTAAAGCATCCTAGCAATGGGTTCAGGAGTAGCTACACAATACTAGGGTTTGCTAATCATAGCATAATACTTTTCTTTTGAAAACAAAATCCTACCATGCATACTAGTTTCAAAAACACTAATGCATAAAGAAAATAAGTAGGATTTGAATGTCACTTGCCTTTTTGGTAGTCGAAGCGCGTTCACTTCTCTTAATCAAAATACGTGCCTCTCCGTATGAACTATAATATAAAATATAGCACAACATAAACACACCATTCAACAACAACAACAAAATCAAACAAGACAACAATCGATAATCGCTCTATGGTACTAAGGTGTGGCATGAGGTTTGGCTTGCAAGATATGGGTTGGAGTTACTGAATGAATGGGTCAAATACTTGAAAAAGGAAATGATTATCTAAGTCAAGTGCTTAGAAGCAAAATGATTGATAAGAACCTATGATCAATGGTTGTTTTCTACTCAAGATTGGGTAATTGAAATGATCCATGTGATGAAATCACATGAGTCTCAATGACGCAACTCAAAATACTATTTGGTAAAGTGTGACAACACTTACTAAGATAGTATGAGTTACACATAGGCTTAGGTATGGATTTGTGATATGTTGAATTACTCAATCAACTCATTTGTAAATTGAATAGTTCAATATAAGCCAATAGGATTAAATGGTCATGAGGTTGAAAATGTAAGAACGATATGGACAATGTGGGTCAAGGATGCTAATGGATATCAAGGGTTCAAAACATTTGCTATGTAGTATAGTGACTCAACATAACACTTGCACAAGGGAAAATCTATAGCTAAGATTGGTCACCATTTACTCAAATAGCTCAATTGTCATTTGAATAAGGTGAACTAGACAACTAAGAGTAGTACATGCATTATTGTTGAACATGATAAAGGATTATAACTGGTCCTGGAAGATGGGTATGACCATAAAGATCATTTTGGCTAAAGGAACTATGTTGAAGCCAGTCATAGGACTGCACTTTTCGTGAAAAGTCATTAGAAGAAGTTTTCCGGATGGAAGAACTTTCTACACGGAAATTGTAGAGAATTCCATTACAAGCGTATCGCCAAAAGAATCTCTCAGAAAAAGTTTGTAGAATTTATTTCGTAGATGATGTTGCGGAACAAAGGAATACCGCAAAAATAAAGTGGGCGAAACTGCCATGCAAAAGGTCTAAAATGATCTACGTGATTCGCCGATTCCAACGATATAAGGTTTGTCAAAATCTGACGGATAGAACTTAAGATATGAATTTTACAAAACTAAATAGAAGTGGTTGCAGTTCTAATGGTGTATGAAAAGTTATCCGAACAAGTTGCTCGGATGGAAAAACTTCCTACATGAAAGTTATAGAGGATCTAATTATAAACTTAACGGAAAAACCACTATTCTAAACGGAGGTGTAGATCTAAAGAAATAAAATTGCAAAGTTACGTACGACAATTTACGTAAAAAGAGCGGAAATAGAATTATTACCGGGTGAGGAATGCGTTGAGTCACGGCGTTTCGCAAAATAGCGTTGCGGATGTTGCGTCGCGAACAGCAGCGTCGCCAAGGAAGAGCAGCAGTGTTTGTGTGTGTGCTGCGCGCGGGGAGAAGGAGAGGCGCCGGGGCGCTGGGTGTGTTTTTGGGCTGTCCCTGGGGTCTTTATATAGGTTTTTTTTTTTGAACAAGGGTAGGGTGCTGAGCACCCTAATTGCATTACTCATAGACATTGTACAGATACAACCATTGTTCCTGACAGAGACAATCTATTGATTGCTACAGATACAGGGCAAGAAGAGGAGCTATGAGTAGGATTATTGCAAGAACATGTAGGCGAAACTCTAGGTTGAGTCTTAGCCTGATGAGCAAGTGAGTGTGCAATGACATTGAAAGTTCTGCTGATGTGCTTGATTTTTGGATTCATTTGGCTTAATTTCTCCTGAAACTGCACAGCCTGCCTTCGAATCTCCCATAGAACAGTTGGATTTGTGCCTCCCTTCTCCTGAATTGCTTTCGCAATGTTAAGATTATCTGAAAAGAAAAAAGGTTCCTGCAGGAGAAGAGAAGAAGTGATATTTGCTGCAAGCAACAACCCTTCTGCCTCTGCCTGAATCGGAGAGAAGACCGGAGAAGTCATAGCTGAAACAAAGACATCAGTAATATGTTGGCCATGATTCCATGTAAGGTAAATACCAATACCAGCCTTTGAGGTTGTCCGTTTGGTCTGCTTTTCCAGGCTGCATCAACATAAATTTTTGGACCAGAATATGATAGCTCCACTGGGGTAAGAGTTTTTTTTGTAGGAATAGGTGGTGCTTTATGGACTTGTAAGCTGTTAAGCAAAGCATTTGTTCTTATGATGACTTGAGTAGGCTGGCCATTTAAATTATTGAAAAGTTTTTCATTTCTCATCTTCCAAAGGCACCAAAGGAATGTGAAAACATTTGTAAGGTTGACATGCGGATGATCCAGAGCCAGGAGATGCAGCACAGTGGTATGAACATTTTGGGAATTTTGTGCTATTAAATCCATCCTAAGATACCAAGGAGCATGAAACCCAGCAGCTCTAGCAAAAGTAAAGGTGAAGAAAAGGTGGATATCATTTTCCTGTAAGCCACACCTGCAACAAATGTTTGAAATATGCCTTGAGTACCTTGATGCTCTTTCTGCAGTGGGGATGGCACATCTTATGACTCTCCATGCAAATGCCTTGATTCTTGGCAGTACCTCCTTGTTGTCCCAAATTTTGTGCAGAAGATGCAGTGCTGCTTCATCAGGTGAGACTGGCTTAGGAGAACCTGCATCAAAAATAGCCTGCAGACAAGCTTTATAAGCAGATTTAGTGTTGCATTTTCCATTTGGGGTTAATTTCCAACAGAGGATATCAGGCTCATCAAAAGGAATGATATTGATAGCTTTGATTGCTTCAGCTGTGTTCCTTTGGAAAAGATTGTTTATCAAATTAGTATTCCATTGCTTTGTTTGATGAATCCACAGATCTTTGACGATAGCAGGGTAAGTAAAATGAGGCTCCTGGATAATAAGCTCATCATAAATATTTGCCCAAGAGGTAAACCAGGGAGTGCTCCAAATAGAGATGTTACCTTGGGAAATTTGGTAGAACGAGTTTTGTTGCATGAGGTGGATAATTTTCATTACTGAAGTCCAGTAAGCCGATTTTGGTAAATTTGCCTTAGCTCTCCAAATGGCAGAATCATTGAAATACTTTGATTTGAGAATTAAATGGATTTGACTGCTAGGTTTTTTGCTATTCTCCAGATGGATGTGAGGATGAGAGCATGATTAACTGCTGTGAGATTTCTGATGTCTAAACCTCCTTCTTTTGTTGGGGCACAAATATTTTTCCAAGCTGCTAGGCATAGAGGTTTATGATCAGGATCATTATTAATGCATGTCCACCAGAAGTTTCTAATAATGGAAATAATCTTGGCATGGAACTTCTTTGAGAAGATGATGTTAGACATGTAGTAGACAAGTATGGAGGAGAAAACTGATTTAATAAGCTCTAATCTAGCAGCATGGGATAGAGACTTAGCTTTGTAAGTTGACAATTTCGATTTAAATTTTGCTAAGACAAAATTGTAGGCTTCAGACCTATTTTTTGCTGGTAGGATTAGAGGGTGGCCAAGATGGATGAAGTTTTCATTAATATCAGGGACAGGAAAGATGGTTTTAATCTGATCCTTGGCACTACTATCAACTGATCTACTAAAAATGATGCCTAATTTGTTCCAGTTTAGGATTTGACCAGAGTGATGGCAGAAATTGTGAAGAATGTGTTTTATAGCAAGAGCTTCCTGCTCAGTAGCATTACCACAAATGAGGAGATCATTTGCAAAAAGAAGGGAGTGAATGGGAGGGCAGTTTGGTCCAAGAGTTATGCCATTTAGAGTAGCTTGAGTACGACCATATTGAAGCTGAATAGATAGTTCATTAATCGCAAGCACAAAAAGATATGGGGAAATGGGACAGCCCTGTCTGACTCCTCTGGAGCTGACAAAGTTTTCATAAGCCTGGCCATTAATAATAACTGAGAAAGAAGGGGTCGAAATGCAGGCATGGATGAGATTGATAAAATGACCATGCAACCCTTTACGAGCAAGAGCCAAGAGAATGAAATTCCACTCTAGCCTATCAAAAGCTTTAGCAAGATCAATTTTAAGCATAAAAGCTTTTTGTTTCCAGGAAGAGAGTTGGAAGGAGTGAGTAATCTCTTGAGCAATAATGATGTTGTCAGTAATTCTTCTTCCTTCAATGAAATCTTGCTGAGAAGGGTGTATGTGATCAGGTAAATGTTGTTTAAGCCTATTTGCAAGACATTTGGTGATGATTTTATAAATTACATTGCAAAGGCTAATAGGTCTGTAGTGTGCAGGGACTCGTGATATGAGCTTCTTTGGAATCAGAGCAATGTGAGTTCTGTTTGATTGAGGAGGCAGAATACCAGTGTGGAAAAAATTGTTGATAATAGCATGCACATCATCACCTATCCAATCCCAGGTGGCCTGATAAAATTCTACATTAAAACCATCAGGGCCTGGAGAAGCATTTCTTTTCATACCTTTGAGAGTTTCCCAAATTTCATATTTTGTTGGAATTGAATCAGTGAAGTCATTGGTTTGGGGAGGAGATGTGGGAATAGCTGATGTCACTTGTTGTGTTGATTGTGAAGCAAAGATGGATCTGAAATAGAGAACAAAAGTATTTGCAATTTGGTCAGGCATAAAGTGAGTCACATTTTGTTCATCTGTAATAGAAACAATAGAGTTCCTTCTTCTCCTTCTTGCTACTGCTCTATGAAAAAAAGCAGTATTTCTGTCACCATCTGTAGCCCAACTTTTCTTAGCTCTCTGCACATAAAAGTCATTCAACTTAGTGGTAGTTTGTTCATACCTTGTAACCAGGTGCTGTTCCTTTGAGATATCTTGCTGACTAGTAGGAGCACTCTGAAGATTTAAAATTTCTTGCTCTAGTTCTTTTAGCTCCTCCTGAAGGGGTTTTTTCTTTTTGCACCAAATTTTGAGATAGTTAGCCAAATGAGTAGTTCTATTATGATAGGCCTTCCCTGTTGATTGCTGCCAAGAATTTTTTGCATATGTTTGAAAATCTTCTTCTTTTAACCACCAATTTTCAAATTTGAAATGAGTTCTTGTTTTATTAGCTCTGCCATTGGTGGAAAGAAGAATAGGAGCATGATCACTGAAGCTGTAAATAAGGGGCATGTTGTAAACTTTGGTTATGGGCTAATTCACACACCATTGATTATTTGCTAAGCATCTGTCTAGACGTTGAAATAAAGGCATGGAAGAAAAACGTCTACTAGTCCAAGTGTATGCAGGGCCATTGTAACCAAGATCAAACAAACCAGCTTGCTTAATAAGATCTTTAAACATAGCCATACGCAAGTGGTTGACATTATCATTGCCTTTTTCAAATTCATACATAATGTCATTCATATCTCCTAGACATACGATAGGAAGGTTGCTATGAACACTAGCAAAATATGCAACCTGATTCCAGATACAACTGGTTTGATTGTGATACGGATCCCCATATATACAAACAAGGCCAAAGGAAATATTAGTGGATTTATCCCTTGCTATAGCGAGAATGAGATGAAAGGAGTCCATGTGGATAGCAACATCCAACTCATCAGTCCACAAAAGCCAGAGTCCTCCTGATCTTCTTCTCGAGGGTACTACACACTGGTAGAAAAAAGGCCTTCCGGACAGCCCCATTAGTCGCGGATATGCAAGAACCGCGACCAATGGGACCTTTAGTCGCGGCCCTTGTGGCGAACCGCGACCAAAGGCCTGGGCCCAGGGTGCTCGGTGGCCAGCTGGTGGACGGGGGGGCTTTAGTCGCGGTTGGCCAGGCCAACCGCGACTAAATGTCCTCAGGCCTGGCCCAAAGGCCTTTAGTCGCGGTTGGCCTGGCCAACCGCGACTAAAGCCCCTCCCCTATATATACCACTCAGCCCACAGCACTTAGCCATTTGGTGCCACTTCTCTTCACAAACTTCACAAGGGGGTGTAGGTTTGCTTTTGGCTCCTCTTATGCACACAAGGTGTTTGATGAAATGTCCCAAGAGCATGAAACAAACATGATATGAAGTGTCGGAGCCACACTTGATCGAGCTTCCTCATTTATTTTTTCCTCCTCGATCGCGGTTAGCAACAACTTGAACCTTTCATATATATGTGTCATTGATAAAATATGCATATGTGTGTAGTTCATTGTTTAATTTCTATTTAGTTTAACAAATGCATGATGGTTAATTATATATTTTATATTATAATAATGCAGATGAATCGGCAATGGATGTACGGTAACCGACTCTCCGGCGAGTTCACTACGGGTTTGAAAGATTTCCTCGTAGTGGCTAATGCGAACAAGCAGGGGGGTTTTGTTATCTGTCCATGTGTTAACTGTAAGAATCAGAAGGGTTACTCTTCCTCAAGAGATGTTCACATGCACCTGCTTCGGCACGGTTTCATGCCAAACTATAATTGTTGGACCAAGCATGGAGAAAGAGGGGTTATAATGGAAGAAGATGAAGAAGGGGATGATTTCATCGATGAAAGCTATCTTGCTCATTTCGGTGATACTTTCATGGAGGATGCTGAAGGTGAAGGGGAAGGTGAAGAAGAGGCACGTGATGAGCCCGTTGATGATCTTGGTCGGACCATTGCTGATGCACGGAGACGCTGCGAAACTGAAAAGGAGAGGGAGAATTTGGATCGCATGTTAGAGGATCACAGAAAGGCGCTGTACCCCGGATGCGATGATGGTCTGAAAAAGCTGGGCTGCACACTGGATTTGCTGAAATGGAAGGCACAGGCAGGTGTAGCTGACTCGGCATTTGAAAACTTGCTGAAAATGTTGAAGAATATGTTTCCAAAGAATAACGAGTTGCCCGCCAGTACGTATGAAGCAAAGAAGGTTGTCTGCCCTCTAGGTTAGAGGTTCTGAAGATACATGCATGCATCAACGACTGCATCCTCTACCGCGGTGAATACGAGAATTTGAATGAATGCCCGGTATGCACTGCATTGCGTTATAAGATCAGAGGCGATGACCCTGGTGACGATGTTGAGGGCCAGAAACCCAGGAAGAAGGTTCCCGCCAAGGTGATGTGGTATGCTCCTATAATACCACGGTTGAAACGTCTGTTCAGGAACAAAGAGCATGCCAAGTTGTTGCGATGGCACAAAGAGGACCGTAAGTCGGACGGGGAGTTGAGACACCCCGCAGATGGAACGCAATGGAGAAAGATCGACAGAGAGTTTAAAGATTTTGCAGCTGACGCAAGGAACATAAGATTTGGTCTAAGTACAGATGGCATGAATCCTTTTGGCGAGCAGAGCTCCAGCCATAGCACCTGGCCCGTGACTCTATGCATCTACAACCTTCCTCCTTGGTTGTGCATGAAGCGGAAGTTCATTATGATGCCAGTGCTCATCCAAGGTCCGAAGCAACCCGGCAACGACATCGATGTGTACCTAAGGCCATTAGTTGATGAACTTTTACAGCTGTGGGGAAGACCTGGTGTCCGTGTGTGGGATGAGCACAAAGAAGAGGAATTTGACCTACGAGCGTTGCTTTTCGTAACCATCAACGATTGGCCTGCTCTTAGTAACCTTTCGGGACAGTCAAATAAGGGATACAATGCATGCACGCACTGCTTACATGAGACTGAAAGTGTACATTTGCCAAATTGTAAGAAGAACGTGTACCTTGGGCATCGTCGATTTCTTCCGAAAAATCATCCAGTAAAAAAGAGAGGCAAGCATTACAACGGCAAGGCAGATCACCGGCCGAAGCCTGCGGAACGCACTGGTGCTGAGGTATTTGATATGGTCAAGGATTTGAAAGTCATCTTTGGAAAGGGTCCTGGCGGACAATCAATTCCGAAGGGAGCTGACGGGCATGCACCCATGTGGAAGAAGAAATCTATATTCTGGGAGCTAGAATATTGGAAAGTCCTAGAAGTCCGCTCTGCAATCGACGTGATGCACGTTACGAAGAATATTTGCGTGAACCTCCTAAGCTTCTTGGGCGTGTATGGGAAGACAAATGATACAAAGGAAGCACGGCAGGACCAGCAACGTTTGAAAGACCCTGATAACCGGCATCCGGAATGGTTTCAAGGTCGTGCCAGCTACGCTCTGACCAAAGAAGAGAAGGTCATCTTTTTTGAATGCCTGAGCAGTATGAAGGTCCCGTCTGGATTCTCGTCCAATATAAAGGGAATAATAAACATGGCGGAGAAAAAGTTCCAAAACCTGAAGTCTCACGACTGCCACGTGATTATGACGCAATTGCTTCCGATTGCTTTGAGGGGGCTCCTGCCGGAAAATGTTCGAGTAGCCATTGTGAAGCTATGTGCATTCCTCAATGCAATCTCTCAGAAGGTAATAAATCCAGAAGTTCTACCACGGTTACAGAACGATGTGGTCCAATGTCTTGTCAGTTTCGAGTTGGTGTTCCCGCCATCCTTCTTCAACATTATGACGCACCTCCTGGTTCACCTAGTCGAAGAGATTTCCATTCTCGGTCCTGTATTTCTACACAATATGTTCCCCTTCGAGAGGTTCATGGGAATATTAAAGAAATATGTTCGTAACCGTGCTAGGCCAGAAGGAAGCATCGCCAAGGGCTATGGAAATGAGGAGGTAATTGAGTTTTGTGTTGACTTTGTTCCTGACCTTAAGCCGATTGGTCTTCCTCGATCGCGGCACGAGGGGAGACTAAGTGGAAAAGGCACGATCGGAAGGAAATCAACGATATGTATGGACGGCCATTCTCTGACTGAAGCACACCACACAGTTCTGACCAATTCCAGCTTGGTGGCTCCGTACTTTGAGAAACACAAGAATATTTTACGCTCGGACAACCCGGGGAAGCCTGAATCCTGGATTAGGAAGGCCCACATGGAGACTTTCGGAAGTTGGTTGAGAAAACATTTAATGAGTGACAATGCTGTTGTAGATCAGCTGTACATGTTGGCCAAGACACCATCTTCGACTATAACGACTCTCCAAGGGTACGAGATAAATGGGAATACATTTTACATGATCACCCAAGATAAAAAGAGCACCAACCAAAACAGTGGTGTCCGCTTTGATGCAGCAACCGAGAATGGGCAAAAGGTCACATATTATGGTTACATAGAGGAGATATGGGAACTTGACTATGGACCCTCCTTCAAGGTCCCTTTGTTCCGGTGCAAATGGTTCAAGCTAACAGGAGGTGGGGTAAAGGTGGACCAGCAATACGGAATGACAATGGTGGATTTCAAAAATCTTGGTTACCTTGACGAACCATTCGTCCTAGCGAAAGATGTCGCTCAGGTTTTCTATGTGAAGGACATGAGTAGCAAACCGAGGAAACGGAAAGATAAGAAAACGATCAGTACATCATGCGATGATCCAAAGCGCCACATTGTTCTTTCAGGGAAAAGAAACATCGTGGGAGTGGAGGACAAGACAGACATGTCAGAAGATTATAATATGTTTGGTGAAATTCCGCCCTTCAAAGTGAACACCGACCCAAGCATTAAGTTAAATGATGAGGATGCTCCATGGATACGGCCCAATCGTAAGCAAGCAGGGACACAAGGGAAGAAATGATGTGTAATAATTTATTGTACCAAACTTTGTTGAATGGATCATGTGAATTATATTATCTGTGATGTGTTTGGTGTCCATTTTCGAATGATTTGATTGATTCGAGATAGCACTGATGATACATGAAATTTGGAGTGATTTAGTCATACTCCTGCCTAGGCGTATAATATGCATACTCGTAGTCTTCATAGTCGCCGCCATTGTACTGGTAGTTGTCGCCTTCTAGGTTGTCGCCGTCGTCGTCGCTGTTGTCGTCGCTGTCGTCGGGCGGCGCTCGTGGCTCGAACTGAGGGTAGCGCAGGCGGGGGATATCGCCGGCCGTGATGTAGTCCATGACGCTCTGCAGAGTCCGGCCGTACCACCATAGCCGACGGCCGGCCTCGTGGAAGTTCCCAGGAGGCAGACCGTCCTCCTCATACCTGGCGAGCGCCCTCTCACACCGATTGATGAAGAAGGCGTCCCAAGTATGCTGGTTATCGGGATGCCAGCGGGGATTCATCCGCTGCTCCGGCGTGAGGTCGAGGTAGTAGTGGTTCGTGATGGCCGCCCGGCGCGCAGTACCCTGAGGGACGGGAGGGACCGGCACGCCGCCGGCGCTTAGGCTCCAGCCGGCGGGGACGCGGTAGCCCGGTGGACAAGGGTAGTTCGAGGCGCAAAGCTCCTCCACCTGCTGGTAGGTTAGAGTGGGTGCGGTGGAAGCCATGAGAGATTGATGAGAGATTGTAGAGATGTGATAATGCTGGCCAAGCCGGGCTACATATATGTAGTGAGAAATGGCGGGAAAAATGGGAGCGGGAGACAGGAGGCGGGAAGAAAGTGGCGGGAAGAAAGAGGCGGGAAGAAAG
This sequence comes from Lolium multiflorum, assembly GCA_030979885.1. Taxonomy (NCBI): domain Eukaryota; kingdom Viridiplantae; phylum Streptophyta; class Magnoliopsida; order Poales; family Poaceae; genus Lolium; species Lolium multiflorum. The sequence continues at coordinate 172,641,945 of CM061749.1, read as the reverse complement.
AGGCGGGAAGAAATTGGCGGGAAGAAAGTGGCGGGAAGAAAGAGGCGGGAAGAAATTGGCGGGAAGAAATTGGCGGGAAGAAATTCACTACGGTAGAAAGAGGCGGGAAGAAAGTGGCGGGAAGAAATTGGCGGGAAGAAAGAGGCGGGAAGGCAGGAAGAGAGGCGGGAAGAGGGGAAGACAGAGAAGGTAGAGGGGCTGGAAAGACAGAGAAAGGAGGCCAGGAAAGATTTTTAAATGAATTAGTTTTATTTTTCTGAATTTTTTGATATATTACTTGTATTTTTAAGATTTTTAAATGAATTAGTTTTATTTTTCTGAATTTTTTGATATATTATTTGTATTTTTAAGATTTTTAAATGAATTAGTTTTATTTTTCTGAATTTTTTGATATATTATTTGTATTTTTAAGATTTTGAATTGAATTAGTTTTATTTTTCTGAATTTATTGATATATTATATGTATTTTTAAGATTTTTAAATGAATTAGTTTTATTTTTCTGAATTTATTGATATATTATTTGTATTTTTCAGATTTTGAAATGAATTAGTTTTATTTTTCTTTACTTTTTGATATATTATTTGTAATTTTCAAAAGTAATTTGAAAAAGAAAAGTAATTTGAAAAAATACCTTTAGTCGCGGTTGGCGAGGCCAACCGCGACTAAAGGGTATTTTTCGGAAACGAAAACCGGCGAAAATACCTTTAGTCGCGGTTGGTGTGGCCTCCCAACCGCGACTAAAGGGGGCTATAAATACTCGCGCGGCGCCTCGCCGCTCGTTCTCGTCTCCGCGCGAACGACGCTCGCAAGGCCCGCCCGCCCGCCGATCGACGCCGTCGCCGACGCTCCTCACGCCGCCGTCGCCGCCCGAGCTGCCGACCGTGCGCCGCCCCGTTCTTCGACCGCCGCCGCGTCGACTGCTGTTTCGACGCGCAACGCGCCCGATCCCGCGCCGCGCGCGCCATTCCCGCAGAGCCGCGCGCGTGCTTGCCGGCGCCACCGCGCGCCACTCGCCAGCGCGCCGCCGCCGTACGCGCACTTGCCGCGCCTCACAGCGGGGAGAGAGAGAGAGGCCGGCGAGCCGACACGGCCGGCGCCCCCTGCCTCTCTCGTTTTTTTTTGTTTTTTTTAACTTAACTAAAAATTTGTATACTAACATAATTTTGACTTAACAAAATTTAACAAATATGTAATATATATAGTATAATGTATATAATTTTGGATACTTAACAAAAATTTTACTTAACAAAATTTTGTTATATATAGTATAATGTATATAATTTTGTATACTTAACAAAAAAATTACTTAACAAAATTTTGACTTAACAAAATTTAACAAATATGTAATATATATAGTATAATGTATATAATTTTGTATACTTAACAAAAATTTTACTTAACAAAATTTTGACTTAAGAAAAATTTTACAAACAAAATTAACTTAACAAAATTTTAGACTTAACAAAATTTTAACTTAACAAAATTTTTAACTTAATTAACAAGAATTATTTTATTTTGGGATCGAGAGGGGGCGGCGAGGGTTATGTGTCCTCGGCACCGCCACCGCCCTCTCGGTCACCGCCACCGTTCTCTCGGTCACGCGCGCGGTCACTGCGTCCCCCTTTCGCCACCGCCCTCTCGGTCACCGCCACCGGTCTCTCTCTTTATATGTAGAAGAGATGTGATAGATAATGCATATACACAATTAATTTGTTTTTACTACATGTTTTCAGGACTGACATATGGCGGACGATAGAGCTGACCCGATTCTGGACAACTATGATCCGGACGCTGAAGACCATATGTTCGGCATCATAAACGGCGATATTCCATATGTGCCGACCGGACAAGAAGAAGATGATATCTCTTCTTATCTGAACCTTGACGGTGAAGATGAAGGGCGCCGTCAGCAAGATGATGCCGAAGAAACGTCGATAAACGATGATCTTCAATTGGAAGTAGCAACCACCTCCGGCGCCGAGGTATATATATACATTGAGCCTCTGGTGATACAAACTAACTGATTTGAATAAATATGTGTGTACTAACGCGCGCGACTCTCTTTCTTATTTTAGCCCTCGGCCGGATCATCGAAACAATCGAGTACGTCGTCAAAGCGTGGCGCAACCAAGACGCTGAAACAAGGAGAAATATATACCATCGAGGTTGTCGACAGTGCAACCGGCAAGCCGCTGGAGCCCGAGAAGAACGCCACCAAGTTTATCAACCAATGCGGAGCCGTTGTTAGAGACAACGTCTCGATCACCGTCCAGGAGTGGAATGAGCCAAAGAAGGCACGTCTTGGTTTCACTTTTGTTGACAAGAGAACAAAAAAAGATTGCTTGCAAAAGCTTCTGGAACATGTCATCCTACCTACGGAATAGCACAAATTGGATGAGGAGGGTAACAAGATTGCGGAAAACAAGAAGAGGAGGAAGCTACTCAAACAGTTCGCTCTTGGAAAGATGGCCAGTGCATTCCGGAAATTCAAGCAAAATCTAGCCCGTGACTATGTCAACCAGAACAAGACTCCGGATTTCAAAGGACAATATGAGAAACTGAAACATGATTGGCCAGAATTTGTGAAGCAAAAGAAATCGGAGCAGTTCCTTGAACTATCGAAAAAAATAAGGAAAATGCGGCTAAGAAGGAGTACAATCATATTATGGGGCCAGGAGGGTATCGCCTTTGGGAGCCTAGGTGGGAGAAGATGGAGAACGAGCTGAGGGCGCGAGGAATCCGTCCAGGTACGGAGGGATGGGACCCAAGGGCCAAAAGCTGGTGGTACGGGCATGGGGGATCGCTGAACCCGGAGACAGGAGAGTGTGTTTACCGGGGCAAAATAATTAAACCCACCGAAAAGCTTATTGAGGCAATGAGGGATGCTCAAGAGGGGAAGATCAAGTTCAACAGAGAGAACGACGCGCTGACGAAAGCCCTCGGGAATCCTGAACACGGAGGACGTGTACGAGGCATGGGGCACATTCCGTGGAAAATAGGGTTCCCCCAGAACGATGACCCGTACGGTTACAGAAGCCGTAAGAGAAAGATGGATCGGGATGCAGATGTTGTGGCGCGGTTGGCATCGGAAATGGATGTGATGAAGAAAACCGTGAGTGTACTAGTAGCCGAAAGAGATGCAGCTCGGGCGCAGCATGAAGATCATCCAATGGATCTCGGAAGCCAGCAGAGAAGAAGCAGCGTGGCTTCCACGGAGGCCCCACCGGCTGGTGCACCGACGATCGAAATTACTGCACCGGAGCCTCTGGTGGTCGAAATTACTGCACCGGAGCCTCCTCGCTACCCCGTGGACGATATAAAGGAGATGAAAGAATGTCATCTGTATTATCCTATCGGGAACATGTCCATGAAGGTAGCCATCGGCAGTGCTTTACCATGTTTACCTGGAGCACTCCACCACAACAACCCCATTGCAGATGGCTATGCTCGTGTCACGGTGGAGGACATAGTCCAAGGGTTTGAGGACCTGGACATTGACATTGCTACACCTGAAGGGGCGAGAAGACTTGGAGATGTCAAGCGCCAGTTCATTCTATGGCAAAAGAAGTTTATCAAGTTTCCAGGCGAGGCGCCAAGGCGAACAAGTCCACCCCCCTCCGGTGGTGGTGGCGGCGGCGGCGGTGGTGGTGGTTCACCTACACCTCCTTCACGTCAGCCGACGCCGCCCCCCAATTCACCTCCGGCGGGTAAGCAGACGCCGCCCCCCAGTCCTCGTCCGGCGGGTGATCAGACGCCACCCCCCAATCCACCTCCGGCGAAGAAGCAGAGGCAGTCTTGGGTTATTAACCCGGAGCCTTATGTACCTGCAACCACAAAGATACCAGAGCCATCACTAAAGCCTCTCACCCCGAGGCCTTGGGAACTTAGTGTGGAGGAAAATGCAGCGGCCGTGGCTGCTCAGCATGAGAAATGGAAGGCGGACTGCAAGAAGAAAAGAGAGCCCGAGCCCAAGCAAGTATTTTCTGAGAAGGAAAAGAGCTGGGCTAAGTCATTTTTGAACACACCGTCCCAAGCCGCGAAGAATCTTCCTGACGACTATGAACGTGAACTTCGTAGTCAAGCACTCGCGGTCGGGGGGAAACAAGTTGCCCAGCTCGGGGAACAAAGTAAACAGTCGATCGCCCCGCTCATAGTGAAAGCCGCCGGTCCGGACGATGCCCCCGATGTCATAGCAGCTGCGGCAGCACAGGGATTGACTGTAGCGAGTGCCACAGAACAAGCGGCCAACTTAGGTCTGACTCTTCGTGCAGCGTTAGGCCTTGATGAGGCGCCAATGAAGGACGTAGTATTTACATATGTGCGGAATGGGCCTCTCGTCGAGCCTGCGCAGGAAGAGGATCTACCTCGACAAATGAAAGGTCTGCTAAATTGGTACAAGGCTTACATACAACTTAAAAACGCCAAAGACTATATTTATGCGGAAGTTAGACCTGAGCATCACTTCAAACATTACTATATAACAATTCATCGGAGTGAATTGTTCCAGCTGTTCAATCTGCGCGAGCTCGACAAATCTATCATCAGTTGCTATGTTCTGTAAGTGATTTATTAATTTCTACCCCATCTCGTTCATTGCCTGCACTATAAATATATATATTGTCCTAACTATCTTGTTGTGTACGCTATTATGCAGAATGAAGAAGCGGGAAATGCGAATAAGGCGCACCCATGATGTTGGGTTCATTGACCCACAAATCGTTAATTCATATGTGTTAGAACACCACCCCACCGACGTGGAGGATGACCTGTGGCGGTTTCTTATAAAACAGGAACTCAAAAGTGATATTCTATTTCCTTACCATTTTGGGTGAGTGTTTCTGTCTTGAGCACATTCTCTTTTGTTTACTCCATGCATGGTATGTGGCTAATCGATGAGTTATGCATGACTGTGCATGTATCGTGTCCGCAGGTTCCACTGGATTCTGCTAGTAATTCAAATTCAGAACTCCACAGTTCTCGTCCACGACTCTCTGAATATGGATCCGAAGCATTGGGCCGACATGAGAAAAATGATGCAAAAGTAATTATTTTCATTCGTTTGCGCTCTATATCGATCGGCCTATTTCGTTCATCATTTCCTAATATCAAGTAACTAATTAATAACTCTCTTGTTCATTTAATTTTCCTTGCCTCGTAGGGTTTGGAGACGGTTCGTAGATCAAAAGGTCGGTGAATTCAAAAAAGAGCTACATTTTAAAAGGGCAAAGGCTGCGACTGGGGATATTCAGCCACCGGGGACCAATCTATGTGGATACTATGTTTGTGAGAGGATCCGGAGATACACCACTGAGCGGCAGCCGTCTGAGAACAACATCAGGAGGAATAACCTCCGGACGACGCTTAGTCTAGAAGCTCGCTTCCGACCACTTCAAGAGGAACTAGCTGGATGGTTCGCGAGGGAAGTCATCGATCCTAGAGGAGAACACTATGTAGAGGACGTAGAACTTTATATGCACTAAATATGTATGGAAACTTGTTCAAAATTGTATATGGTCATCCGATATCGAATATATATTGTATATTCCTCTTGAATTCTTTTTGGTTCTAATTTCAAATTTGTTTGAAATTGTACATTCATATGCATGTATGTAGTACGGTAGAATATGTGAAACTCCTTCAAAATTAAAACCCAAAAGAAATAAAACAATACAAATTAAAAAGAAACCAGATTTAGGGGGAGGGGGCTAAACCCTAAACCCTGCGGAGGCCTTTAGTCGCGGTTGGCCAGAAGAACCGCGACTAAAGGTCCTCCGCCCGCGCCGCCGCCGCCCACGTGGACGGGCCTTTAGTCGCGGTTCGTAAGGAACCGTGACTAAAGGGGGGGGCCTTTAGTCGCGCCTAATTGGTCGCGGTTGCGCAACCGCCACTAATGGCAGTTGCCAACCGCGACCAAAGGCCATTTTTCTACCAGTGACAATACTGTCATGCATATTAAAGTGAGAAGCAATATCTACAGCAGAGAATTTAGTCGATTTAATCTCCGAAATGAAAGTTACCTGAGGTTTGGTTGCATTGATCATCCTGGCAAGGTGAAGCATTTTAGAACTGCCTAGGCCCCTGCCCATGCCTTGGCAGTTCCAACCGAGGGCTCATGGCGCCCGTGGCGCCTTAGAGGCTGGCGCCGCTGCCTGTTGATCCATAGATCCCTGATCACTTCTCTGAACCTCTTGCAGAAAAACCTCGCTAGGAAGATGACTGCCTGCATGTTGATCTTGGGATGTAGCATGAGGATCGCTGCCGGTCTCAGTATAACGAGCAGCAGAATAAGAAGCCATGTAGATCCCGCGAGCCACTCTAGGAGGTGAGAAGTGACCCGTGCGAGAATCGTCGTTGCCCTGTGTGTCCACTGATAGCGAGTGTAAGTCGTAATTGGCAGCATCTGGGGATAACTGCGCATTTCCTGCGCTTTCTTCTTGAGCCATGGTGTACACTGCATCTCCCACATCAGGCCTCCAAGCATTGCGCAGAGGAGAATTTCTGCCCACTTCGCCGGCATTGCTAGTACGGCGCCAAACGGTAGAACCAAGGAGATTGACAGTGTATCCAGTAGGAGATCTGTTGATACCTTGAGGTTGAACTGACGACGGCGAATCCCACCTAGATTTTCTGCTGCGATTCCCAGTCGCCGGACCGGTGGAACTGTTGGCCACCGAGATGTTCGACGGCGCGGCTCGGGGAGCTGGAAATTCACAGCGGTTGGGCGGCGCCGCGATGATGCTTGCAGGCCCTCTTCCAAGAATTCCTCGTTGACCTCCTTGTACATGTTCTTGAGCTTCTTGTCCTCGTCACCGATGAGCTTCTCTCCTTGCCGATCTGTTCGAGGCAGAGTCGGCGCCGAATCCCGCCTGCACATCGCCCTCCCCTGCTCCGCCTCCTCCTTGCACTCGGCTGATTTGCCGACCAATCTCACTGGTAGGGACGCAGATCGCAGCCCCTGCTTGTGGAGCTCCATCAGCAGCGGCTGGTAGCGCCGCTCGCTTCCGTGGCGGAAGAAGATGGGAGCGCGCCGGCAACACCGGCCTTTTGGTGGACAGATTGGATGGATGAGGTGGTGGGCGGAGTGAATGATGGCTGGGGGTAGATCAGTGGGGACGGTGAGACAGTTGGCTATTGTTCTCGAGGACATCGTCGGCGATGTGCTCTCCAACTTGGGGTGGCAGAGAAGCAGTTATGAGCGGAGAGGCAGTGTCTCTGAAGTGGAGTCTTTCTGCAGAGGATTGTTCGAACTGACTGTGCTGCGGGTGGAAGACATCTGTACCTGCCAGGTGTTTGGAAGCTGAAGGAGCTATTGGGTCAGGACAGTTGGGCTTGGGCTTGCAACTTGTTGGGGCCTGGCTAGCCGAATCAGGTACTGGGCTTTTTCCTTTTGCTGGGCCGTAATTGTGTTGGATGACACGGCCTTCTTCACTGAGTGTATATGGTAAAACTCCCGCTGCCTCTAAGTGCTGCATCATCTGAAAAGGAGACTGATTTTGCTGCTGACTTTGTAGGTACTCAAAGTCCATGTCTTCTACACATCTCTGCGTGTCTTGTTCCCTTTTCGTGGCTGGAGCTGCAGCATACTGTCGTCGGTGACGTGCTGACTTCCTCCAATGTTCCCACCCAGAGGAGTTTGAGACTCCACGTGTGCATTCTGCATGGTTGAAGCGTGGGCGGCGATAGCTTCGGTAGGGTTAGGTGGCACAACAACAGTACCTTCGTCTTCGTTGCACTGAATCGCCATGGTAGCTGAAGCTCTAGGTCTGGCTGCTTCCATTCTGCTGAGAATCTGTGACGCTGCCACTTCCGATAGCCTTCCTCTTCTTACTTCTGGTGATGAAAAGATATTGCTGAAAGAGCTGAGTTCAGGGTTTTGAAATGTACTAAAAACTGGTGTTCTTCCAACAGCCTTCTCCAGAGGAATTTGGGATTCATCAATAATCCATGTTCAATATTTTTGAAACGGAACCTGCATAGGATTGTGATTGTGCCTAATCCTTTCTGACACAATACTCTTTCTCAAATAACATTGATCGATGGTGTGAAACATCACTCCACAAAACAGGCATATTCTTCCTATTTTTTCATAATGCAAATATGCAATGCACTGCTCTTGGGGGGAAAGAACCAACTTAATTCTGTCTAGAACTGGAGTACAGATGGTATGCCTTACCACTCCCCAGATGTACTCAGGGTGCGTGTTGATCATGCTTGTTTTTGGCTGGTGCAGGTCAGATGGTGTTCCAACCATATTCATCACCTCTGACAGCAGCTTCAAAGATCTCTTTTCTTTTGGTATCCCATAAACTCTAACAGAGACATACACAAATCTGAAAGAGTACTTTGGTGTACCTAGAGATTCCATCGACTTTGCTTGTTCTATCTGGTATCCTTCTCCTTCTGGATCAGCTAGTTCTAGAAGAATAATATCTGGGCCAATCCCCCAAGGCTGCTTCTCATATACCCACATCATGGATAAAAAGGTGTTAAAGGAGGCTTTAAAAACAAAGTCATGAACCTGAACAATATCTCTGTAGTGTGCTCTCCAAGCTCTCTTCATCTGGGTCTGCAAAGTTGTGAGAGATATGCTTCTTGGTGTTGTTCTGGTTGCTGCAAGCTTCATGTATATGTCATACTGCTCTTTTGATGATTCTTGCTCTTGTGTTTGTTGCTGCTCTGAGATAGTCATGGCTTGCAGATCAAGCTCTAGATGCGGAACTTCAGGTACATGCAACAACAAAGGGTTATATGGAGCATCAGGGCTTCCTTCGGCCCTGGTTGGAGAACTCGGCTGCCTTTCAGCAGATCCATCTGGTTGATTTGCTCTTTCCGAAAGGCCCCTATTGTTTGCTCCTGCAAACTGCAAAGCAACGAACTAACGAGGTGTGGGGATTGAGGGCTCGTAGAGGTCAGGGGTTTTGGGGCATCTAGGCGGGGATGAGGTTCTTGTTTGCTGAATCATGGAAGGAGGAGGAGGAGAGGTGGATCGGAGGATTTCTTTGGCTATGTTAGGGTAGAGGAGAGGAGCGGCATGTCGCCATACGCCACACGGGACCAAGATCCTGTCCTTCTATGTTGTTGATATGTCATGTGAATTGGAGTGCACCGACCCTATGTCATGTGAATTGGAGTGTTTATATAGGTTTATGAGCAGCATAAATTTTGCAAAGAGCCGATGTGGGACTAAAAGAAAAGAAGAGAGGAGGCAGCGACGCATGCGCGGGGCAACTTGGCGCTGGGCTGGCCTCGCGCGTTGCTAGGCGCTGCCTAGGCGGTGGCAGCTGGGCCGAGGCGGAGTGGGCTGGGGGCAGGGGATCTGGGCCGGGGCGAGGCGGTGGGAAGGTGGGCCGGGGCGAGCTGGGCCAGTCGGCTCGGCTGGCCGACCCGATTTTTCCTTTTTTTTCTTTTTTTTTATACTAAAATTGGAAATGCATTTTGGGGCTTCAAATAAAATCGGAAAATTGCAAATAAGGTACCGTTGGATTCGTTATGAAAAATACTTCAATATGAGACTAAATTTGGAACAAAAATATAAACTTTATAAAACCAAAATTTGACATACATGTCTATGTGGCTATGGTGCCCTTTTAAAGTTTTCTCAAATTAATAATTTCAAAAGTTTCAAAACCTCCGAACAAAATAGAGTATTAATTAGAAAATCTTTTGAAACTAGGATTTATGAAAACTCCATTTTGGAAATTACTTTTAAATAATCTTCAAAAAGTTTTAATTCTTTGTGAATTTTTAATCAAATTCAAACAATCAAGCATCAAATTTATTTTTATTTGATATTCCAAAATTTAGAAAATTTTGGGATGTGACAGACTACCACCCTTAAAAGAAATCTCATCCTCGAGATTTGAGAAAGGCTAGAAAGAAAAGGTTTTGGGTTCAGGTCTTCTAACAGGTTCCTACTCACTACTGCTTTTCTTTCAAACATCTCCGAGGAGATTTCGAAAGTTAACCTTGGGATTTGAAAATGTTACACTAAACCATATGCGGTTATACCATCAGGTATCCATTCTTATGATAGTACTCATCCCATGGGTATTATATTGTACTTGACTATACTCATGGGGAACTCCTTGTGATACCTTCTCCAAGTATCATCTCATGCGGCATCTGGTGTAAATCTAAGGGTATGACTTCTACCACCCTTAAAAGAAATTTTCGTTAGGTAGTCTTAGGTCTTGGGTTTAGGCTAAGCTCTTCTTGGGTATGGCTCACATCCTAGGATATGGCTTGACAGTAGGTCATCTTCGGAAAACATCTATGGCTTATGGCTTCTAAGTTAAACAATAGGCGAAGGTTTATTCACATATGGTGGACAACATATCTCTTGTAAGTGACTTGAGTAGGCTTTTCCTCATGGTTGGGATTCTAATCTATATTGGATGGTGGTTGATCTAATTTTGATACTGATGGGTCTCTCTTTGGGTTTAACGCAAGGCCAAGGTGAGAGGACTTCACGACATTCCTCATCTTTTCCTTCTTGGTGTATTCGACGGTCTTCCGCTATTCTTCATCTAGTAGTTGGATGTTCATTCACACCGTAGTCCTACGGTTGGCAGCACTTGCCTACTATAAGGGTATAATATTTATCCACCCTAGGATTTAGGCTTTTTTGACGACATCTCTTGTTATGGTCTAAGACCCCGTGTGTGGCCCGATCTCGCGAATGACCCAAGAATGAAAGGGGGAAAGAGAGGGAGAGGCGGAAGAACACGAAGAACGCGAAGAACACAACGCACACCAACCCGATACAATCGATACTTACCCTCACGGCTCGATGGACCGTGCCAATAGAATCACCACGGGAGAGACTCGAGGTAGAATCCCGGGTGAGAGATCGGTGTTGGGGACGAAGACCGGTGAGGGAGAGAGAGTGGAGCACACTAGAATCTCACTCATAGATCCAATCATCCAACATGGGTTGCCTTGATACAAAGGGGATGAAACCCTAGGGAGACAAAGCTCAAAGTCATGTTTAAGCCTAAATCTTGTCTAACCAACTATGGGGGCGAGCTAGGGTCTTATATAGGCATACAAGGCGACATGGGTCGAAAAGGTACAAGTTGGTGGGTCAAACCCGACGAATCCGGTCACAGGGCCGGTTGGACCGGGCCTGGGACCGGCCCATCCGGTTCAAATCGGATCTTGGACCGGGCGGTGACCGGGCGGGGCTTCGGGTGCCCCGGGATTGCGTCCGGATGGCACGAGCGTAGAATCCGGTCGAAACCGGCCGGGCCGGTCAGGAGGCCGGTCAACCGGGCCTGGGACCGGGCGGTCCGGTCAGGAGCCCGGTCCGGGCCTGGGACCGGCTGGTCTTCCTCCTCCCGCCTCTTCTTCCTCTTCCTTCTCCTCTTCTTCCTTCTTCTTCTATCTTCTTCCATGCACCATGGGGGTTCCTTCTCTCTTGGTCCTTGTCGACGTCGGCACCTATAGACATCATGATGATAGGCATGAGGTAGCATGCCATTCAAGTTGGTGTTGAGATCGACCATAGAGAGGAAGGAGTTCACCTTGACGTATATGGCGGGGTTTTGTGTTGTTGGTCCACTTGGGGGACTCTTTGGCCATGGTGTAGCATCGACGATAGGCGGGGCTGCATCATCTCCCCCGGGGAAGAGTCGTCCTCGACTCTTGCTCCTCCTCACCGATGAGGTAGACGGGAAGGACTTGTATAGGTGCCCTTGTGTCCTTAGGGATGCTCGTCGTAGTGCGGGCGTCTTTGTAGTAGTCCATAACGGGTCTCCCATGTAGTGGTGGAGGGGCCAAGTCTCGGTCGAAGAAGAACAAGGGGAAAAACAACTTGCAAAAGGAAAGCTTGTGGATGCCAATTTGGTGACCGGCGAACAAGAGGCTCTCAATCAAATACGAAGCATCAAGTCGTTTCTCCAAAAGGCATTGTGCAAAAATGGTGATCAAAAGAGTGTCGATGTATCCAAAATGTGGTAGGACAAAAATTTGTGCAAGTAAAAATTTGCTTTGGAAGGTGTCAAAAATGTGGTGTGTAGCATTGTCCCACACAAATGGAACAATCAAAAGGCAAGTATCGGCGGCAAAATTTGGGGCAAAATTGTTATGTGCAATGGCAAAGCGATGGAGACTTCTAGCTTGGGAAATTATGGTTGGCGTGAGCCTATTATGTGTTTCCTCAAGTGTCAAAGAATCCATTGCAAATGCCAAAGATGAAATGAGAAATCCAAAGAAGAGCAACTTTTGGTGTGACATGTGGCACAAGGTGCATAATGTGTCTCTCACATGTATGACATGGTCCTTGAGATTCTCGGAGTGTATGATGATCTCATCAAGACATACAACAACCATTGTGCCAACAAGATGTGTCAAGAGATGTTGCATAAGAAGCAAAAGAGGTGACGAGGAATCGGACCAAACCGGAAACTCGACAAGGCAAGTCGGAGACACACGAGGGTGAAGACTTGTGGGAACATACCCTTTGGTGTGATTCCCGCGGATTAGGTCCTTGATGGGGTAGCTCTCAATGGCGCGTTTCGTGAGATCATGCTCCGTAGCGGTGGAAGTGGTCGTCCGTGTGCCTACACATGGAAGAAACAAGACAAAAAGCGTGTGTGCATGGTAGATGAATACATCATCCATCATGATGTTCCATGTCTTGTGCACATCACCATTAGTGTCAAGCAAGATAGTATGAAATGCATGGCGATGGTGCATATGGCAAGAAGGTGCATTCATGGCATGTGGTAACTCATGATCATCAAAAATAGAGAAGGCTATGGGGGCCATCTCATGGACAATGAAATAAGCATTCTTGCATACCAAGCATAAGGAAGAGCAATTGTTCATAATCTTGGATGCAAGGATCATGGAATAATGCAAACATGTGGGGCAAAGCATGCGGAAGCTAATGTCATCATTTTCAACATTATTGCAAGCAAGCGGAGCAAATATGAAAGTTTCATAGCATGGCATGTTCATGGTATCACAATCAATCAACTCCACATGATCAACAATGTTAGGAAGCAAAGCATCACATGGGAATATGAAAGAATCAAGTGACGTAGCAAATGTATCATCAAGATCATGCATGCACTCATAAGTCATCATGTCCACTAGTGGGATCATGGCATCATCAACACCTATGTTGTTACCTTTGAAGGCCGACTCATGTGATGTAGGTGTTGTGGAAGTAGGAGGATCCATGTGGTCGACACGTCCATCTTGGAGCAAGCATGGTGAGATATCATCGTCTTCATGCACCATGTACATCTTCTCCATGAGCGGGAACTCGTCCTCCGTGGAACCTAGTGCAACATAAGAAGACACAAACGAGGGAGAGGTTAAGGTGTTAGCAAATGCGATGTCCTCCATGGACCTATCATCTACCTCTCTCAACTCACTTTGTGTATCACTCATGTCCTCCAAATGGAAGCACTCAAACTCACATATGGGGTGGAAGTCACTCAACTCACTATCACTCTCGCTCAAGTGGGCTAAGTGGCTCTCATGCTCACATGGGGTTGGTACCAACTCATCAATCAAGCATGTAGGAGTAGGTTCGACTTGCTCATCTCCATGCGCGTCCTTGGTTGAAGGGAACTTCCCATGCTCAACCATCTCAACTCCATGCGCCTCCGTAGGTGAAGGGAGAATCCCATGCTCACCATGCTCAACTCCATTGCCTCCTAAGTCGTCCTCAAGTGGTGGCATCTTGGAGACTTGTGCATTGAGCTCGTCGAAGTAGAGCTTCTTGGCGCTTGGCGTTGTGCATTGCCATGCCACGTGACCCTTTGCCTTGCACACCTCACATAGGAGATTGGGACATTCCCGTGGAAGGTGGCCTTGTTGCTTGCACTTGTAGCATCGGAGTCCATAGGCATATGACGAGGTAGGGGCCATTGTGGTGGTGGCGCAAGAGGTAGAAGTCGCCTTATGAGGAAGGTCTTCATGTCGAGGCTCTCGTCTTCTTGCCTCATCACCATGTCTTGAGTGGTGTCGTCGAAGATCATGCGTGGGCGGATGTCGATGTAGACCATGAGGTGGTGGTGGTCGACGACGATCATGAAATGGTGTGAGTCGATGACGGTCCTTGCCATGCCTAGGTGATGGCTCATGCGACTTGGCATGTTGCTTGCGGCGCCTAGAGGAGCTTGGAGAAGTATGTCGAAGACGAACATGTTGAGGACGCTCTTGATGATCCACATGATGATGCCATCGTGGAGGTCCTCTATCTTCATATGTTGCTCCATTGGCCAAGTAGGGGTATGTGGGAGCATCGGCGGTGGACATGGTGGGGTCGATGTCGTCCTCGTGGTGGTGCTCCACCATGTCGTCCATGCTTGTTGAGCAAGTGTCGATGTAGAGCTCGTCGATGTCGTCCATGTTGGCGATGCTCGCGGAGCCATAGTCGGTGTAGAGCTCCTCGATGTCGGTCATGTTGGCGATGCTTGCGGAGCCATAGTCGGTGTAGAGCTCCACATGTTCCTCCACATCCGCGGTGCTTGAAGAGGTATCCTCCTCGAAGTGCTCCGTGTACTCCTCCGTATCGTCATCTTCGCTATCCATGTTAGCACGATGGTATCTATATGGTGTATGTTAGTGGAAGAACACTACCTCGCAATCTTACCGTGGTATGAAAAGATTGGGGCGATCCAACAAACCGAGAGTTAGAACAATTGTATTGGGCACTCACACAAAGACACACGCAAAAGCTAGCAAATATGGTGTTAGGTGAGTATGGTGGAAAGCCAAAAGATGAAATCCAAAATCAAGTTTATTGTCAAGGGTGGGTAAGATCCAAAAATTCAAATGTTAAAGCGATGATCACTATAAACACGGAAAAATGTGGAACTCACACACGAGATGAACGGGGTTAGTGCGACCAAGGAACGAGTGGAAAAGTGTATGAAGCCCGAAAGCAAGGTTGCTCGGTGTCACACTAACACAAGGAGAGGTCAAAGCTTTGGTTGCAAACGATGAGACAACAAGATTCACACGCGGCCTCTCTTCTCTTTTCTCTCTTTTGCTTAAAAGCTTTTTCCTCTTTTTGTATTTGGTGGCACTTACACTCTTTGTGTATATGTATGTATGATGGCACTCGCACACTTTTGCTCTATGGTGCACTTGCACTCTTTTTGTGTTTTTGCGGCTTTTTCTCGCACTATGTTAGCGTTAGCTCGCTTTTGCTATCTTGCCACACGAGTTTTGCTTAGAAGCTTGACTCCACACTACACACACACCTCACAATCGGGGCCACGTGCAATGTCTCGCAACACTTGATAAGCAATGCTCGATAGGATAGATCGCAAAAGAAGAGGGGTTACAAGGGGAATGCAAGTTATACCTAGATGTTAGGCGGTGTCGGAACACACAACTTGCGATGAAGGCGGTGATGTCAAAAGTACGTTTGCAAGTCCGGGGTGCCGAGGATGTCGTCGCTTGCTTCGGAGCTGCGGGTTAGTTTCACAAACAAGGCACTCAAACCGGAACAAGCAAACACAAGTTAGCGGAAGAAAACGGTCAAAGTAGCTTGGCGGTGGTGGCGGTGGTAAGCCGGTGGTGGTGGTGTCGATGCTCTTGCGGATGCGGCGGTGTTTGTTGGGGCCGCGGTGGTGTTTGCCGGTGGTTGGGGATGATGGCGGTGCTTGCCGGCGGAGGAGAGGAGTGGCGGTGGTCGGCGGTGGAGGTGGAGGGGTGTAGCCCGGTCCAGGGGCCGGTTGGACCGGACCTGGGGCCGGCCTGGCCGGTCACACGGCCGGTTGACCGGGTTCTGGGCTGGCCCGGCCGGTCTGCAGCCCGGTTGACCGGATTTCTCAACCGGGACGCAGTTTCTCTCTCCTGTTCTTCACGAAAATCGACCAAATTGACCAAAACGGAGGGGAAACGATGGAATTGGGGGCTAAAAGTTGGGGAGATAGTAGATCAAGCACTCCAACACCAAATCCATGGACCAAAACCACTCAAAACGCAACCAAATCGCAGATCCATCCAAAGGCAAATTAGGGCTATTTTTTGGGAATTTTGGGGAAAATTTTTAGAGGGGAAATTGGGTGGGTGGGGGGTCAAATTCGCGGAAACCAAAGGCTGCTGATACCATATGTTAAGGTCTAAGACCCCGTGTGTGGCCCGATCTCGCGAATGACCCAAGAATCAAAGGGGGAAAGAGAGGGAGAGGCGGAAGAACACGAAGAACGCGAAGAACACAACGCACACCAACCCGATACAATCGATACTTACCCTCACGGCTCGATGGACCGTGCCAATAGAATCACCACGGGAGAGACTCGAGGTAGAATCCCGGGGTGAGAGATCGGTGTTGGGGACGAAGACCGGTGAGGGAGAGAGAGTGGAGCACACTAGAATCTCACTCATAGATCCAATCATCCAACATGGGTTGCCTTGATACAAAGGGGATGAAACCCTAGGGAGACAAAGCTCAAAGTCATGTTTAAGCCTAAATCTTGTCTAACCAACTATGGGGGCGAGCTGGGGTCTTATATAGGCATACAAGGCGACATGGGTCGAAAAGGTACAAGTTGGTGGGTCAAACCCGACGAATCCGGTCACAGGGCCGGTTGGACCGGGCCTGGGACCGGCCCATCCGGTTCAAACCGGATCCTGGACCGGGCGGTGACCGGGCGGGGCTTCGGGTGCCCCGGGATTGCGTCCGGATGGCACGAGCGTAGAATCCGGTCGAAACCGGCCGGGCCGGTCAGGAGGCCGGTCAACCGGGCCCGGGACCGGGCGGTCCGGTCAGGAGCCCGGTCAGACCGGGCCTGGGACCGGCTGGTCTTCCTCCTCCCGCCTCTTCTTCCTCTTCCTTCTCCTCCTCTTTCCTTCTTCTTCTATCTTCTTCCATGCACCATGGGGGTTCCTTCTCTCTTGTTCCTTGTCGACGTCGGCACCTATAGACATCATGATGATAGGCATGAGGTAGCATGCCATTCAAGTTGGTGTTGAGATCGACCATAGAGAGGAAGGAGTTCACCTTGACGTATATGGCGGGGTTTTGTGTTGTTGGTCCACTTGGGGGACTCTTTGGCCATGGTGTAGCGTCGACGATAGGCGGGGCTGCATCATCTCTTTTGTAGGTATGTATCTCTAGATTTACTATTCCTCATAACGAGAGCGAACAATATGAGTAGTTGTCATGGGGGCCAATCCATGTCGCACCCAATCATTACCTTGTTTTCGGTTTGGTACATCTCGTATTCTAACTCTTGGTCAACCTCACAAATTTGATAAAAACTTCCATGGAGAATTGAATCAATGTTTCAATCCCCATTATTGAATTGTTTTGAAAACATTTCTATCGATCCCTAGCTAGGGTTTTGCGTATCTCGCACTCTTCGGTTCTTCATCTTGATAGGAACATGAAGGTTGGTTTCACTACTATTGTTTCATGGTGAGTTGTCGAGAAAACATTCTCTGGGTTGGGTATAGATGAGAATAGATAGAAAGGTCTAAAGGATTCCTACCCAAACACATTATATCAAGGCAAAACATCTTGCAAACAACATCTAACAAGCATCAAGCAATATGTTTCATCAAACACAAACAAACTAGTATGGTCATACCTCAATTTGGTAAGATCAATACTTTCTAATGCTAGCGTTGTTTCAATAGAAAGAGAGCTAATGGTGGTCTGGTCTATTTCTGTTTTGGATGTTTCAAGTTTCTATTCTACTCCTTCGGTGTATCTTCGTGTGTTGTGCAGTCTGCATCGAAGTCTTTCTTCAAGTTCTTCATTGGTCTTCCATAAAATCCTTCTTGCGGAGTCGAAGAATATCAAATGAAGCATCAGTCCCTCACTTCAGGTACAAGGTCATCATCTCTAATTCCTTGATGGTTTCATAAGGTAGGTCATCTAAGGTAAGAGGAAAACAATTTTGATCATGGAGTAGATGAGAATACAAGAAGTTCAAAATCCAAACATCTTTTTAATTGAAATAGGATTAGACAAAATTTTCATCCTAGGGTCTTCCTATTTCTAATCCAAACCTAGGGTCTCGATCCTACAGGCAACACTATGCTCTGATACCATTCTGTAGCACCCTACCTTTTAATAAAGGCAAGATACCTGTGTATAGTGCTATTCCCGGGATCACTGATAGCACACACATTACAAAATATAGTAATCATTGCAATAGTATCAAATTACTACATCGTTGATCCAGAGGGTAAAGTATAACCTTACAAATTGCATAGTCACATGGACTAGCTCAACAATATTCAGAACAAACACAGCGGAAATGTAAATCATCGATGAGCCTTCATCATCTTCATGTGCCACAGGCAGTCATGTTGGAATGTAGACTCGAGATCCTACCACGTACTTCTCCTCAGAAAATCCTGCACGTTTGAATATGCAGCCCCACGAATGGAGGTCAGTACAATGATGTACTGGCAAATGACACTTATATGGTGGCAGTTTTTAGGCATGACTATCTACATGATATTTGGCAAGTGGAGTTTAGGCAGATTTGCATAAAGCCAATTTTATCCTATATTTTAATTAAAACAAAACATTTTGAAAATCTTTGAATGACATTATGAAATCACACCATGGTTAAATCTTCCATGGGTTTTTGAATAATCACATGGTTACATCTCCCATGAGTTTTCGAAGGTTGATACACAAATTTTAAATACATTCAGAAAAGGTGATGAGATTCTTCCGTACATTCCCTGCCTAGAAGCTCAAATTGTCCATAACCGGGGACACGGCTAAGATCTTAGGTTTAACTCTCGAGAGGTTGTGCACTTTCACCTTACGACCCACCCTTCCCAAGAGAAGAATGAGACAAGATCTTTCAGAAGAAGAATTCAACCATACAAACTA
This sequence comes from Lolium multiflorum, assembly GCA_030979885.1. NCBI lineage: Eukaryota > Viridiplantae > Streptophyta > Magnoliopsida > Poales > Poaceae > Lolium > Lolium multiflorum. Next base: position 172,623,121 of record CM061749.1, on the reverse strand, counting down.
GACCCGTTCCCTTGGCCGTCGCCTCCACCCGCTGTCTAGCCACAAGTTGAATCCTCACAACTTACTTAATCCCGGCAGAGCCCATAATACCATAAGGCTGCACTGGAAGCTAACTAAAACATGGATGACATAGTAATCTCTTTAATCCTGGGTGGCCTACCACAAGTGGAACTCACAAGCTTAAAACCTTACAGGTAGTAAACCCCCACACGATCCCCTGGTGAAAACCAGGTGTGCAGTCAAAAGCGACCACTCTACAACTTGCGCACTCTCAGGGATTCACCACTTTAGCCCACTCGGGGCGTGGACCTGAGCAGCCGCCCACCAATCAACCAATCCACCCAGGTGTTTCATTAAGGTTGTTAATTTTAAATTTTCAAACACTCACAACCAATAACGAAACATCATTTGGCATTTGATGTTGCAAAGCAAAATTAAAGCATTCTAGCAATGGGTTCAGGAGTAGCTACACAATACTAGGGTTTGCTAATCATAGCATAATACTTTTCTTTTGAAAACAAAATCCTACCATGCATACTAGTTTCAAAAACACTAATGCATAAAGAAAATAAGTAGGATTTGAATGTCACTTGCCTTTTTGGTAGTCGAAGCGCGTTCACTTCTCTTAATCAAAATACGTGCCTCTCCGTATGAACTATAATATAAAATATAGCACAACATAAACACACCATTCAACAACAACAACAAAATCAAACAAGACAACAATCGATAATCGCTCTATGGTACTAAGGTGTGGCATGAGGTTTGGCTTGCAAGATATGAGTTGGAGTTACTGAATGAATGGGTCAAATACTTGAAAAAGGAAATGATTATCTAAGTCAAGTGCTTAGAAGCAAAATGATTGGGTAATTGAAATGATGCATGTGATGAAATCACATGAGTCTCAATGACGCAACTCAAAATACTATTTGGTAAAGTGTGACAACACTTACTAAGATAGTATGAGTTACACATAGGCTTAGGTATGGATTTGTGATATGTTGAATTACTCAATCAACTCATTTGTAAATTGAATAGTTCAAATAAGCCAAGAGGATTAAATGGTCATGAGGTTGAAAATGTAAGAACGATATGCACGTGGGTCTGTGGCCCCCGTGGCTCTCCTCTGGTGGCTCTCAAAGCTTCATGGAATTCTAAGATGTTGGGCGTTGATTTCGTCCAATTCCGAGAATATTTCATTACTAGGATTTCTGAAACCAAAAACAGCAGAAAACAGTTCGGCATCTCGTCAATAGGTTAGTTCCGGAAAATGCATCAAAACGATATAAAGTGTGAACAAAACATGTAGGTATTGTCATAAAACAACACTAGTAGGAAAAGCCTCATCAGTGGCGCACCAAAAAATGATTCTGTGGCGCATGGGCGGTGCGCCACAGAATTCTCGCCACAAAAATAAGGTTTCTGTGGCGCACCGGCCCATGCGCCACAGAAATAAGATTTCTGTGGCGCACCTGGTGCGCCACAGTTTCTGGCGCACCGACGGTGGTGCGCCACAGAATTTTTTGAAATTCAAAAAAAATGGCGGCCAGATCTAGATCTAGATCCCCGATTTTTTTTTTTTTTATTTCTAAAGGAGGAAAAGAAGGCCCGGGAGGAGGTGGTGGTGGTGGTGGTGGTGGAGGAGGTGGTGGAGGTGGTGGTGGTGGAGGAGGTGGTGGAGGTGGAGGTGGTGGAGGTGGTGGTGGAGGAGGAGGTGGTGGAGGAAGAGGAGGTGGTGGTGGTCACCGGAGGAGGAGGAGAAGGTGGTGGTCGCCGGAGTAGGTGGTGGAGTAGGAGGAGGAGGAGGTCGGCCGGAGGAGGAGGTCGCCGGAGTAGGAGGCCGGCCGGAGGAGGAGGTAGGAGGCCGGCCGGAGGAGGAGGTGGTGGTGGTGGTGGAGGAGGCCGGCCGGAGGAGGTGGTGGTGGTGGTGGTGGTGGTGGTGGTGGTGGTGGAGGAGTGGAGGAGAAGTGGAGGAGAAGTCCAAGGAGGAGAAGTGAGGAGAAGTGGAGGAGAAGTGAGGAGAAGTGGAGGAGAAGTGAGGAGAAGTGGAGGAGAAGTGGAGGAGGGCGGCAGAAAATTCAAATTTTGGACGTTAATTCTGTGGCGCATGGGCACTTGGTGCGCCACAGAATGTTTTTTTCTTTTTTGGTATTTTGCAGCAAAAAAACTTTAACTGGCCGTAACTTTTTACTCTTTTCGAATTTGGGGATTCTAAAAATTGTCCAACCGGGCAAGCCCCGGTGAATTCGGATGTAGAATTTTCGTGGGAACATTTTGATATATTATGCGTCTTTTTTCGAGTTCGTATGCAACCAGAAATCCAGTTTGATGATTTTCCCACGCAATTTTGCAAAATAAGTCAAAATTCATGTTTGTTAAATTTTAGTGGTGCTAGATGACATAATATATGGAAATCTTGATGGAATTTATTTTTTGAAATTTCTATCTATTTCTTTTATTTTTTACAGAGGTCAAAAAGGCGATCCACGGGGGGGGTGGAGTTGCGTGGGGAGCCAAAAAATGTTCTGTGGCGCATGGAACTCATGTGCGCCACAGAAATGTGTAGTTTCTGTGGCGCACCATCCCACGTGCGCCATAGAATGACTTAATTTTGTGGCGCACTGGTCCTATGCGCCACAGAATGTCTTATTTCTGTGGCGCACATGGTACCGTGCGCCACAAAAATAGCGAAACCAATGATTGGGTGTGGTCCCAACCTTATTTCTGTGGCGCATTAGCTTGTGGTGCGCCACAAAAATAAGCTATTTTTGTGGCGCACCGGGTCTGGTGCGCCACAGAAACAATTTCTGTGGCGCATTTTTTGTGGTGCGCCACAGAAATAAGATCCGCCTATAAGGCTTTTCCTACTAGTGCAAGCATGGAACATCAGAAATTATAGATACGTTTGAGACGTATCAAGCATCCCCAAGCTTAGTTCCTACTCGCCCTTGAGTAGGTAAACGATAACACAAATAATTTCTGAAGTGACATGCTACCATCATAATCTTGATCAACATTATTGTAAAGCATATGACATGAATGGAGTGATTCAAAGCAATGATTTATAGTTTGCTAACAAATAGATAACATATAGCAAAACTTTTCATGAATAGTACTTTCAAGACAAGCATCAAAAAGTCTTGCATAAGAGTTAACCCATAAAGCAATAAATTCAAAGTAAAGACATCGAAGCAACACAAAGGAAGATATAAGTTTCAGGCTTTCAACTTTCAACATGCATATCTCATGGATAATTGTCAACACAGTAATATGATGAATGCAAATAAGCAAGTATGTAAGAATCAATGCACAGTTGACACAAGTGTTTGCTTCTAAGATGGAAGGAAATGGGTAAACTGACTCAACATAAAGTAAAAGATAGGCCCTTCGCAGAGGGAAGCAGGGATGAAATCATGTGCTAGAGCTTTTCAAGTTTTAAAATCATATAGAGAGCATAAAAGTAAAATTTTGAGAGGTGTTTGTTGTTGTCAACGAATGGTAATGGGTACTCTAACTACCTTATCAACCAGACTTTCAAGAGCGGCTACCATGAAGGACGTTATCTCTACCAGCAAGGTAGATCATCCCTCTTCTCTTTTGTTTACACATGTACTTTAGTTTTATTTATTAGATGACACTCCCCCCAAGCTTTGCTTACACAAGCCATGGCTAACCGAATCCTCGGGTGCCTTCCAACATTCACATACCATGGAGGAGTGTCTATTTGCAAATTTAAGTTGCTTATTGATAGATCAGAGCAAAACATGCGAAGAGAATTATTTATGCAAGTTAATTAATTGGGGCTGGGAACCCCATTGCCAGCTCTTTTTGCAAAATTATTGGATAAGCGGATGAGCCACTAGTCCATTGTGAAAGTCTATCAGAAGTAAATGACAAGATCGAAAGATAAAACACCACATACTTCCTCATGAGCTATAAAACATTGACACAAATAAGAGATAATAGCTTTTGAATTGTTTAAAGGTAGCACATGAAGTATTTACTTGGAATGGCAGGAAATACCACATAGTAGGTAGATATGGTGGACACAAATGGCATGGGTTTTGGCTCAAGGTGTTTGGATGCACGAGAAGAATTCCTCTCAATACAAGGCTTAGGCTAGCAAGGTTGTTTGAAGCAAACACAAGTATAAACCGGTACATCAAAACTTACATAAGAACATATTGCAAGCATTATAAAACTCTACACTGTCTTCCTTGTTGCTCAAACACTTTTACCATAAAATATCTAGACCTTAGAGAGACCAATCATGCAAACCAAATTTCAACAAGCTCTACGTAGTTCTCCACTACTAGATTTAAACTACATGATGCAAGAGCTTAAACATGATTTATGAGAGCTCAAACAATTGCCAAGTATCAAATTATTCAAGACCATATGAAGCATTTTCTGATTCCAACCAAATAGCAACAAGTGAAGCGATCAACTTTCGCCCTTGAACATTAAAAGCAAAAATGAAGAACACTAGTGTTCATATGAAAAAGCGGAGCGTGTCTCTCTCCCACACATGAGCATGAATTTATTCGGAGAATGAAAATAACAAAACGAAAATAAAAGCACACAGACGCTCCAAGTAAAGTACATAGGATGTGACGGAATAAAAATATAGTTTCACTAGAAGTGACCTGATAAGTTGTCGATGAAGAAGGGGATGCCTTGGGCATCCCCAAGCTTAGATGCTTGAGTCTTCTTAAAATATGCAGGGATGAACCACCGGGCATCCCCAAGCTTAGACCTTTCACTCTTCTTGATCATAGTATATCATCCTCTTCTCTTGCCCCTTGAAAACTTCCTCCACACCAAACTTCAAGCAAACTCATTAGAGGGTTAGTGCATAATTAAAAATTCACATATTCAGAGGTGACACAATCATTCTTAACACTTCTGGACATTGCACAAAGTTAATGGAACAAAGAAACTCATTCAACATAGCAAAAGCGGCAATGCGAAATAAAAGGCAGAATCTGTCAAAACAGAACAGTCCGTAAAGACGAATTTTGCAGAGGCACTTAACTTGCTCAAACGGGAAAACTCAAAACTAATGAAAGTTGCGTACATATCTTAGGATCACGCACGTAAATTTGCAGATTTTTTGATTTTTTTACAGAGAGATCTGCGCGAATTCGTGACAGACAGCAATTCTGTTTCTGCGCAGCAATCCAAATCTAGTATCAACTTTACCATAGAGACTTTACTTGGCACAAAAACATGATAAGGAGAGGTTGCTACAGTAGTAAACAACTTCCAAGACTCAAATATAAAACAAAAGTGCTGTAGTAAAATAAACACATGGGTTATTTCCCAAGAAGTGCTTTCTTTATATCCATTAAGATGGGCTCAGTAATTTCAATGATACTCTCGCAAGAAATCAGAGTTGAAGCAAAAGAGAGCATCAAGAAGCAAATTCAAAAAACATTTAAGCCTAACCCACTTCCTATGAAAAGGAATCTTGTACACAAATAAATTAATGAAGAACAAAGTGGCAAGCATAGAAAAGCAACATAAGCGCAATTTCAAGATTCTCAACATAAAGAGGGGAAACTTAATATTATTAAGATGCATATAACCATGTTTCCCTCTCTCATAATAACTTTCAGTAGCATCATGAACAAACTCAACAATATAACTATCACATAAAACATTCTTGTCATGAGCCACATGTATAAAATTATTACTCTCCACATAAGCATAATCAATTTTATTAGTTGTAGTGGGAGCAAATTCAACAAAATAGCTATCATTATCATTCTCATCAAGTGTAGGAGGCATAGTATAATCATAATAAAATTCACTCTCCATAGTAGGCGGCACCAAAAGACCACTATCATTGTAATCATCATAAATAGGAGGCAAAGTATCATCAAAGAAAATTTTCTCCTCAATGCTTGGGGGACTAAAAATATCATGCTCATCAAAACTAGCTTCCCCAAGCTTAGAATTTTCCATATCATTAGCAACAATGGTGTTCAAAGCGTTCATACTAATATCATTGCTACTAGCATGCAAATAAGATTCCATAGGTTTTTTAATTTTCGCAGCAAACAATCCATGTCTTAACTCAGGAAATAGAATAAGAAGCTCATTGTTATCTTCCATTATGCCTAACTAGTGAACAAGAAACAAAAGTCGCAATTGCAGAGTCTAAAGGAGATAGCTTCGAGCACTTACAACGGTAACAGAAAAATTACCTGGGACCGGAGTATGAGTGCCTTTTACCTTACCTCCCCGGCAACGGCGCCAGAAAATAGCTTGATGTCTACGTGTGCTTCTATTCTTGTAGACAGTGTTGGGCCTCCAAGAGCAGAGGTTTGTAGAACAGCAGCAAGTTTCCTTAAGTGAATCACCCAAGGTTTATCGAACTCGGGAGGAAGAGGTCAAAGATATCCCTCTCAAGCAACCCTGCAATCACGATACAAGAAGTCTCTTGTGTCCCCAACACACCTAATACACTTGTCAGATGTATAGGCGCACTAGTTCGGCGAAGAGATAGTAAAACACAGGTGGTATAGATGAATATGAGTGGTAATAACAATCTGAAATAAATATGGCAGCGAGTAAACATGCAGTAGAACAGTAAGTAAGCGGTGTTTGTAGTATTGGAAACAAGGCCTAGGGATCATACTTTCACTAGTGGACACTCTCAACATTGATCGCATAAGAAATAATAACTTCTCTCATTTGTGCTACATACACTCTTTTGTTGGATGACAAACACCATTCGTTGTGTAGGGCTACAAGAGCTCCCTCAAGCCGGAGTTAACAAGCGCCACAACATTCGGCATTTATATTTAAGTAACCTTAGAGCATAATAGATCTTTGCAAAATAAACCGAGAACTAACATAGCATACACACTGTCCACATTACACTATGAAAGGAGGAATAGATCGCATCAATACTATCATAGTAATAATTAACTCCACAACCTACAAGAGATTATGATCATAGCCTACGACAAGAACCACACGGTGCACACACTGGCACCTTTACACCATGCAGGAGGAATAGACTACTTTAATAACATCACATGAGTAGCACATAGACTAGTAGCGATACAAAGCTCATCATATGGATCTCAATCATGCAAGCAATTCATGAGATCATTGTATTGGAGTACAGAGAGAGATTAACCACATAGCTACCGGTACAGCCCTTAGCCTCGATGGAGATGGCGGTGGTGTGGATGGAGAAGCCTTCCGGGGGCATTTCCCCGTCCCAGCGGCGTGCCGGAACAGAGACTCCTGTCCCCCAGATCTTGGCTTCGCGATGGCGGCGGCTCTGGAAGGTTTCTCGTACCGTGGCTTTTTCCGTATCGAAGATTTAGGTCACGAGGCTTTAAATAGGCGAAGAGGCGGAGTCGGAGGGGGTACGAAGCCGCCGGGCGCGGGCCCTAGCCTGGCCGCGCCATCCCCCTGTGTGGGGCCCCTGTGGCTCTCCTCTGGTGGCTCTCGGGTGTTCTGGAAGCTTCATGGAATTCTAAGATGCGGGCGTTGATTTCGTCCAATTCCGAGAATATTTCCTTACTAGGATTTCTGAAACCAAAAACAGCAAAAAACAGGCACTTCGGCATCTCGTCAATAGGTTAGTTCCGGAAAATGCATCGAAATGATATAAAGTGTGAACAAAACATGTAGGTATTGTCATAAAACAAGCATGGAACATCAGAAATTATAGATACGTTTGAGACGTATCAGCTAGCTGGATGACAACCTCTGGTTGGTACCCTAGCCCTCTACTGAACCTATTTTGGTGATGATGTGGTGGTTCTGAGTGTTGGCTGTGGGTTGAGGTGGCCCTGGCAGCACTGTGATGCTGTCAAGGAAGCTCCCCATCTTCTGTGGCTTGGTGAATGCCCTCTGGTTAATCCTTTCTTGGATGACCAGTGGTCTTTGCTATTGACAAACATTAATAGACATTTTATAGTCTATCTGTCTGATGGTTTAGCTAGCTATAGGTTGCCAAGTGAATCTGTGTAGCTAGTTAGGGATTAAATCCATGTTGGATTTCTCTGATTGTGTCCCTGTGTGGACACAACCAGTGTTCCCTGGATGATTTCCTTCTTGCTATCCTTCAGTTTGCTTGCACCAAATGGCTTGGTAGCCAGATGATGATACAAACAGGGTTTCCTACCCTTTTGGTGTGCTTGAGATCATGCCTGTGCAATTTATGAACAAAACCCTCTGGTTTGTTCATGATGATATGTATACCTCACTCCAGCTCCTAGATTAAAGTGTTGTTGTAGAGGATTTGCTTCTGTGATGTGCTTGTGCTTGCCCTGCTCCTCCTTGCAAGCCTGTGATGCTTGATTTGGTTCTGTGGTGATCTTGGACAGGTTGAACAGCAGTGATGTTCTTCCTGTTCTTGTGTTTTTGATTTCTGGTGACTTACCAGTGAAGCCTGTCGATGGTTTGCTGGTTCTGGCGGTGGAAAAGGTTTTATGTGCTCCACCCTTGGCTTCCTTGGTCGACAACACTGCCTGACACCAATTTGGTGACTTGATACGTCTCCAACGTATCTATAATTTATGATGTTCCATGCTAGTTTTATGACAATACCTACATGTTTTGTCCATACTTTATGTCGTTTTTATGCATTTTCCGGAACTAACCTATTAACAAGATGCCGAAGTGCCAGTTCCTGTTTTCTGTTGTTTTTGGTTCCAGAAAGGCTGTTCGGGCAATATTCTCGGAATTCGATGAAACGAAGACCAAACATCATAATTCACCGAGACGGACCAGGACACCGAAGGGGAGCCGGAGAGGGGCCAGGGGGGCCCCACACCACCGGCGGCGCGGCCAAGGAGGGGGGCGCGCCGGTGTGGGGAGCCCACCTCTGGCACCCCCTCGCGCCGCCTCTTTAACCTCGTGACCTAAAACTTCGATACCGATTGACGAAACTCCAGAAACCATCCAGGGCGCCGCCGCCATCGCGAAACTCCAATTCGGGGGACAGAAGTCTCCGCCGGGACGGGGAATTGCCCCGGAGCCATCTCCATCGACACCACCGCCATCTTCATCGCCATCGCTGTCTCCCATGATGAGGAGGGAGTAGTTCTCCCTCGAGGCTAAGGGCTGTACCGGTAGCTATGTGGTTAATCTCTCTCTCTGTACTCCAATACAATGATCTCATGAATTGCTTTGCATAATTGAGATCCATATGATGAGCTTTGTATCGCTACTAGTCTATGTGCTACTCATGTGATGTTATTAAAGTAGTCTATTCCTCCTGCATGGTGTAAAGGTGCCAGTGTGCACCGTGTGGTTCTTGTCGTAGGCTATGATCATAATCTGTTGTAGGTTATGGAGTTAATTATTACTATGATAGTATTGATGTGATCTATTCCCCCTTTCATAGTGTAATGGTGAAAGTGTGTATGCTATGTTAGTTCTCGGTTTTTTTTGCAAAGATCTATTATGCTGTAAGGTTACTTAAATATGAATGCTGAATGTTGTGGCGCTTGTTAACTCCGGCTTGAGGGAGCTCTTGTAGCCCTACACAACGAATGGTGTTTGTCATCCAACAAAAGAGTGTATGTAGCACAAATGAGAAGAAGTTATTTATTTATTATGCGATCAATGTTGAGAGTGTCCACTAGTGAAAGTATGATCCCTAGGCCTTGTTTCCAATACTGCAAACACCGCTTACTTACTGTTCTACTGCATGTTTACTCGCTGCCATATTTATTTCAGATTGTTATTACCACTCATATTCATCTATACCACCTGTGTTTTACTATCTCTTCGCCGAACTAGTGCACCTATACATCTGACAAGTGTATTAGGTGTCTTGAGGACACAAGAGACTTCTTGTATCTTAATTGCAGGGTTGCTTGAGAGGGACATCTTTGACCTCTTCCTCCCTGAGTTCGATAAACCTTGGGTGATCCACTTAAGGGAAAACTTGCTGCTGTTCTACAAACCTCTGCTCTTGGAGGCCCAACACTGTCTACAGGAAAAGAAGCGTGAGTAGACATCAAGCTATTTTCTGGCGCCGTTGCCGGGGAGGTAAGGTAAAAGGTATTCACATCCTCCGACTACTAAGCTATTTCCTAGCACTTGCCGGTGTGTGAGTGCTCGAAGCTATCTCCTTTAGATTCTGCAATTTTATCTTTTTGTCTCTTGTTTTTATTTTCACTAGTTAGGCATAATGGAAAACAACAACAAAATTAGTGAGCTTTTTAATCTTTTTCCTGATTTAGAATTGTTTGATGCGAAAATTAAAAAACCTATGGAACCTTATTTGCATGCTAGTAGCAATGTTATTAGTACGAATGCAATTACTGCTAATGCTATGGAAAAGTCTAAGCTTGGGGAAGCTAGTTTTTATGATCTTTGTAGCTTCCCAGTTTTAGGAGAGAAAATTTGCTCTGATAATACTTCATCTCCCATATGCGATAACTCTAATGATGCTATTTTAAATCCACCTACTGAAAATATTCCTTTTAAGATACCTATGAAAATTGTTGAACGTGTTATGGATAACCGCTATGAAGGGGATGGAACTGTTCATCCTGAAGATCATTTACTGTTTTTGCATGAATTATGCGGGTTATTCAAGTGTGCAGGTATTTCTATGGATGAAGTTAGGAAGAAATTATTCTCTATGTCGCTGTCTGGTAAAGCGGCGCATTGGTATAAACTGCTGAAGGATGGGCATTCTCTTGATTGGAAGGATATTGTGCCTCTATTTTATTCTAAATTCTATCCTCCAAGTGAAATTCACAAAGACCGAAACCGTATATATAATTTTTGGCCTCATGATGGAGAGAGTATTGCCCAAGAATGGGAGAGATTGAAGACTTTAATGCTCAAATTCCCCATTCATGAGCTTCCTGGTAATGTTATCATTGATAATTTCTATGCGAGACTTTCTTTTCCAGATAAAACCTTGTTGGATACTGCTTGTTCTGGATCATTCACACGCAACAAAGAAGAGTTTAAATGGGACCTACTTGATCGGATTCAGGAGAATACTGGAGAATGGGAGAATGACAAAGGTAGAGAGTCAGGTATAAATTACGATTATGAATGCATTGAAACTTTTATGGATACTGATAAATTTTGAAATATGAGTGATACTTATGGTCTTGACTCTCAAGTTGTTGCAAATTTTTATAAAGCTTTTCCTTCTCACATTGAATTGCCTAGGAAGAATTTTGATAAGTATCATGAACCTTTTAAAGACGCTTGCATGAAGGATGAAACTATTATTAATGATTGCAGTGAACATGTTGAAACTTCTGAAAATGCTATTTCCTATAAGCATGCTAATTTTTGTGGAATACATAGACCTTGTGGAATTAATCAAATCGAAGATGAATATTGTATCCATCATAGGAATGAAAAAACTAGAAAGTGGTCTAGGGCTCTAGATGATCTTGGTGAAAAAGTGTGTGCCCTCTATCCTTTTATTTGTGAACTTTGCCATAGAGTTGGTCATTTTAATTTTCAATGCTCCTCCAATGATAATTCGAACCCCATGAGTGCTGCAAATTTGTATTGTGATGATGAAATTACTCCTAATCAGCATGATGAACTTACCTTATTTTTGAAGTGTGAAGAGTTATCAAGAAAAATTTCTTTGTTAGATATTAACGATCTTGATATTGATGATGTCCTGCATGGGTGTCTTTCTTATTGCATTAATAATTGCCATACAAATGCTTACATACAGAATATTTTAGAAGATGACACTTTGCCAAAATATGATAGGACCGCTGTGTGTTTTAAACTTATTAATGAAAAGGAGGAATCCTCCCAAGTTTCTTCTATTGTTTCTGGAAATAAATCAGGTTATGTGGAGAAGCCTCCCTTCAAGCCTCTTCCTCCTAAAGAAGGGAACGAGGAGAAGGAAAAGAAGAAGAAGAAGAAGAAGAAGAGGGGGAATAAGAAGAAAGAGGTAACGGCATATCCCCGCGTGTATGAGGTAACAATAGGTAACCGTAAGTATGTTGCTCCTAATGATTATTATGATAATGAATCTGAGTACAATGATCTTCCTATGCCCTTTACCCATATTAGTGATCATGATTTGGAAGAGCACACTACCTTTGATATTGGAAATCTCTTTGGTACTGATTATGAAAGTAATGATGATAGCACTATTCATGTTCCCTCAAATGATGATATTGAAAGCTCTAAGCTTGGGGATGTTGTGCTTGAAGATCCTATATTTGAGACCTTTACTTTTAGTGAAAATGATGATATTACATATTCTGGTTTAGATAATCGTTGTAGAGATGGATATGACACATGTTACAATTATCCTTATGAAACTTGTCATAGTTATGATGGGCTTGCCAAAAACCATTCCCTTAGTATGCAACTTGTTTACCATGTTCAAATTCTTGATAATGATCCTGCTCCAATTACTATTAATGAGAAGAGTTTTTCTTATGTCAAAAATGATACCTTTATGCATATGAACCATGATAAGAATGTTTTAAGTGATGGTTATATTGTAGATTTCATCAATGATGCTACTGAATGTTATTATGAGAGAGGGAAACACGGTTGTATGCATCTTAATAATATTCAGTTTCCCCTCTTTATGTTGAGAATCTTGAAGTTACTCGTGTCTTACCTTCTTATGCTTGTCACTTTGTTCTTTATGAATTTATTTGTGTACAAGATTCCTTTTCATAGGAAGAGGGTTAGGCTTAAATTTGTTTCATACTTGCTTTTTGATGCTCTCTTTGCTTCGACTCTCATCCTTATGAGAGCATCATCATTAAAATTACTGAGCCCATCTTAATGGCTATAAAGAAAGAACTTCTTGGGAGATAACCCATGTGTTTATTTTGCTACTGTTTTGTTGTGTCTTGGAAGTTGTTACTACTGTAGCAACCTCTCCTTATCATGTTTTTGTGCCAAGTAAAGTCTCTATGGTAAAGTTGATGCTAGATTTGGATTACTGCGCAGAAACAGATTTGCTGTCTGTCACGAATTTGCGCAGATATCTCTGTAAAAAAATCAAAAAAATCTGCAAATTTACGTGCGTGATCCTCAGATATGTACGCAACTTTCATTAGTTATGAGTTTTTCCATCTGAGCAAGTTAAGTGCCTCTGTAAAATTCGTCTTTACGGACTGTTCTGTTTTGACAGATTCTGCCTTTTATTTCGCATTGCCGCTTTTGCTATGTTGAATGAGTTTCTTTGTTCCATTAACTTTCAGAAGCTTTGTGCAATGTCCAGAAGTGTGAAGAATGATTGTGTCACCTCTGAACATGTGAATTTTTGATTAATGCACTAACCCTCTAATGAGTTTACTTTAAGTTTGGTGTGGAGGAAGTTTTCAAGGGTCAAGAGAAGAGGGTGATATAATGTGATTAAGAAGAGTGAAAGGTCTAAGCTTGGGGATGCCCCGGTGGTTCATCCCTGCATATTTTAAGAAGACTCAAGCATCTAAGCTTGGGGATTCCCAAGGCATCCCCTTCTTCATCGACAACTTATCAGGTCACTTCTAGTGAAACTATATTTTTATTCCGTCACATCTTATGTACTTTACTTGGATCGTCTGTGTGCTTTTATTTTTGTTTTGTTATTTTCATTCTCTGAATAAATTCATGCTCATGTGGGAGAGAGACACGCTCCGCTTTTTCATATGGAACACTTGTGTTCTTAGTTATGCTTTAATGTTCAAGGGCGAAAGTTGATGGCTTCACTTGTTGCTATTTGTTTGGAATCAGAAAATGCTTCATATGGTCTTGAATAATTTGATACTTGGCAATTGTTTTGAGCTCTCATAAATCATGTTTAAGCTCTTGCATCATGTAGTTTAAATCTAGTAGTGGAGAACTACTGTAGAGCTTGTTGAAATTTGGTTTGCATGATTGGTCTCTCTAAGGTCTAGATATTTTCTGGTAAAAGTGTTTGAGCAACAAGGAAGACAGTGTAGAGTCTTATAATGCTTGCAATATGTTCTTATGTAAGTTTTGCTGTACCGGTTCATACTTGTGTTTGCTTCAAACAACCTTGCTAGCCAAAGCCTTGTACTGAGAGGAAATGCTTCTCGTGCATCCAAACATCTTGAGCCAAAACCCATGCCATTTGTGTCCACCATATCTACCTATTATGTGGTATTTCCTGCCATTCCAAGTAAATACTTCATGTGCTACCTTTAAACAATTCAAAAGCTATTATCTCTTATTTGTGTCAATGTTTTATAGCTCATGAGGAAGTATGTGGTGTTTTATCTTTCGATCTTGTCATTTACTTCTGACAGACTTTCACAATGGACTAGTGGCTCATCCGCTTATCCAATAATTTTGCAAAAAGAGCTGGCAATGGGGTTCCCAGCCCCAATTAATTAACTTGCATAAATAATTCTCTTCACATGTTTTGCCTGATCTATCAGTAAGCAACTTAAATTTGCAAATAGACACTCCTCCATGGTATGTGAATGTTGGAAGGCACCCGAGGATTCGGTTAGCCATGGCTTGTGTAAGCAAAAGGTTGGGGGAGTGTCATCTAATAAATAAAACTAAAGTACATGTGTAAACAAAAGAGAAGAGGGATGATCTACCTTGCTGGTAGAGATAACATCCTTCATGGGAGCCGCTCTTGAAAGTCTGGTTGATAAGGTAGTTAGAGTACCCATTACCATTCGTTGACAACAACAAACACCTCTCAAAACTTTACTTTTATGCTCTCTATATGATTTCAAAACTTGAAAAGCTCTAGCACATGATTTAATCCCTGCTTCCCTCTGCGAAGGGCCTTTCTTTTACTTTATGTTGAGTCAGTTTACCTATTTCCTTCCATCTTAGAAGCAAACACTTGTGTCAACTGTGCATTGATTCTTACATACTTGCTTATTGGACTCATCATATAACTTTGTGTTGACAATTATCCATGAGATATACATGTTGAAGTTGAAAGCAACCACTGAAACTTATATCTTCCTTTGTGTTGTTTCAAAGCTTTTTACTAAGAATTTATTGCTTTATGAGTTAACTCTTATGCAAGTCTTATTGATGCTTGTCTTGAAAGTACTATTCATGAAAAGTTTTGCTATATGATTCAATTGTTTAGTCATTATCTTTTGTTAGCAATCTTTTGCTTCGAATCACTCCATTCATCTCATATGCTTTACAATAATGTTGATCAAGGTTATGTTGGTAGCATGCCACCTCAGAAATTATTCTTGTTATCGTTTACCTACTCGAGGCGAGTAGGAACTAAGCTTGGGGATGCTTGATACGTCTCCAACGTATCTATAATTTATGATGTTCCATGCTAGTTTTATGACAATACCTACATATTTTGTCCATACTTTATGTCGTTTTTATGCATTTTCCGGAACTAACCTATTAACAAGATGCCGAAGTGCCAGTTTCTGTTTTCTGTTGTTTTTGGTTCCAGAAAGGCTGTTCGGGCAATATTCTCGGAATTCGACGAAACAAAGACCAACCATCATAATTCACCGAGACGGACCTGGACACCAAAGGGGAGCCGGAGAGGGGCCAGGGGGGCCCCACACCACCTGGCGGCACGGGAGGGCGCGCCCGTGTGGGGAGCCCACCGCACCCCTCGCGCCGCCTCTTCGCCTAGTTAACCCCTCGTGACCTAAAACTTCGATACCGATTGAAGAAACTCCAAAACCATCCAGGCGCGCCGCCATCGCGAAACTCCAATTCGGGACAGAAGTCTTGTTCCGGCACCCGCCGGACGGGGAATTGCCCCCGGAGCCATCTCCATCGACACCACCGCCATCTTCATCGCCATCGCTGTCTCCCATGATGAGGAGGGAGTAGTTCTCCTCGAGGCTAAGGGCTGTACCGGTAGCTATGTGGTTAATCTCTCTCTGTACTCCAATACAATGATCTCATGAATTGCTTTGCATAATTGAGATCCATATGATGAGCTTTGTATCGCTACTAGTCTATGTGCTACACATGTGATGTTATTAAAGTAGTCTATTCCTCCTGCATGGTGTAAAGGTGCCAGTATGTGCACCGTGTGGTTCTTGTCGTAGGCTATGATCATAATCTCTTGTAGGTTATGGAGTTAATTATTACTATGATAGTATTGATGTGATCTATTCCCCTTTCATAGTGTAATGGTGAAAGTGTGTATGCTATGTTAGTTCTCGGTTTATTTTGCAAAGATCTATTATGCTCTAAGGTTACTTAAATATGAATGCTGAATGTTGTGGCGCTTGTTAACTCCGGCTTGAGGGAGCTCTTGTATCCCTACACAACGAATGGTGTTTGTCATCCAACAAAAGAGTGTATGTAGCACAAATGAGAAGAAGTTATTTATTTATTATGCGATCAATGTTGAGAGTGTCCACTAGTGAAAGTATGATCCCTAGGCCTTGTTTCCAATACTGCAAACACCGCTTACTTACTGTTCTACTGCATGTTTACTTGCTGCCATATTTATTTCAGATTGTTATTACCACTCATATTCATCTATACCACCTGTGTTTTACTATCTCTTCGCCGAACTAGTGCACCTATACATCCGACAAGTGTATTAGGTGTGTTGGGGACACAAGAGACTTCTTGTATCTTAATTGCAGGGTTGCTTGAGAGGGATATCTTTGACCTCTATCTCCCTAAGTTCGATAAACCTTGGGTGATCCACTTAAGGGAAAACTTGCTGCTGTTCTACAAACCTCTGCTCTTGGAGGCCCAACACTGTCTACAGGAAAAGAAGCGTGAGTAGACATCATGACTCCCCGGCCTGTGTGTGCTGTTGAGCATGCACATAGCCTGGTGAGCTGCTAGGCTGTGTGTGTACCAGTGCTTGGTACCTGGCTTGGTATGTGGCTGTGAGATGATCAGCTCGGCAGAGCTGATCCATATCTACTCAATTTTCATTTTTCTACTAACCTGCCAAGTGGCAATGCCACTTGGCATAATCACTTATTTGTTCTTTGTGTGTGTGCAGGGATTTATGGAATGATCAAGATGAAGATCAAGTTCATCTTAGGTAGATTAGGATAGATCAATTAACTTGTATTTTTCTTTCTTTTTCTTCTTCCATTTGTTCAATACTTGTAATATATTGTAATATTCTTTTATTTTATTTCTGTATATTGTAAATGACATTGTATGTTGTGTGTTAATCAATAAAGCTCAAGGTTTTCTCTAATGAGCTTTACTTATTATTTGTATTGTTCATAATGTGTATTATTTATTATTTACTTAATGAATTTCCTCACAATTGAAATATAGGGTATTTATTTAATGTTTGAATTTGAAATTCAAATTCAACTTAGGTTTGAATTCAATCATGCAACTTAAATTTGAATTCAATCATGCAACTTAAGTTTGATGCAATCTCTCCCCTCTCTTCTCAAAACCCTAAACTAGTTAAGTGAGATGCAAGTTTGTCGCACTCTCGAAACCCTAACCCTGTAAGGTGTCGAGAGAGAAACTTGTCCCCCTTCGATGCAATTTTTGTTTAAAAGCGCGAAATTTTCCCAGAATTTACAATGCAATGCACATCCCTTTCTAAATTCTACCCCTCGATCGTCTCTAAACCTGGGACATTACATATAGCCCTCGAGCCCTATACCAAAGTTGTAGCCCTTGGAAAGACCTTTCCAACGCACCTAACCCCGCCTCAATCCGAGCTCCGAGGTGAGAGTTAGGGCCCCCGCAAGTTAGCAGCGTCGGGAGGAAGACGACGGCCCAGCGCTGTCGGATCCCGATCCGACGCGCCGCGTGCTCCGCCTACACCCGACATGCATGCGCCATGCATGCGTGGCCTAGGCCGCAGCTGGGCCGGCCCAACTCCGTTCCTGCCCTCCGTTTAATTTCAAATTTCGTTTTATTTATTTTCTGTGATTTGCTCTCAGATGCTTTGCCAAATCTTTAATAACTTCAAATCTACTCGGTCATTTTTGATAAATTTTATATATTTAGAAAGCTCATGAAAGGCCCCATCCAACCACACTGGATTCAAATCAAAATATGTTGTAGAATTTGAATAGTAAAAATAACAAGGCAGTAACTTTTCAAACTTTAAACAATTATTAAAAATCAACCATAAATGCTTTTGAGTTGATTCCAACTCTCATAATTCACTTTTCAAATACTCTAATTGTTTATGTAAAAATATGATAGGGGTACTGTATATGATCATGGGTTAGAATCAAATAATGGCTATGTAGCCATTACTAGCCCATTTAAATTATTTTCAAAGGTAGGAATTTAAATCTATGAGGTGTAGCACCTCATTTAAATCCTCTTCCCAAGTTGTATGAGGTAATGTGATGACCCTTGTTGCATGGTCTCA
Organism: Lolium multiflorum; assembly: GCA_030979885.1. Taxonomy (NCBI): domain Eukaryota; kingdom Viridiplantae; phylum Streptophyta; class Magnoliopsida; order Poales; family Poaceae; genus Lolium; species Lolium multiflorum. The sequence continues at coordinate 172,604,853 of CM061749.1, read as the reverse complement.
TACTTGCTCACTTGAGGATCTTAAACCAAAGTAGAATTTAAAATGCATGAGGTGATGACATTAGTCTTCATGACCCATATGTTCTTATTTGAAAATATTAGATCATTTTCATAGTAGTATTTAAATGGTTCAAAACTACCTATTAAATCATATGAGATGTATTCTTCTCATTTAAATCTTTGTCTCAAGTAATTCTACATGAGGTAGAGACCATGGTCTATCAATTCTCATATTGAATTATTTGATGATATTAAATCATTACTATGTTGGTATTAAATTGCATGAGGTGCATCACCTCATTTAAATCACCTTTCCTCAAACCGTCAAGTGCAGCCCCGCCTATCGTCGACGCTACACCATGGCCAAGGGGTCCCCCAAGTGGACCGACAACCCGAACCCGTGCGATACATGACAAGGTGAACCCAATCCTCTTTACCCTTGACCTCGGTACACCCTTGGATAGAGTACTACCTCATGTCCATATTCATTGTGTTACTAGGTACGAGCTTCGTCAAGGATCCGGAGAGGAGGAGCCACTCACTTGGTGCAAGGGAGAAGGAAGAAGAAAGGGAGAAGAAGAGAAGAAGAGAGAAGAGGAAGGAAGAGAAAGAGGAAGAGAGAAGGGAAGAAGAGGGAGTGGAGGCCGGAGCCTCCACCAAGAGGAGGCCGGAGCCTCCAGGGCCTCCCTGGCCGGTACCATCTCATGGAGGTGGCCACGCGCGGGAAAGGGCTAGGCCCGGTACTACCGGCCACCTCTGGCCGGTACTACCGGCCGGCCACAGCGCCCCTCCAGGCAGGCCACGTCGACCCCGCGGGAAGAGAAGGCAGGCCGGTACCTCCGGCCATGGTACCGGCCGAGGTACCGCCCATGCGCCCAGCTTCACAGTATACTTAGACCCATTTTGATGATGTTTCCGGTACCATGGCCGGAGCCTCCGCCCGAGGTACCGCCCGTGCGCGAAGTAGCCCAGATCTGAACCGTTCATTCGCCATCTAGCTGCTGTAACTTATTCAGTCTTTCCCCTTTTGCCCTTGGACGGATCTGAACCTATATGTATCTCATTCCCCTCCCCAAATTAGGGTTAGACAAGATTTAGCTTAGAATAGATTTTGAGCTTTGTCTCCCTAGGGTATCATCCCTCTGTAATCAAGGCCACCCTTGTTGTTGATTGGATTTGTGAGTGAGATTCTAGTGTGTGCACTCTCTCTCCCTCACCGATCTCCGTCTCCAACACCGGTCTCTCACCTCGGAATTCTACCGCGGTCTCTTCCGTGGGTGATTCTATTGGCGTGGTCCATCGAGCCACGGGGGTAAGTATCGATTGTATCGGGTTGGTGTGCGTGCGTGTGTCCTCGTGTTCTTCGCGTTCGTCGTGTTCATCGTGTTCTTCGTTTCCCCTCTTTTCCCCTTTTGATTTTGGGTCGAATTCGCAAGATTGGGCCACAATCTAGGTCTTAGACCACATCATATGGTATCAGCAGCTCAAGGTTACCGCGAATTTGACCCCCCACCCACCCAATTTCATCTCTGAAAAATTTCCCAAAAAATCCCCAAAAAATAGCCCTAATTTGCCTTTTGATGGATCTGCGATTTTGTTGCGTTTTGAGTGGTTTTGGTCCATGGATTCGGTGTCTCTAGTGTTGATCTACTAATTCCCCCACTTTCTATCCACAAATTCCTTCGATTTTCGAGTTTTGGGTCAATTGGATTTGGATTTGGGGAAGAACAGGAGAGAGAAAGAGGTGTGCACGTGAGCTCACAGGAAGGAGAAGGTGTGAGCGGTACCTCCGGGTGGAGGCTCCACCCGTGCACGAGCGGTACCTCCGGGTGGAGGCTCCACCCTCCACTACCGCCCCTCCTCCCCAAGGCCGGCCACCACCACCATCTCCACCCCACCACCGCCGACCACCACCACTCCTCTCCGCAGCCGGCAAGCACCGCCACCCCCCTTAATCATCGGCAAACACCGCCACCCCCCTTCATCACCGGCAAACACCGCCACCCCCCAAACCATCGGTAAACACCGCCGCGGCACCACCACCACCACCGCCGCCACCGCAAGCTCACCGATACCGCCATCGGCATACCACCGGCAAACACCGCCGCTGCCCCACCACCACCGCCGCCGCCGCAAGCTCACCGATACCACCACCGGCATACCACCGCCATCGACGCCAAGCTATTTTGACCCATCTTATCCGCTAACTTGTGTTTGCTTGTTCCGGTTTGAGTGCCTTGTTTGTGAAACTAACCCGCAGCTCCGAAGCAAGCGACGACATCCTCGGCACCCCGGACTTGCAAACGTACTCTTGACACCACCGCCGTCATCGCAAGTTGCGTGTTCATCACCGCCTAACATCTTAGGTATAACTTGCATTACCCTTGTAACCCCTCTTCTTTTGCGATCTATCCTATCGAGCATTGCTTATCGAGTGTTGCGAGACATTGCACGTGGCCCCGATTGTGAGGTGTGTGTGTAGTGTGGAGTCAAGCTTCTAAGCAAAACTCGAGTGGCAAAATAGCAAAAGCAAGGCTAACGCTAACATAGTGCGAGAAAAAGGCCGCCAAAAACACAAAAAGAGTGCAAGTACCACCATAGAGCAAAAGTGTGCGAGTGCCATCATACATACAAATACACAAAAGAGTGTAAGTGCCACCAAATACAAAAAGAGGAAAAAGCTTTTAAGCAAAAGAGAGAAAAGAGAAGAGAGGCCGCGTGTGAATCTTGTTGTCTCTCATGTTGCAACCAAAGCTTTGCCTCTCCTTGTGTTAGTGTGACACCGAGCAACCTTGCTTTCGGGCTTCATACACTTTTCCGCTCATTCCTTGGTCGCACTAACCCCGCTTATCCCGTGTGTGAGTTCCATATCTTTTCCGTGTTTATAGTGATCATCGCTTTGACATTTGAGTTTTTGGATTTCACCCACTCTTGACAATACACTTGATTTCGGATTTCATCTTTTGGCTTTCCACCACACTCACCTAACACCATATTTGCTAGCTTTTGCGTGTGTCTTTGTGTGAGTGCCCGATACAATTGTTCTAACTCTCGGTTTGTTGGATCACCCCAATCTTGTCATACCACGGTAAGATTGCGAGGTAGTGTTCTTCCACTAACATACACCATATAGATATTGTCGTGCTAACATGGATAGCGAAGACGAAGATACGGAGGAGTACACGGAGCACTTCGAGGAGGATGCCTCTTCAAGCACCGCGGATGTGGAGGAACATGTGGAGCTCTACACCGACTATGGCTCCGCGAGCATCGCCAACATGACCAACATCGAGGAGCTCTACACCGACTATGGCTCCGAGAGCATCGCCAACATGGACGACATAGACGAGCTCTACATCGACACTTGCTCAACAAGCATGGACGACATGGTGGAGCACCACCACGAGGACGACATCGACCCCACCATGTACACCGCCGATGCTCCCACATACCCCTACTTGGCAAATGGAGCTACATATGAAGATAGAGGACCTCCACGATGGCACCATCATGTGGATCATCAAGAGCGTCCCCAACATGTTCGGCATCTACACACTTCTCCGAGCTCCACAAGGCGCCATCATGAGAGTGCTTATGCACAAGATCATCGACATCAAGGACATCATGTGGAGCATCAAGAGCGTCCCCAACATGATCGCCATCGACACGTTTCTCCAAGCTCCACAAGGCACAACAAGCAACATGCCAAGTCGCATGAGCCATCATCTACGCATGGCAAGGACCGTCATCGACTCACACCATCTCATGATCGTCGTCAACCACCACCACCTCATGGTCTACATCGACATCCGTCCACACATGATCCTCGACGACACCACTCAAGACATGGTGATGAGGCAAGAAGACGAGAGCCTCGACATGAAGGCGACGAACACCATCATAGGGTGTCTACCACTCCAAGGGTGGAGAGAGCACATCAAGAAGACCTTCCTCATAAGGCGACTTCTACCTCTTGCGCCACCACCACAATGGCCCCTACCTCGTCATATGCCTATGGACTCCGATGCTAAAAGTGCAAGCAACAAGGTGATACGTCCAATTTGCATCACTATTTTGTATCATAATTTGCTGTTATTCATTGATATATTTCATATTGGGACACAATACTTATGTTATTTCATCTATTTTGCATGTTTCATCATCATTGGAGGATCAAGCACCGGAGCCAGGATTCTGCTGGAAAAAGCACCGTCAGAACGCAATATTTCGGAAGATCAACTGTGGAAGGGAATTTCACGTAAATTCCTATTTTTCCAGATGACGGAGGGAGCCAAAAGGGGGAGCAGAGAGGAGCCACTGTGGGCCAGACCACAGGGCGGCGCGGCCCAAGGCCTGGCCGCGCCACCGTGCTCGGGGGCCCCACAGCCCCTTTCGCCTCCTTTTCTTCGCGTACTCCTTCGTCCCGAAAACCTAAGCCACATAGAGGACCTCACGAGGGGTTACAGCCGCCTCTGCGGGGCGGAGAACACCAGAGAGAAAAGAGCTCTCCGGCGGGCAGGAAATTCCCTCCCGGAGGGGGAAATCGACGCCATCGCCATCGTCATCGAGCGGGACATCATCTCCATCATCATCATCATCATCTCCACCATCTACACCGCCATCACCACCGCTGCACCTCATCATCGCTGTAGCAATTCGGGTTAAATCTTGATTGTTTGATAGGGGAAACTCTCCCGGTGTTATTCTATACTTGTTGTAGATGCTATTGAGTGAAACCATTGAACCAAGGTTTATGTTCAGATTGTTATTCATTATCATATCACCTCTGATTGTATTCCATATGATGTCTCGTGAGTAGTTCGTTTAGTTCTTGAGGACATGGGTGAAGTCTAAATGCTAGTAGTGAATTATGGTTGAGTAATATTCAATGTTATGATATTTAAGTTGTGGTGCCATTCTTCTAGTGGTGTCGTGTGAACGTCGACTACACGACACTTCACCATTTATGGGCCTAGGGGAGTGCATCTTGTATTCGGTTGCTAATTGCGGGGTTGCCGGAGTGACAGAAACCTGAGCCCCCGTTAGTATATCGATGCAGGAGGGATCGCAGGATCTCAGAGTTTAAGGCTGTGGTTAGATTTATCTTAATTACTTTCTTGTAGTTGCGGATGCTTGCAAGGGGTATAATCACAAGTATGTATTAGTCCTAGGAAGGGCGGTGCATTAGCATAGGTTCGCCCACACAACACTTATCAAAACAATGAAGATTATTAAACCACATGAAGCGAAAGTACTAGACTAAAATCCCCGTGTGTCCTCAGAACGTTTGGTCATTATAAGTAATCAAACCGGCTTGTCCTTTGTGCTAAAAAGGATTGGGCCACTCGCTGCAATTATTTCTCTCGCATTTTATTTACTTGTACTTTATTTATCTGCAATATCAAAACCCCCTGAATACTTGTCTGTGAGCATTTACAGTGAATCCTTCATCGAAACTGCTGCCAACACCTTCTGCTCCTCGTTGGGATCGACATTCTTACTTATCGAAGATACTACGATACACCCCCTATACTTGTGGGTCATCAAGACTATTTTCTGGCGCCGTTGCCGGGGAGTGAAGCGCTATTGGTAAGCGGAATTGGTAAGGAAATTTACTGTTTGTGCTGATTTTATTTCTGCCTGCTGCTATAAATCATTATGGAGAGATCCTCTCTTCAATTTCTATTTGGGAAATCTACTACTACTGCAACGGTAGTGGATGAAGCGCCAGGTGAGGAAGTAGTACCATATAAAATACCTATGAAAATTATTGAACGTGTTATGGATAACCGCTATGAAGGGGATGGAACTGTCCATCCTGGTGATCATTTATTGTTTTTGCATGAATTATGCGGGTTATTCAAATGTGCAGGTATTTCTATGAATGAAGTTAGGAAGAAACTATTCACTATATCGCTGTCTGGTAAAGCGGCGCACTGGTATAAATTGCTGAAGAATGGTGATTCTATTGATTGGGAGGACATTGTGCCTTTATTCTATTCCAAATTTTATCCTCCAAGTGAAATTCACAAAGATCGGAACCGCATATATAATTTCTGGCCTCATGATGGAGAGAGTATTGCCCAAGCTTGGGGGAGATTGAAGTCTTTAATGCTCAAATGCCCCATTCATGAGCTTCCTGGTAATGTTATTATTGATAATTTCTATGCAAGACTTTCTTTTCAAGACAAGACCTTGCTGGATACTTCTTGTTCTGGATCATTTACACGCAAGAATGAAGAGTTTAAAAGGGACCTTCTTGATCGGATCCAAGAAAATACTGAAGGATGGGAGAACGACAAAGATAGAGAATCAGGTATAACTTATGATTATAAATGCATTGAAGCTTTTATGGATACTGATAAATTTCGTAATATGAGTGCTACATATGGTCTTGATTCCCAAGTTGTTGCAAATCTTTATAAAGCTTTTGCCTCTCATTATGAACTGCCTAAGAAGAATTTTGATAAGTATCATGAACCATATAAAGATAAAATTGATTCATCTGTAAACAAATGTGTAGTGGTTGAAACTGTTGATAATGTTATTCCTGAAGCTTATATTGAAAAAACTCCTTTCCCTGCTAAAATGAAGGAGTACTCTGTCATATCTAGTGCGGTTAATAAAAGTGAAAAGAAACCTAAAGAACCTGAAGAACAAATTAAAATTGAGCCTGCTGTTGCAATAGTTAAAGATCTTGTGACTGAAAATGTGGAGGATGGTCATATTATTTTCTGTGAAGATGCTTCTAATATTGTTTCACATCCTAATAAATCCAAACAAGTTAGTGTTCCTATGCTATCTGTTAGAATTGGTGATCATTGCTATTATGGTTTATGTGATATTGGTGCAAGTGTTAGTGCTATTCCTTATGAGCTTTACACGGAGATTATGCACGAAATTGGTTCTTGTGAACTTGAAGATATTGATGTGGTTATTCATTTGGCTAATAGAGAAACTATTTCTCCAATTGGTATTGTTCGAGATGTGGAAGTTCTATGTGGTAAGATTAAATATCCTGCTGACTTTTTGGTACTTGGTTCTGCTGCTAGTGATCATTGTCCTATCATTTTTGGTAGACCTTTTCTAAATACTTGTGGAGCTATTATAGATTGTAAGAAAGAGAAAATTTTGACTAGATTTGCTGGTGAACCTTATGAATTTAACTTTTCTAAATTTACCAAAACTCCTTATAAAGTTGACTTGCCTAGTAATGATTTTAAAATGGAGCAGTGTGCATCTATTGTTCTTGTTCCTAATAATCCTTTGCAGCAACATTTGGAGAATAGTGAAAGTGAGGCTTTTAGGAAAGAAAGAGATGAGCTTGAGGAAATTTTTCTTCGCCAACCTATTCTCAAGCATGATTTACCGGTGGAAGATTTGGGTACAACACCGCCACCAAAGGAAGATCCTGTTTTTGATCTAAAGCCTTTACCTGATAATCTTAAATATGCTCATGTTGATGATAAGAAAATATATCCTGTTATTATTAGTTCTAAGCTTTCAGAGATTGAGGAAGAAAGGTTATTGGAAATATTGAAGAAACACCGAGGAGCTATTGGCTATACTCTTGATGATTTGAAAGGGATTTCTCCTTCTATTTGCCAACATGCTATTAATATGGAAGATGATGCAAAGCCTGTTGTTGAACATCAACGTCGTCTAATTCCGAAGATGAAAGAAGTGGTAAGGAATGAGGTATTAAAACTCCTTGAAGCTGGTATTATATATCCTATTGCTGATAGTAGATGGGTTAGTCCTGTGCATTGTGTTCCTAAGAAGGGAGGAATGACTGTTGTGCCTAATGATAATGATGAGCTTATTCCTCAAAGAATAGTTGTAGGTTATAGAATGTGCATTGATTTTCGAAAAGTTAATAAAGTTACTAAGAAAGATCACTACCCTTTACCCTTTATTGATCAAATGCTAGAAAGGTTATCTAAAAATACTCATTTTTGCTTTCTTGATGGTTATTCTGGGTTTTCACAAATTGTTGTTAAAGCTAAAGATCAAGAGAAAACCACTTTTACTTGTCCTTATGGAACTTATGCTTATAGGCGTATGCCTTTTGGTTTATGTAATGCTCCTGCTACTTTTCAAAGATGCATGTCTGCTATTTTTCATGGTTTTTGCGAAAGTATTGTAGAGGTGTTCATGGATGATTTTTCTGTCTATGGGAATTCTTTTGATAATTGCCTGCGAAACCTCGATAAAGTTTTGCAGAGATGTGAAGAAACTAACCTTGTTCTTAATTGGGAGAAAGGCCACTTTATGGTTAATGAAGGAATTGTATTGGGACATAAAATTTCCGAGAGAGGTATTGAAGTTGATAGAGCTAAAGTTGAAGCAATTGAGAAGATGCCCTATCCGAGGGATGTTAAAGGTATTCGTAGTGTTCTTGGTCATGCTGGGTTTTATAGGAGATTTATTAAAGATTTCTCTAAAATTTCAAAGCCTCTTACTAATCTTCTTCAAAAAGATGTACCTTTTGTTTTTGATGATGATTGTAAGGAAGCTTTTGAAACTCTAAAGAAAGCCTTAACAACTGCTCCTGTAGTTGAACCTCCCGATTGGAATTTGCCTTTTGAAATTATGTGTGATGCTAGTGATTTTGCTGTAGGCGCTGTTCTTGGACAGCGGGTAGATAAAAAATTAAATGTTATTCATTATGCTAGTAAGACTCTTGATGCTGCTCAAAGAAATTATGCTACAACTGAAAAGGAATTGTTAGCTGTAGTCTTTGCTTGTGATAAGTTTAGGCCCTATATTGTTGATTCAAAAGTTACAATTCATACTGATCATGCTGCAATTAGATACCTTATGACAAAGAAAGATGCTAAGCCAAGGCTTATTAGATGGGTACTTCTGCAAGAATTTGATTTACATATTATAGATAGGAAAGGTGCTGATAATCCTGTTGCTGATAATTTGTCTAGATTGGAAAATATTGCTTATGATCCTGTTCCTGTTAATGATAGTTTTCCAAATGAACAATTGGCTGTAATAAAGGTGAGCTCGCGAGAGAGCCCTTGGTATGCAGATTATGCTAACTTTATTGTTTCGAAGTATTTGCCTCCAACCTTTTCAGCTCAGCAAAGGAGGAAATTCTTTTATGATTTGAGGCATTATTTTTGGGATGACCCACACTTATATAAAGAAGGAGTGGATGGTATTATGCGAAGATGTGTTCCTGAATATGAACAACAGGAGATATTGAATAAATGTCATGGTAGTGTTTATGGAGGACATCACGCTGGAGATAGAACCGCGCAAAAGGTTCTACAATCAGGTTTTTATTGGCCAACACTCTTCAAAGATGCAAGGAAATTTATTTTATCTTGTGATGAATGTCAAAGAGTTGGTAATATCTCCAGACGCAATGAAATGCCTATGAATTATACTCTTGTTATTGAACCATTCGATTGTTGGGGATTCGACTTCATGGGTCCTTTCCCTTCTTCAGACGGTAACACTCATATACTTGTCGCTGTTGATTATGTTACTAAATGGGTAGAAGCTATACCTACAAAAAGTGCTGATGGTGAGACCTCTATAAAAATGCTTGTAGATATTATATTTCCTAGATTTGGAGTACCTAGATATATTATGACTGATGGAGGTTCTCATTTCATTCATGGAGGTTTTAGAAAAACTCTTGCTAAGTATGGTATTAATCATAGAATTGCTTCTGCTTATCACCCTCAAACTAGTGGTCAAGTAGAATTATCAAATAGAGAGATTAAAGCTATCTTGGGTAAGACTGTTAATAAATCTAGGAAGAATTGGGCTAGTAAATTGAAAGAAGCACTATGGGCTTATAGAACTTCTTATAAAAATCCTATGGGAATGTCACCTTATAAAATGGTTTATGGAAAAGCTTGTCATTTACCTTTAGAACTAGAGCACAAAGCTTATTGGGCTGTTAGAGAACTAAATAAAGATCCTAAATTAGCCGGTAATAAGAGGTTGTTGCAATTAAGTTCTCTAGATGAATGGAGAAGTGAAGCTTATGAAAATGCTAAACTCTTTAAAGAAAAAGTTAAGAAGTGGCATGATAGAAGGATCATTAAAAGAGAATTTAATGTTGGAGATCAAGTTCTATTGTATCGGTCTCGTCTCAGATTCTTTGCAGGGAAATTACTCTCGAAGTGGGAAGGACCATATGTTGTTGAGGAGGTGTATCGTTCAGGAGCAATTAAAATTAGCTCTCTCCAAGGCAATGCCACACAAGTGGTGAATGGACAAAGACTCAAGCATTATATCTCGGGCGATTCTTATAATATTGATGTTGATATTATTCAAGTGGAAACACCGGAGGCCTTCATCAAAGGACAAATTGACAGTCCGCCAGAACTGGACTTTGAATAGGTAACAGTATAGGTAATAAAAAGTCCGCGTTTACCTTTCCGAACATTATTTCTACTGTTTTTAGAAAATATGAAAAATTACGAGTTCGAAACGGAGTGGAAAGGACGCACGAGGGCGTGCCACCATAGGCCGGCGCGGCCCCACCTGGCCGCGCCGACCTATGGTCCGCCGCCTCGGCGTCCCGTTTCCACTCGTTTTCGGCCTGGAACCTTCCTTTTGTCGTAAAAATATTTGCTATATAATCCCCCGGACCCCTGGAGGTCCGTAATATCGTTTTCTCGTCGTGTTTTGTTTTGAGCTGTTTTCTGCCAGGATCTGCTTCGGATCTAGATCCATCATGTCTTCGTCGGGAACTCAGAAGGACAGCTTCTTTGAGGACGTCGTCAACCCGTACATGAACGAGCTGAAGATGCACCCCAAAGAGTTGCAGCTCGTGGATGGAGAGTTGCAGATCAAAGATGTCCAGGGTCCTAAGGGAGAAGGGAGCTTGGAAGACAGGATGGAGAAGCTGGAACAAGAGGTTTTCAACTACAAGAAGATGGCTGAGCGTGAAGTGGATATCTTTCACAAGATTGTGTCTGAACTCATTGATGGACACAAGAAGGAGACTGCAAAGCTGTGGGACGATATCTTCTCACTTCACGACACCACCAACAAACTCCAAGCTCAACTCTATGATGTTCATAATCAAAACTGTGAGTATGAAAACAGGTTTAAGCGCATAAGTCATGCTGCTAGTTTCAGGTTTCCGGAAACCAAGATGTCTTTTGTTGATGGAGGGCCTCTTCCATGGAAGTCTGATGACGACAAGGATTCACCATCATCACCGAAGGAGTAATTCATCATCGGTATTGGCATCCCCTTGGTTTGTTCCAAGCTTGGGGGAGTGCCGCGGTATCACATCACCACCACCTTTATCTTTTACTATCAAGTAGTGTCATATCATGAGTAGGGAAGTTATCATATGGAATAGTATGCAATGTGGAAGTATCTCTCTTAGTTAGTTATCTATGTATCCGTTGGTGTGAGTTATCGTTATGGAATATTAATGAGAAGTCTTATCATTTACTTTTTGCACACTTTATTTTAGTTTGCAATCTCCATTATATGATTACTCTTGACATGAGTATTGATATCACTTTGGGAGCATCGAGTAAATCTATTTGGTTTTGGCAAACTTAGCATTGGTCAATAGCAACAACATCTTGATGTTTAATAGAAGAGAGAAATACACTTAGATATACTACTCTATTATCTCTATGCTAATGAGTTTAGTATTCTGAAGTTAAAATTGCTTGTGCTTATGAGAAAGATGCATGATTGTTCTATCATATGTATATTTGTTTGTTTCCCTCAACCTTTATGCTTGCTATCAAACCTTGCTAGCCAAAGACCTGTATCGAGAGGGAATGCTTCTCATACATCCATAACCTTAGACCAAACCTATGCCATTTGTGTCCACCATACCTACCTACTACATGGTATTTTCTGCCATTCCAAGTAAATACTTCATGTGCTACCTTTAAATAATTCAAACTACTACTCTTTATTTGTGTCAATGTTTTATAGCTCATGAGGAAGTATGTGGTGTTTATTCTTTCAATCTTGTTGGGCGGACTTTCACCAATGGACTAGCGGCACATCCGCTTATCCAATAACTTTGCAATAAGAGCTGGCAACGGGGTTCCCAGCCCCAATTAATAACTTTCATTAATAATTCTCTTCACATGTTTTGCTCTGATTTATCAGTAAGCAACTTAATTTTGCAATAGACACTCCTCCATGGTATGTGAATGTTGGAAGGCACCCGAGGATTCGGTTAGCCATGGATTGAGAAAGCCAAGGTTGGGGGAGTGTCATCCTTAATAAAACTAAAATACATGTGTAAACAAAAGAAAGGGGATGATCTACCTTGCTGGTAGAGATGCCGTCCCTCATGGGAGCCGCTCTTTGAAGGTTCGCTTGGCAAGGGGGTTAGAGTGCCCGCTACCATTCGTTGACAACAACAAACACCGCTCAAAATCTTACTTTTATGCTCTTTATATGATTTCAAAACTTGAAAAGCTCTAGCACATGATTTAATCCCTGCTTCCCTCTGCGAAGGGCCTGTCTTTTACTTTTATGTTGAGTCAGTAAACCTATTTCTCTCTATCTCAAGCAAGCAATTGAGTTGTTGTGAACCAATCATTTATGCTATGATTCAGTTGATCATGTCTTTTATACTTTCTTGTTTAGTACCAATTTTATCTGAATGAATATGACTTTGAAGTTATCAATGATTATGAAGAGATTGTCATGCTTAAATATGAAAGCTCAGCTATAAAATCTAATATGAAAGCTTTGCTTAAAAGTACAATCCGTTAGTAGTTCTCTGACCAAGAACAAAGTTTGCCATCACCAATTATGATTTCTTATGCACCTTTACTTGTGATTTCTCTTTACTTATTTCGAGATGAGTTATATGAGGAAGTTGTTTACTAGAATGTCTTGTGTGAATGAATATGATGCTTCTTGTCCGTATTTTATTTATCGACTCTTCACTCCATAAACATGTGGTCTTGTTTATCGAGCTCAGTTTCGCTTGGGGACAAGCAAGGTCTAAGCTTGGGGGGAGTTGATACGTCCAATTTGCATCACTATTTTGTATCATAATTTGCTGTTATTCAGTGATATATTTCATATTGGGACACAATACTTATGTTATTTCATCTATTTTGCATGTTTCATCATCATTGGAGGATCAAGCACCGGAGCCAGGATTCTGCTGGAAAAAGCACCGTCAGAACGCAATATTTCGGAAGATCAACGTGGAAGGGAATTTCACGTAAATTCCTATTTTTCCAGATGACGGAGGGAGCCAAAAGGGGAGCAGAGAGGAGCCATGTGGGCCTGACCACAGGCGGCGCGGCCCAAGGCCGGCCGCGCCACCGTGCTCGGGGGCGCCACAGCCCTTTCGCCTCCTTTTCTTCGCGTACTCCTTCGTCCCGAAACCTAAGCCACATAGAGGACCTCACAGGGAGCGCCGCCTCTGGGCGGAGAACACCAGAGAGAAAGAGCTCTCCGGCGGGCAGGAATCCGCCGGGGAAATTCCCTCCCGGAGGGGGAAATCGACGCCATCGCCATCGTCATCGAGTGGGACATCATCTCCATCATCATCATCATCATCATCTCCACCATCTACACCGCCATCACCACCGCTGCACCTCGTCATCGCTGTAGCAATTCGGGTTAAATCTTGATTGTTTGATAGGGGAAACTCTCCCGGTGTTATTCTATACTTGTTGTAGATGCTATTGAGTGAAACCATTGAACCAAGGTTTATGTTCAGATTGTTATTCATTATCATATCACCTCTGATTGTATTCCATATGATGTCTCGTGAGTAGTTCGTTTAGTTCTTGAGGACATGGGTGAAGTCTAAATGCTAGTAGTGAATTATGGTTGAGTAATATTCAATGTTATGATATTTAAGTTGTGGTGCCATTCTTCTAGTGGTGTCGTGTGAACGTCGACTACACGACACTTCACCATTTATGGGCCTAGGGGAGTGCATCTTGTATTCGGTTGCTAATTGCGGGGTTGCCGGAGTGACAGAAACCTGAGCCCCCGTTAGTATATCGATGCAGGAGGGATCGCAGGATCTCAGAGTTTAAGGCTGTGGTTAGATTTATCTTAATTACTTTCTTGTAGTTGCGGATGCTTGCAAGGGGTATAATCACAAGTATGTATTAGTCCTAGGAAGGGCGGTGCATTAGCATAGGTTCACCCACACAACACTTATCAAAACAATGAAGATTATTAAACCACATGAAGCGAAAGTACTAGACTAAAATCCCCGTGTGTCCTCGGAACGTTTGGTCATTATAAGTAATCAAACCGGCTTGTCCTTTGTGCTAAAAAGGATTGGGCCACTCGCTGCAATTATTTCTCTCGCATTTTATTTACTTGTACTTTATTTATCTGCAATATCAAAACCCCCTGAATACTTGTCTGTGAGCATTTACAGTGAATCCTTCATCGAAACTGCTGCCAACACCTTCTGCTCCTCGTTGGGATCGACATTCTTACTTATCGAAGATACTACGATACACCCCCTATACTTGTGGGTCATCACAAGGCCACCTTCCACGGGAATGTCCCAATCTCCTATGTGAGGTGTGCAAGACCAAGGGTCACGTGGCATGGCAATGCACAACGCCAAGCGCCAAGAAGCTCTACTTCGACGAGCTCAATGCACAAGTCTCCAAGATGCCACCACTTGAGGACGACTTAGGAGGCGAGGGAGTTGAGCATGGTGAGCATGGGATTCTCCCTTCACCTACGGAGGCGCATGGAGTTGAGCATGGTGAGCATGGGATTCTCCCTTCACCTATGGAGGCGCATGGAGTTGAGATGGTTGAGCATGGGAAGTTCCCTTCAACCAAGGAGGCGCATGGAGATGAGCAAGTCGAACCTACTCCTATATGCTTGATCGATGAGTTGGTACCAATCCCATGTGAGCATGAGAGCCACTTAGCCCACTTGAGTGCGAGTGATAGTGAGTTGAGTGACTTCCACCCCATATGTGAGTTTGAGTGCTTCCATTTGGAGGACATGAGTGATACACAAAGTGAGTTGAGAGAGGTAGATGATAGGTCCATGGAGGACATCGCATTTGCTAACACATTAACCTCTCCCTCGTTTGTGTCTTCTTATGTTGCACTAGGTTCCACGGAGGACGAGTTCCCGCTTATGGAGAAGATGTACATGGTGCATGAAGACGATGATATCTCACCATGCTTGCTCCAAGATGGACATGTCGACCACATGGATCCTCCTACTTCCACAACACCTACATCACATGAGTCGGCCTTCAAAGGTAACAACATAGGTGTTGATGATGCCATGATCCCACTAGTGGACATGATGACTTATGAGCGCATGCATGATCTTGATGATACATTTGCTACGTCACTTGATTCTTTCATATTCCCATGTGATGCTTTGCTTCCTAACATTGTTGATCATGTGGAGTTGATTGATTGTGATACCATGAACATGCCATGCTATGAGAGTTTCATATTTGCTCCGCTTGCTTGCAATGATAATGATTATACTCATGCTTGTGTTGTCACACCCTTGATGAACACTTGCTCTTTCCATAGGGTTGTCGACAACAATGATAACATGTTGAACATGCTTTGCCCAAAATGTTTACACCATTCCATGATCCTTGCATCCAAGATTGTGAACAATTGCTCTTTCTTATGCTTGGAATGCAAGAATGCTTATTTTATTGTTCATGAGAAGGCCCCCATAGCCTTTTCACTTTTTGATGATCATGAGTTACCACATGCCATGAATGCACCTTCTTGCCATATGCACCATCGCCATGCATTTCATACTATCTTGATTGACACTAATGGTGATGTGCACAAGACATGGAACATCATGATGGATGATGTGTTCCTCTACCATGCACACACGCTTTTTGTTTTCTCTTTTGTGTGTATAGGTACCCGAATGACAACTTCCACCGCTACGGAGCATGAGCTCATGAAACGTGCAATTGAGAGCTACCCCAACAAGGACGAGATACATGATCCAACCCATGGGATTCACACCAAAGGGTATGTTCCCAAAAGCCTTCGCCCTCGTGTGTTAACGACATGTCTTGTCGAGCTTTCGGTTTGGTCCAATTCCTCGTCACCTCTTTTGCCTCTTATGCAACATATTGTGAAACATCTTGTTGGCACAATGATTGTTGTATGTCTTGATATTATCATCATACACTCCGAGATTCTCAAGGACCATGTCATACATGTGAGAGACACCTTATGCATCTTGTGCCACATGTCACTCATAAAGTTGCTCTTCTTTGGATTTCTCATTTCATCTTTGGCAATTGAAATGGATGCTTTGACACTTGAGGATACCCATACTTGGCTCACGCCAACCATACTTTCCCAAGCTAGAAGTTTCCATCTCTTTGCCATTGCACATAACAATTTTGCCCAAAATTTTGCCGCCGATACTTGCCTTTTGATTGTTCCATTTGTGTGGGACAATGCTACACACAACATTTTTGACACCTTCCAAAGCAAACTTTTACATGCACAAATTTTTGCCCTACCACATTTTGGATACATCGACACTCTTTTGATTTCCATTTTTGCCAAATGCCTATTGGAGAAACGACTTGATGCTTCATATTTGATTGAGAGCCTCTTGTTCGCCGATCACCAAATTGGCATCCACAAGCTTTCCATTCGCAAGTTGTTTTTCCCCAAGTTCTTCTTCGACCGCGAC
Source organism: Lolium multiflorum (assembly GCA_030979885.1). NCBI lineage: Eukaryota > Viridiplantae > Streptophyta > Magnoliopsida > Poales > Poaceae > Lolium > Lolium multiflorum. The sequence goes on along the minus strand of CM061749.1, from coordinate 172,588,198 downwards.
TTTGTCCATCCATTACTACATGGGAGAACCGTCATGGCCTACATCATCGTTGAGGAGAAACAAGAGTCGAGGACGACTCTTCCCCAAGGGGGGGAGATGATGCGGGGTGGCTTTCGGACACCTCCACCTCAAGACCGTCAAGTGCAGCCCCGCCTATCGTCGACGCTACACCATGGCCAAGGGGTCCCCCAAGTGGACCGACAACCCGAACCCGTGCGATACATGACAAGGTGAACCCAATCCTCTTTACCCTTGACCTCGGTACACCCTTGGATAGAGTACTACCTCATGTCCATATTCATTGTGTTACTAGGTACGAGCTTCGTCAAGGAAGAAGAGGAGGAGCCAAGAGAAGAAGGAAGAAGAAGGAAGAAAGAGAAAGAGGAAGAGGAGAAGAAGAGAAGAGGGAAGGAGAAGGAGGCCGGAGGAGGCCGGAGCCTCCAGGCCCCCCCTGGCCGGTACCATCTCATGGAGGTGGCCACGCGCGGGAAAGGGCTAGGCCCGGTACTACCGGCCACCTCTGGCCGGTACTACCGGCCGGCCACAGCGCCCCTCCAGGCAGGCCACGTCGACCCCGCGGGAAGAGAAGGCAGGCCGGTACCTCCGGCCATGGTACCGGCCGAGGTACCGCCCATGCGCCCAGCTTCACAGTATACTTAGACCCATTTTGATGATGTTTCCGGTACCATGGCCGGAGCCTCCGCCCGAGGTACCGCCCGTGCGCGAAGTAGCCCAGATCTGAACCGTTCATTCGCCATCTAGCTGCTGTAACTTATTCAGTCTTTCCCCTTTTGCCCTTGGACGGATCTGAACCTATATGTATCTCATTCCCCTCCCCAAATTAGGGTTAGACAAGATTTAGCTTAGAATAGATTTTGAGCTTTGTCTCCCTAGGGTATCATCCCTCTGTAATCAAGGCCACCCTTGTTGTTGATTGGATTTGTGAGTGAGATTCTAGTGTGTGCACTCTCTCTCCCTCACCGATCTCCGTCTCCAACACCGGTCTCTCACCTCGGAATTCTACCGCGGTCTCTTCCGTGGGTGATTCTATTGGCGTGGTCCATCGAGCCACGGGGGTAAGTATCGATTGTATCGGGTTGGTGTGCGTGCGTGTGTCCTCGTGTTCTTCGCGTTCGTCGTGTTCTTCGTTTCCCCTCTTTTCCCCTTTTGATTTTGGGTCGAATTCGCAAGATTGGGCCACAATCTAGGTCTTAGACCACATCACATGTAATATCCCAGGTATTGGGGTTACAAAAATAGAGGAAACAAAAGTGTGCATTGCATTCATGCATAGAAAATCTGGGGAATTTTCGCGCTTTAAAGTAAAACAGTCACAGTAACTGAAGTTTCACTTGACCTTGGTGGAATTGAAGTAGCTCATCAAGTCAAGCGCTATAAACCTCAATGTGACTTTGTTAAAACCTTGTTTTGGGTAGTAATGATTTGATCTAAGGAGTTAGATCAAATGGAACTAAAACCAACACAATAACACATTAATCAAGGATCAATTGCTTGATCTTATAAAAGATCATAATATGGAAATCCTTGCCATAACATATGAACTTCTATTCAATTACAAATGGAGGAACCATTCTTGACTTATCTTTTCCATATCTTAAACAAATCCATGATCCTACAATGAACCTCATGGTATTCATTTTAGGGATTTCTATTTTCGTGCCCCTGCTTCGTTAGTTGTACTCAGTTTTCCCCAGCTCGTTAGTTTTTCCCTCCCTCTAGTTTGAAACCCCTCGAAGACGCGGGTTGCCGTCAGGTCAGAGGCCTTACCGTTACCGTGAGGTCAGTTCCTCTCTGACCGTCTCGTGCTGACGGGTATCCATCCATCTACCGCTGACGCGTGGGCCGTTTTATTTCCTGATTGTATACGCGGTGCTGCCAATGACAAATGGGGCCGCTCTATGGGGCTGCCGCAGCCAATGACCAGTGGGTCGTCTATTTATTTATAGAAAATTATATATTGCCGCTCTGTGGGGCCTCCGCAGCCAATGACCGCTGTGGTCGTCTATTTTATTTAGAGAATATAATATAGAGCCGCTCTGTAGGGGCCGCCTCAGCCCATGGCAGGTGACTATTTTCGCAGCTTAATCTAAAGTGACTCTTATGCTAAACATTGTGCATCCCGATGTTGACCTAGCAGTGGCGGCGAGCATAGCCGTTCTGACCATGCCGATATCGGCATCGGCATCGGCATCGTTTGGAGGATGTGGTGCTCGAATAATAGTGGAAATGCGATATTATTTTTTACATGCATAATATATAGAAAATAGCTAGATCTCTAAATCGATGCATATGAAGCTACATATATATTCTTGGTCATAATCCCCTTAATTATCTAAAGGGGATGGATGCATGGCTTCACGTCGTCGTCGCTTTCATCGTCAGTATCTTCGTCGTCTGAGTAGTAGTACCTCCTGCACATTGTTCCGTCGAACACCTTCACTGTGAGCACATCATCGCCTTCATATTTGAAGTGTACGAACCAGCCGAAATCCACACCGTGCGCGATGGCGAATTTCTCCCAGCCCTTGTCGAGGTACATCCGGCCTTGTCCGTCAAATAGGACCTCCACGGTCCAGAGACGAGGACCGCAGTCAGCTGCTCGCAGATACACCTTAGCTGGCTCCTTGCCGTCAAGATAGTCCGCAATTTTTTTTGGGAGTTCCTGCAAAGAGATCGAGCGCCGATCGTTTGAAATTAGGGAACCCTTGAAATTAAAGGTTTTTTAGAACATGCCCATAATTAATCACATGCATCATATATGTGGGAACGCGTACGTACCTTCTTGACCAAAGGGTCTTCATAGACGACGATGAAGAACTCCTCTATGATCAATGGCAGTGTTGACGGTGGTGGTGGCAATGATGATGATCCACTTCCCCTTCCCCTTCCCCTTCCCCTTCCCCTTCCCCTTCCCCTTCCCCTTCCCCTTCCCCTTCCGGTCCGCGTCCGAGACGTGGAAGCCATGGCAATGGATAAAGTGTATGTGAACGAAGAAGAGAGAGGCAGAACCTATTGACACAAGGGATGGTCGTGTGGGTGTTTATAAGGGAGAGATGACCGTTGTAGGGGTTTACACAATAAAATAAGGAGGAGATGACCGTTGTGGGGGTTTATACACAATAAATTAAGGAGGAGACGACCGTTGTGGGGGTATATATCTCAACAAAAAAAGTAATGCGGACTATGTTGACGGAAATGGAACTTCGTGATATAGTTTATCATTTTACCGTGAAAAGTAATGCCTAAAATAAAAGTAATGGCTACAAGAAATCGGTGATGGTTTATCGTTTTTTGCGTGAAAAGTAATGGGTACAAGAAATGGGTGATGGTGTATCATTTTTTGCGTGAAAAGTAATGGCTACAACAAAATCGGTGATGGTTTATCGTTTTTTGCGTGGAAAGTAATGGGTACAAGAAATGGGTGATGGTGTATCATATTTTTGCGTGAAAAGTAATGGCTACAACAAAATCGGTGATGGTTTATCGTTTTTTGCGTTGAAAGTAATGGGTACAAGAAATGGGTGATGGTGTATCATTTTTTTGCGTGAAAAGTAATGGCTACAACAAAATCGGTGATGGTTTATCATTTTTTGCGTGGAAAGTAATGGCTACAAGAAATGGGTGATGGTGTATCATTTTTTTGCGTGAAAAGTAATGGCTACAACAAATCGGTGATGGTTTATCATTTTTTTGCGTGAAAAGTATTGGCTACAACAAATCGGTGATGGTTTATCATTTTTTTGCGTGGAAAGTAATGGCTACAACAAATCGGTGATGGTTTATCGTTTTTTGCGTGGAAAGTAATGGCTACAACAAACCGGCGATGGTTTATCGTTTTTTGCGTGAAAAGTAATGCCTAAAAGAGTTTATAATTTAGCTCATGAAAAATAATGCAGAAAACCAAACTTTAGCGTACTGGGTAACCGCCCTTTCGCATACATAGAGGGTGGAAGCTAACCGACGACAGAGAGAGAGAGGGTGGTGGCCCCGACCAGAGAGAGAGATAGGGATTATCCTGCCCGTTAGATCATACGATCAACGGTCGGCGGGCACGATCCGCGTGACATGGGCTAGACCAATTAGGGCAATGTTGGGCGTCTGTGAGAGTGTGTGAAGGGAGAGGGCAAAACTGAGTAGTATCAAGAAACCAAGGGCAAGTGAGTAGTAAACAGACTAAGGGATTCAAATATGAGATTTAAAAATTGGAAAATGCGTGTTTTGTACAATGAAACCCATCTTGGCCTACCTCAAACTATTTGCAATACAAATCTACACGAGTGTGAAAATTATGGCCTCATTCAGACAAAGTATGTTTTGGGGAAAGCTGTTTTGGGTAGGGCTTATTATGGAAAACCATGCACCTTCATAGCTACTAGGTGATTTGAGAAGTGGCAATTTGTGGTGAAACTTGATTTATCTATGATTTGAGAAGTGGCAATTTGTGGTAAAGACTCCATGAGTAAGTGCCACTCTTTTTCGGATTTTTTTGCACATTAAATAACTCATTTAACTAGTTAATCCCATTTATTGACTCTCTGTTGACCAGTCACTTGAGGGTAAAACTGAGTATATTGCACTAGCCAGTATTAGCACTCAAGGAGAAAACTGAGCACACAAAAAATGCTAGTATATGACTCGAGGGTATACCTGAGTATATCTAAATTTCCAGGGTTAGACTCGAGGACGCGTGTTGCGGTGCAGAAGTGGAAGACGTGCCATTGTTGACGCGTGTCGCGGTGCAGACGTGCAAATAGTGGACGCGTAGGACGCGGGTCGCATTTAGGACGCGTAAGCCCCTCCCTCCCTCCCTCTGCACACAGTCGTCTCATTCTCGCTCACGCACGAAACCACCCCTCTCACGTCCCATCAACTTCTCCAAATCGAAAAAACCCCAACCGCCGTACGCACGCTACCCTGCCGGCGATGGAGAAGAAGAATGCGCCGGCGGCCGTCGCCTCCGAGCCCGTCGCCTCCGAGCCCGTCGCCTCCGCGCCCGTCGCCGCCGAGCCCGTCGCCGCCGAGCCAGTCGCCGCCGAGCGCGTCGCCTCCGAGGGCGGCGCATCCAAGCGCGGCTCCTCCGTGAACTAGGCCTCTCTCTCGGCTGATGGACCACTTCACAAGATCGGCGAATGCTTGCTGGCGAACGAGGAGTACGCCGACACCTACTCTGCCATGAGGCAAGTCTGTAGAAATTGGCGCTCAGGTTTGCCTGAGCCCGACGTGCACCTGGACGAATGGATCATGCTAGACCACGCCCTTCCACGCGTCGCTGAGTTCACCTTCCTCCAACTCGGCACATCACGCTACGTCACCATAGATCTATCCGAAGTTCATACAAGGTTCAACTTCCTCCATATCTACCTCTTTATTTTCAATCTTAAACATCTTAGTGCTGAATGTTATCGTGCTTGCCCAGATACTACTTCGTCGGATTTTGCCGTGGCGTCATCGTGCTTGCCCAGAAGAACCCGCCGCACAAGATACGGCTTCTGAACCCACTCACAAAGAAATCAAACACTATGTTTGAGGCGCAGATGCCATCTATTTTCCTGAAATCAGTCGCTGTGATCAAATCCCCGACTATGGTCTTCGTTGCCGCACATTACCCGTCGGAAATTGGTTGGGTCGATGAGAGCACTCCAACTAAGGATATAGATGAAGATTGGGAAGAAAGATTTTCGATCAAGAACCATTGTCTGCGTTGCATTACCCCGTTCAATGGTGAACTGTATGCACTAGCTGTGGACAATTTTGAGAACGGAAGAATAGTGTGCACCAATGTACAGTTGCAGCAGCGCGCGAGCACTGTCAAGATGGAGACACTAATTTCATTTCCAGAACTTGGACATCAGAAGTTCTACCTTGTGAAGTCGGATGGTGATCTGCTGCTTGTGTTGTTGGTCAGCGTGGCTTTGGCGGGCAGACCATTGGTGTACCGTGTGGACACTCAGAGCCGCTCTCTCCATCCGGTCAGTAACATTGGCAGTAATGCCTTCTTCGTGAATTATATCCGGTGTATCTCCGTCGACACCAGAGTGTACCCGACACTTCGACCTGGCTGCATCTACTACACGGATTTGGGTTATATCAGAGAGTACTCTCATGATACAAAGGCCTGGGATGAGTGGGCAGTACGTGTGGATAGAATAGGAAGCTACGGTATGAGAAATGAACACAAGCCATACCGTTTGGAGGATGTATTGGCCGCACACTGCAGACGGAGGGAGTTCAATGAATATTTCCTTCGGGAAATGCACGAATGGAGCGACGACGAAATATATGAGGAGGAATGAACAAATTCATCCATCCTAATCTTCTTGTTGTCCATACATTGCGTGCGTCTTGTATATTACAACGTTATTGGCTGCTTTTGGCTGCTGTATGCAGTTTCCCTATGTATTATACTTAGTTTTCTGATTATGCAGTTGTCAATTTATCATATACTAGCTTCTAGATTTGCTACTAGATTTGCTGCCATATTGGGCAAAAAACGAGGGCCAAAAGGCATAAATAACCCCAGAGATTTGCTACTAGATTTGCTACTAGATTTGCTGCCATATTGAAGAAAGACAGAAATAGAAGCTTCTCTAGATTTGATACTAATTTGGTGAAAAAGACAGAGAGAGAAAGAGGGGAAAAGGTGCTCTTAAAAATGCCAATTTGGGCCGAGAGAGACAAAACCCAGCTCCTGCTCACGTGCAACCAAACGCTTCTCGTCCTGTCCCACGCGGTCCCTTTCTACCAGCCCCACGCGACGCGGCCCCACACAACGCGGCCCCACAGACGACGCGGCGCAACACGCCAGCACAGAACGTCCAAATAAACGGATTCCTTCCGTCTGAGCTCCTTCTGCGGGTTTCAGACATAGGCTTGGGGAAAACTGAGGAAAAACTAAGGGGCTGGGGAAAACTGAGTACAACTAACGACCCGAGGGCACGAAAATAGAAATCCCTTCATTTTACTCCATTCTTGGAAACATAACAAGGAGATCAACTCTAGAAATATATATCCTTCTCTATTCCATGCTATTATACATCAAACCTAAAGAGGTGAGAGTCCTATTTTATTTAGGGAAGCAATGACAAATCTTGAGGCAAATCTTGAATATAAATATTCATATGATCACAACATTATCTTCAAGAGGAACCTTAGAGTATTATTCAAGCCTTTCCAAATGAGAGAGACCATTTATTCTAAACCTAGCTTTATCTATTAATGAACAAAGGACAACCTTTGAACTAAAGTATTAGGTTGTAAACCATTTCCCTTGGAGTGGTGAGATAACCTAATAGCACATGGAATAATACCATATCCATGAATTGATAAAGTAAGGAAGAGATTAACTCAATTAAGATAGCCAAGTGGAGTTTTAGAATTAATACCTATTGAGATATTGTGAGTACACCATAAACTCTAGAATAACCATTCCTTTATAAGAGAGCCCAAGCTATGGTGTTACACTCAAGTAGTTGAGGCAACACTTGAATGTGAGGGAGAGAACTATCCATATACTAGATGATTATATCATCATTGATTAAGTAGAAACCTAACATAATATCTCAGGCATTCTCCTGGGATATAAACTTAAGAGGCAACCATAGTAGTCCCATTCAAGAAGATAAATTAGAAGTGCTATACTTAGTTGATCAAGACAATACTTAATCTTGGGAGTGAGAAACCTAATTCTTGAGAGATAACTTAGGAAGCCAAACCTTGATCATTATAAATTGAGTGATGATCATAAACCCTAAGATCTTGAGGTAGAGAGATTAAGAACAAGTTGATTATGCCTAATCCATGATCATGCTCTTGAGGTATGTGAGGATAAGTTAAACCCTAATAGGATAAGTAGATATCATTCACCACATGAAATCATAGGGAGGTAACTAGTAAGCAACCCTAAGCTTATATCCCAACCTTAACTTGTGATTCACTTGGTGATCATAAGTAGAATTCTACCACAATTATATTCCAATTATCCCTCAATTAAAGAACATAAGAAAACCTTAGAGTCAAACTCCATACTTTATATGGTGAGAAACCATCCATCCATATGACCAAAGTTAACTATAAAAAGAACTATAACCACTGTAGTTACTTTAATGATTAATTGAGGATAATAATAGAAATTAATTGGTAGAAGATAAAACCAATTCTCAAACCCTTAGTAATTAGAGAAGCACATGAAATATTAAGCAAGTAACCATCTTATCTTGGTTAGGGGAGACTAAACCCTAACAAATACAATATGGTGTCATCTCATATCCCCAACCTAGAATTATATCTCAATCCTAGTTTGTGTATCACTTGGGTGATCACAATTAAAACCTAGGCCATAATTGAGAGTTAAACCCTTTGCCAATAGGTGAAAATAATTAGAGCCTAGAATTTCTCACTAGCTAAACCATATGATTAAACCCATGGTGGTGATCAACCACTTGTACTTGTAACCAAGACCAAACCATGGTGTAGGTAATATCTACTCTTGATATTTCAAGGTGTATTAAGATATAATACTAGTGCTAACCTTGAAATGGGGTTATAATTAAAACCACAAATAAATAAGTGTTCACCTAAAATCACATGCATAGGACCAAATTCTCAAATGAGAGAGCAAGTCTTTAGAGATATGTTAGCACATAAAATCATGCCATTAAATCACTTCTTATTAGAAATCCATAAGCAAATATTACTTTGAAATTATTGCTTGCAAAGTAATACTAAATAAAACTCTACATATCACTAAGTAAGAACATTATCATTTTATAAGACAATTTGAATATTTCAATGATAATATTCAGATTCATGCCATAGGGAATTTAATCCAAATATCAATACTAATTAATAAACCAATGTTATAGTATTATATTAAATTTGCTAATACATCACCAAAGACTTTGCAATACCCTGGACTAACCTTGGTATTAATTAAAATGAGCAAGACCTACAAAATAGAAAATAATTCAAATTTGAATTTAAAACCGAAATTGAAAACAGAAAATAAAAAACAGAAAAAGAAAAGAAGGGAGAAAACCTTACCTGGCCGTGTAGCCCAGCCAGTAGGCCAGCACCACAGCCCAGCAAGCAGCCCACGAAGGCAGCCCAGCCCAGCCCGTATACCCCTTCGCTGGATAAGAACGAAGGGGAGCTCACCGTCTTCGTCTTTGCTTGCGTCGACGCACGGCAGCTCGCCACCGCGATGGAGAGGCCACGTCCCGTGGTCGTCGCCACCGTTGCTGACCGCCAGCACACTCCGGAGACCTTATAAAACGCGCTGGAGTCCTCCATTCCCCTCTCTCTGCTCCATTCTCCCCCAACGACGAAACCCTAACCCGCCGGTCTCCGTTCACCGCTGGCGATTAAGGCATCCCCGAGCCTCGCCGAGGATACTCCCAGCACCACCGTCCTCTCCTCGTTCTCCTCGTCGAAGCGTGCAAGCTGGGAAGCCCCTGGTTTGGAAAATTCGCCCATTGTCTCCGACCATCGCCGCCATGTCCATGGATGATTTCGTCGCCGACTGAGCTCCATCGACTTCTCCTTCAAGCCCATCACCATCTGGGTAAGTGTCAACACCCTGATTTTTAAGTCCGGATGCCTATTATATCATTCATCGCAATCCCAGGAATATTGTTGTTGCGAGATATAATAGCTAAGTATCACAGTCATCATTTATTACAACTCATATTGTCTTACAACTTGAATCACATGATCCATATTACACGAATAGTTGATCTATTGATCAACGAACAAACACAAGTTCAAAGCGGAAGCGTAAAGATAAAGGGACTCTGTAGTCCACAGGCCAACGCTTGACGTCAGAAAGCTCCTAGTTGTCATAGGCGTCCTGCTGGTCCTCCTTGGTAGTTCTGTTCATCTTCATACTCTGGCCATTTGAATAGCCAGGGACAAAGCCGTAAGTACTTTAAGTACTTGCAAACTAACACTAAAGTAAGTGCTAACCATTTGAGTAATGATGCTAAGCTCTAGTTATTTTACATAAGCCAAATTTTAGTTCACAAGTGTTGGATCATATGTTATCTAACTCAAGTGGGAACATTAGTGTCATTCCCACAACATCTGTTATAATTCAACCAATCACCATAACACCATGTATTTCATCCATATTTTCAAAATCTGACACCGGAAACTGTATGGCCATTCCAACCGTCCGTAACCGTGGATGCGGCTATTCGAATAGATTGACACTCTGAGAGGCACACTTGTGCCACAACATTTGATTTCATCCGTCGGAATAACTCCGAATCATCGTAACACAGTACGCGGATCATCAACCCTAACCTTTCACTTACAAACCCTAGTATGAGCACCTCTCCCCATGAGCTTGGCCTCCCAGTGAAACCGTTAACCCGGAACTGCATAGGGCTTGGCCGTATAATTCACCTCAATTCACATCACTTCTCAACAACGGAGGCAGCCTCAGCATAACCCCTATGATGTGTGTTCAGAGGGAACCCATACTAAGGTGTATAAACTTCCAGTTAAGCCCTACCCATAATCAGGTATTGTGGGGGTACTTAAAATTGGAAAGGTATCGCATTCAAACCAATATCAGGTTTTATCAAAAATCACTATCTTCTCTTGTTCACCTTCAACTTCAACTTCATTCAATAGAATGACTTATTATTCACAAGTTTTCAAATTCAACATATCATAGGTTCCCATCTAGAGTAGTCAAGTTTTAGTATTTTAGCATTAGCACTAATCATGAGGGGTGCTACATTGCTTTGCTATTTGTGAGACTAACTTTACTACTCTAGTATGCTTACTCACCTAGACCAAGTTAAGTCAACTCCTTGAAAACAACAAGTAACACTTGTATGGTGTAAACTTAGGATAGGCTTGTGTAAGAAAGATAAGAATCATGGTGCCTTGCCCAAAGAGGGCTTTGCACTTTGCAAGAGTATTAGCTTGCCTTGGTAGTTCTCAAGGTTCTCTTCTTCCTCTTCTTGGTAGAATCCTTCTTCCTCTTGGTATTCTCCGGTGCTAGCGTCTAAATTTGAATACGAGGTATAATCACTAAACAAGCTCAAGGGCTATACTAAGCACATCATTATTTCACACAAACTATGCTAAGCACACACATAAAACAGTTAGGTGCATTGGTTTTCTTTATTAAAGAAAAGTAATTTCCTCTCATTGAAATCTTCTTAAGATTTAACTTCTCAAATAATCATACATGAATTCATATTGACCAAAGTCAAACATTCATTATCATCATTTGAGAAATGATTTAAATGAGGTAGATCACCTCATACCATTTTATAATTCCACAAATGATTTAAATCTCCAAATATTCATATAGGAGTGTTTGGACCAGGGGTGCAAACATCACATGAATTCATTTGGGGACAAGATTTAAATGAAGGGAAATCCTTCATATGATTTACATAATAATTTTGGACAATATCACTTCACTAATCTAGCCATATTGTCCATTAATTAATCTAGGGCATGATCATGCAAGGTGACCACACCATTTTCTTGCAGAAACAATTAGTGTAAGTCAAATGTGAACTATTGGAGTTGGAATTATTCAAATATCTATTTTGGTTGATTTTTAATAATTATTCTAAGGCAGAAAAGTCCCTGCCTTGTTTATTTTTCCACTTTAATTCTATAATATATCTAAGGTTCAAACCAGTGGCATTGTGTAGATAAAATCCTAAGCTTTCCAAATATATAAAGTTTGTTAAATTTGGCCAAGCCAAACAGATTCTATGAATTTTCAAATTTATGTCCAGTATTGAAATCAAACTAAATTTATTAAACGAAGTTTGAATTAAAAAGGCCGGCGGGAAAACTAACTGGGCCTAAACGTTTAAAACGGCCCAAGGCCAGCCCACCACGCATCTGTGCACGCGCGGGCCGCCTGACAGTGGGCTCCACTCGTCAGAGACTCATAACGCCCGAAGCGGTATGGATCAACGAGGCGCGTTGGATTAGATCGCAGATCAACGGTGCACATTCGTCGTCGTCGATGGCGAGAGAGGCTCGCCGGCGGCTCGGGTAGGGGGTCGGAGGCTCACCGTGGCTCCAGCTAGGGTTGGCAGTGTGCTCGGTGAAGTTGTGGACGACGGCGAAGCTCCTGGTACCGGCGGCAGCTCCAGGGGCGGCTTCCTTCTCCGGCGATCGTCGGCTACTGTGGGCGGCGGCGATCTTGCAATTGGGAGCGTCTGGTGGCTAATCGAGCATGGTGAGGTGCTGAGGAGGTCGAGGAAGGAGAGGGGAGGGTGGTGGTGTGAAGAGATGGTCGAGGCGAGGCCTCCTTTTATAGGCGCGATGGTGGCCGGGGTGCTGCGGCAAGGGCGACAAGGGCGCGGCCGCTCCGGTGGGCTAGAGGGCTAGGCGACGACGGGGTCGTGTTCACGACGTCACGGCGAAGCTACGAGCGTGAACGGCGCGGCAAGGGGACGCGTAGGGTGGTCGGGGCCGTGCATGTACTGTCGCGGCCGCGGCGGGCGCGTTGGTCCTCTCCGGCGACCGTGGTCGCCAAGGCGTGACGCCAGCTTGTCCGGCGAGCTCCGCGTGGCGAGGAGGGTACCAGGGCGCGCGGGTTTGGTCTGGGTACGGCGAGGTGCTGCGAGCGACGCGTGGCCGTGTCGCGCGCGGCCGTGCACGGTGACGTCGCCCATGCCGCTCGCGTCGTACCTGGGGCGTACTGGGCGCGACCGTGGCGAGTCATGGCGTCGTCCTCGCGATCAAGGGCGCGTACGGGGAGATCCAGGAGAGCGTCGTCGACGTGTTTGGCATGGTGGCGTGGGCTGCTGTGGAGAGAAGAGAGGGGAGGCGCGCCGGTGGCGAACGTGGCCGGCATGGCCATGTCCACGCCATGTCTGGCCCTCTCCGTGGCTTCCCTTGCATGGGCTCGGTGTAGGAGTGTCCAAGGGTCAATGCTAGGTGGTGGTCAAGGGATGGCCTGGTTGGATCAAATTCGAATTTGGGATGATCTTGTTCTTGATAAAAAGTCTCTACTTTGCTTGATCATATCTCTTGATCCAAGATGAATTTGGTGTGATGCCCTTTACAAAAGTTGTTCACCTTGTTGTATACTTGGATGACATGCAAAGATCTGACTTTGTTTAGTTTAGAAATTTTGAAATAGAGAGGCTCAAAGTGGTGACCAGAATATAAAAGTCAGAAATGACCATTATCTCATGTGATCACATTTTAATTTTTGAATTTGGTTTAAATGGTATATCTTTGATTCTCCAAGTTGTAATTACTCATTAGTATCATAGTACAAGTATTGGTGAAGATCAAATGGGTCTATGGTCAAATTTACAAATTTGACATGGACCATATGTTAGGGTTTTTAGGATTTTATTAATATTTGATTTCTTTCTCTTTTTGATTTATTTGGTTGGTGATCATTACTTGATCACTCTAGGGTTTTGGAATTCATCACATACACAAAATAACACTCATCATGGCATATCACTCAAAATGCACAAGTCCTATGCAGGGCACTATATGCAATTTGAAAAGTTTTTGTTGGTTCTCAAATTTGGTCTCTGAAATTCTTCTTCTCTCCTTTATTGAAAATTTGGGGTGTTACAAACCCTTCCACCTTACAAAAGATCTCGTCCCGAGATCTAAAAGAAAAAATTAGGTACTAAAGAGATCTAGGTATTCCTTCTTCATGTCTTCCTCTCGCTCCCAAGTGGCTTCGTCTTCCGTATGGTTACTCCACTGTATCTTCAGAAACTTGATGCTTCGGGTGCGGGTGGTTCTGTATGCTTCTTCCAAGATGCGAATCGGCACTTCGCGGTACGTCAGGTCATGATTGATATCCACCGAACGGTGATCGATGTTCTTGAACACCTCGGTCTTCTCTGGGACTTCTAGGCACTTCCGGAGGAGTGAGATGTGGAACACGTTGTGCACAGCCGCCATTTCTTCTGGTAGCTCTAGTTTATAGGAGACTTCTCCTCGGCGGCTGAGAACTTTGAAGGGTCCGACATATCGGGGTGCAAGCTTCCCTTTCAGTTGGAATCTCTGCATTCCTTTCAGGGGTGACACCTTGAGATAAACAAAATCTCCAATCTCAAAGGTCATCTCTCGGCGTCTCTTGTCGGCGTAACTCTTCTGTCGGGACTGAGCGGTCTTGAGGTACTCTCGGATCTTGTGCACCTTCTCTTCGGCTTCTCGAAGAACATCAGGTCCAAAGCTTGGCTTTCTCCGACCTCCGACCAATTCAGGGGGTACGGCATTTCCTTCCGTACATGGCTTCAAAGGGGGCCATCTGTAAACTGGCTTGGTAGCTGTTGTTGTAAGAGAATTCCGCATATGGCAGGCAGTCTTCCCACTTGGATCCATATTCCAAGACACATGCTCTCAGCATGTCCTCCAATATCTGGTTGACTCGCCGTCTGTCCGTCATCAGGGTGGTAGGCGTGCTGAAATTCGACGGGTTCCGAGTCCTTCATGCACCTTCTGCGACGGAGGTGAATTGTGATCCTCTATCGACACGATTGACTTCGGGGTTCCATGCAGGGCAACAATTCTGGAGACTTAGTGGTCTTGACAGCGATGAAATGTGCGACTTTGGTCAATCTATCAACAACTACCCATATCGAATCATTTCCTTTGCTGGATTTGGGTAAACCGGTGATAAAATCCATTCCTACGGAATCCCACTTCCATTCGAATCTGAGTGGTTGCAACAGTCCTGCATGTCGCTGATGTTCGCCTTGACTCGCTGACAGATATCACACTTGGCGATGCTTCCGATCTCCTTCATTCCATGCCACCAGAATTGTTCCTTCAAATCTTGATACATCTTGGTACCTCCGGGATGAATAGAGTATAGGGTGTCATGGGCTTGCAGAATAACTTGCTTCAACTGACGGCACAGGCGTCCATTGTACCAAAGAATTCCATCTATGGTGAATCCCGGTGCTTTTCCTCGGCTATCTGGGTCTTGATTCCGCTGGCATTTCCTTCGGGCTTCCTTGATCTGAATCAAGGTGGGTTGTAGCTCTATGCTGGCGAGGAATCCTTCACTAACTAGTTCCATTCTGAACGTTCAAACTCTTGGTGCAGGCTAGGTTGTTCTTCTGCTATCATTGAGTTCAGCCGGCACGGCAGTCTACTAAGAGCATCCACTACCACATTGGCCTTGCCGGGGTGGTGTGAATTTCCATATCATAGTCCTTGATCAACTCATCTTCGTTGCCTCATATTCAGCTCCTTCTGTGTGAAGATATACTTCAGACTTGTGATCCGAATAGATCTCGCAGCGATTGCCCATGAGGTAATGACGCCACACCTTCAGTGCTAAAACTACGGCTGCGAGTTCGAGGTCATGAGTTGGATAGTTCTGCTCATGCTGCTTCAGTTGCCGGGACAGATAAGATATCACTTTTCCTTCGCATCAGCACACATCCGAGACCAATCTTGGATGCATCGCAAGAAAACGTCAAAGGGTTTGGTGATGTCCGGCATGATCAGAATTGGGGCTGAGGTCAGTCTAGTTTGAGTTGTTGGAAACTCTCTTCACATTTGTCCCATTCGAACTTCTTGTCCTTCTCAGCAATTGGGTCATTGGTCGAGCGATGCTCGAAAAGCCTTCTACAAACCTGCGGTAATATCCGGCTAATCCAAGAAAAGCGCGGACCTCGGTCTGGGTGGTTGGGGCTTTCCATTCTGCGACAGTCTTGATTTTGGCGGGATCTACAGCAATTCCTCCTGCAGATAGGATATGTCCCAGGAATCCTACTTCTTTCAGCCAAAACTCACATTTGCTGAGCTTAGCATACAACTTATGCTTTCTAAGGGTCTCCAGGACAGCTTCTAGATGTCGCTCGTGTTCTTCTTCGGATTTGGAGTAGATTAGGATGTCATCGATGAAAACGACAACAAACTTATCCAAAAAGTCCATGAAGATCTTATTCATGAGGTTCATGAAATAAGCGCATTGGTCAATCCAAATGACATGACATTTACTCGCATCCATATCTGGTGGTAAAGGCAGTTTTGAGAATATCCGACGCATGTCTTCAATCGATGGTATCCAGTCCTAAGGTCAATCTTCGAGAATACTATGGCTCGGTCAGCTGATCAAACAGATCTTCTATCTTGGCAAGGGATATTTGTTCTTGATGGTGACATCGTTGAGCTTACGTCCGCATAAACGATCGGCACCGTTTTCTTGTCTACAAATCCACGGGCGCACTTGGTCGAATCAGAAGGCAGCCATCCAGCTTGCTTCTTCAGCTCACTAGCTCTGGGTTCATACTATAGGCTCTCTGGGCGATAGGTCCGGTTCCGGGGATTAACTCGATGATAAACTCGATATCCCGATCCGGGGGCATACCGGGTAGACCATCGGAAACACATCAGGGTATCGACAGACAACCCTGATCTGATCCAAAGTTGGCTTGGCTACACTCTGGTTGCAGGTAAACTTTCTGGGCAGTCTTTCCGAGACATGTTCTACTATGATACCGGTGCTACTGGTCATGGTGATGGCTTTCTTGGCACAGTCAATCATTCCATGATGTTTGGCCATCCAATCCATACCCAGCACTATTTCCAATCCTTTGGTTCCCAGAATAATCAGTTGGCATAGAAGTCTACTTCATGTATTCTGATGGGTACATTTTTGCAAAATTTTCTGGCTTTAGTGGTTGATCCGGGAATTTGAACTATCATGACATGTTTCAAACTGATAGGTTGAATTTTACTTGTTGATGCAAAGTCTCGTGACAAAAGAATGGGATGCTCCGAATCAAACAACACTCTGGCAGTACGAGTTGACAGAAACATACCCAGTACAACGCTGGCGCCGGGCTTCCATGTGGAAGAGGCGACCGCTGTTATTGTTGTTGGGGGCGAACTTCTTTCCGGTGGAGACGCGGCGTTGCTGTTGTTGAGCGGTGTTGCCGGCGAGCTTGGCGAGCTCTTGGGGCACTCGTTGGAGTAGTGTCCCACTACACCACACTCATATAAGTGATAGTGGACTTGTCCTTGGTGGCGACCGGATGGCGTTGCTAGTCCTTGAGCGCGTTGGTGTTGTTGTTGTTGGTGGGGGCTGCGGCGCGCGGTTGAAGTTGTTGGTTTGTTCGGTAGTTGTGGTTGTTGTTGTGGTGGCCTCTGGCCTGGGCTCCACTGCCTGGAATCCGGGGCGAAGTCTGCATGGGTTTAGTGCTGGCAAACCTGAGCTGGGGCGATACTGGCCCACGGGCATCATGCGCGTTTGCTTCATTGGCTTGGTTTAACTTGCCTTCCATCTGAATGGCGAGTCTACTGGCTTCAAGGTCGAAAGGGGATGTTGAGAGACAGCTCGCATCCGCCATGCACTCAGGAATCTCTCCGCCTCTCTCAAGGTATCGTCTGCAGGGCGTATTTGACAGTGTAAGGAACCTGTCGCGTATTCATCGTCATCTTCCCTCGCGTTGGAACCATCCCGCATCTTCTGATACTGGGGCACATGGTACTTCTCTTGAAATCTGCCCAGTCATGACTTGACCTCCGCATGGCACGGGTGCAGTCCACCAGGCTCGGGCTGGTCCTGCAAGTAGTGGGTTGCAAACAGCTTTCCACTCCGCCGCCTGCTGTCATCCAGCGCCGGTGTCTTCTTCGCTTGCTAAACACCGAGGGTTGGTGTTTGAAAGTTCTGAGCTTGATCCGGGATGATCATGATTCCCATGTCCTTGGTTAGCGAGATTAAGTGCGACGATGTTGGCTTGACGTTCAGCTCTCTCATCCTCCCTGTCGGCAGGGTTTGCAGCAGTATCATGGCGCGTTTGGGAGGGGGCATCTGGATATACGAACATTATAAGATAAGAGGGAATTTTCTATGGTTTATTTTGAGTGAGTTCAAAAACTTGTAAAACTTGAATGCTTTTGATGACAACACACACATTCATTCATTCAACATAACACATTACAAGCTAACATACCACACTTCCTATAATCTTCTGTATATCCAGATGGCCCCTCCCAATCGCGACAACGCCATGATGCAACTGCTGCAAACCCTGCTGGCCGACAGGGAGAATGAAAGAGCTGAACGCCAAGCCAACATCGTCGCACTGCAGAATCTCGCTAACCAAGGTCATGGGAATCATGATCATCCCGGATCCAAGCTCAAGAACTTTCAGAACACCAACCCTCCGGTGTTTAGCAAGACGAAGAACCCCTCGACGCCGACGACTGGATCCAGACCATGGAGAACAACTTGAAGTAGCCGGAGGGAAGCCAACGAGAAGGTTCTGTTTGCAACCCACTACCTTGCAGGACCAGCCCGAGCCTGGTGGACTAGCACCCGTGCCATGAACGGAGGTCAAGTCATGACTTGGGCAGATTTCAAGCTCAAGTTCAGCAAGTACCATGTGCCCCCAAGGGCTTATCAAGAAGATGCGGGATGAGTTCCGCGAACTTAAGCAGGAAGGATGACGGTGGTAGAATACCGCGACAGTTCCTTACACTGTCAAGGTACGCCCCCGACGAGACTGACACGAGAAGAGGCAGGAGAGATTCCTGAACGGACTGCATGACGAGATGCAGACTGTCCTCGTCAACATCCCCTTCGCCGACCTTGAAGCCTTAGTAGACTCCGCCATTCAGATGGAAGGCAAGTTGAACCAAGCCAATGAGAACCGCAAACGCCGCATGATGCACCAGAGTGGGCCCAGCAATACTCCAAAGTATCGCCCCAGCTCAAGCGGAGGTTTTGCCCCCAGAAACACTAAGCCCCAGATGCAGACTTCACGCCCCGGATTCCAGAACTGGAGTGGAAGAAACCCCAGGCCAGGAGGCCACCACAACTACCAGAACAACACCAACAACTTCAACCGCGCGCCAATGCGAGCCCCCAACACCAACAACAACAACAACAACACCAACATCGCTCCAAGGACTGGAAGCAATGCCATCCCGGTCGCCACCAAGGACAAGTCCACCATCACTTGCTATGAGTGTGGTGTAGTGGGACACTACTCCAACGAGTGCCCCAAGAGGCTCGCCAAGCTCGCCGGCAACACCGCTGCACCTGCTCAACAGCAACGCCGCGTCTCCACCGGAAAGAAGTTCGCCCCCAACAACCCCAATAACCGCAATGGTCGCCTCTTCCACATGAACGCCGAAGAAGCCCAGGAAGCACCAGACGTTGTATTGGGTATGTTTCCTGTCAACTCAGTACCTGCCAGAGTGTTGTTTGATTCCGGAGCATCCCATTCTTTTGTCACCGAAGACTTTGCATCAACAAGTAAAATTCAACCTATCAGTTTGAAACATGTCATGATAGTTCAAATTCCCGGATCAACCACTAAAGCCAGAAAATTTTGCAAAAATGTACCCATCAGAATACATGAAGTAGATTTCTATGCCAATCTGATTATTCTGGGAACCAAAGGATTGGAAATAGTGCTGGGTATGGATTGGATGGCCAAACATCATGGAATGATTGACTGTGCCAAGAAAGCCATCACCATGACCAGTAGCACCGGTATCATAGTAGAACATGTCTCGGAAAGACTGCCCAGAAATTTTACCTGCAACCAGAGTGTAGCCAAGCCAACCTTGGATCAGATCAGGGTCGTCTGTCGATACCCTGATGTGTTTCCAGATGGTCTACCCGGTATGCCCCCAGATCGGGATATCGAGTTTATCATCGAATTAATCCCGGAACCGGACCTATAGCCCAGAGAGCCTATAGTATGAACCCAGCAGAGCTAGTGGAACTGAAGAAGCAACTGGATGAACTGCTAGCCAAAGGTCTGATTCGACCAAGTGCATCGCCGTGGAGATCCCCGTTTTGTTTGTAGACAAGAAAGACGGTGCCAGTCGTTTATGTACGGATTACCGTAAGCTCAACGATGTCACCATCAAGAACAAATATCCCTTGCCAAAGATAGAAGATCTGTTTGATCAGCTGACCGGAGCCATAGTATTCTCGAAGATTGATCTTAGGACTGGATACCACCAGTTGATGATTCGTGAATCGGATATTCCCAAAACTGCCTTTACCACCAGATATGGATTGTACGAGTACAATGTCATGTCATTTGGATTGACCAATGCCCCCGCTTATTTCATGAACCTCATGAATAAGATCTTCATGAACTTTCTGGATAAGTTTGTTGTCGTTTTCATCGATGACATCCTAATCTACTCCAAATCCGAAGAAGAACATGAGCGACATCTAGAAGCTGTCCTGGAGACCCTTAGAAAGCATAAGCTGTATGCTAAGTTCAGCAAATGTGAGTTTTGGCTGAAAGAAGTAGGATTCCTGGGACATATCCTGTCTGCAGGAGGAATTGCGGTAGATCCCGCCAAAATCAAGACTGTCGCAGAATGGAAAGCCCCAACCACCTCACCGAGGTCCCAAATTGATACCACTTGATAGGGCAAAGGTGGCCGATCTTTCGATGAGACGTGGATAATGTCGAGCATTGCTTGGATTAGCCGGATATTACCGCAGATTTGTAGAAGGCTTTTCGAGCATCGCTCGACCAATGACCCAATTGCTGAAGAAGGACAAGAAGTTCGAATGGACGGACAAATGTGAAGAGAGTTTCCAACAACTCAAGCTTAGACTGACCTCAGCCCCAATTCTGATCATGCCGGACATCACCAAACCCTTTGACGTTTACTGCGATGCATCCAAGATTGGTCTCGGATGTGTGCTGATGCAGGAAGGAAAAGTGATATCTTATCTGTCCCGGCAACTGAAGCAGCATGAGCAGAACTATCCAACTCATGACCTCGAACTCGCAGCCGTAGTTTTAGCACTGAAGGTGTGGCGTCATTACCTCATGGGTAATCGCTGCGAGATCTATTCTGATCACAAGAGTCTGAAGTATATCTTCACACAGAAGGAGCTGAATATGAGGCAAAGAAGATGGTTAGAGTTGATCAAAGACTATGATATGGAAATTCACTACCACCCCGGCAAGGCCAATGTGGTAGCAGATGCACTGAGTAGACTGCCGTGCCAGCTGAACTCAATGATAGCAGAAGAACAACCTAGCCTACACCAAGAGTTTGAACAGTTTAGAATGGAGTTAGTCAGTGAGGGATTCCTCGCCAGCATAGAGCTACAACCCACCTTGATTGGTCAGATCAAGGAAGCTCAGAAGGGAAATGCCAGCATTAGCGGAATCAAGACCCAGATAGCTGCGGGAAAAGCACCGGGATTCACCATAGATGACGAAGGAGTTCTTTGGTACAATGGACGCCTGTGTGTACCGTCAGATTCGGAGTTGAAGCAAGTCATTCTGAAGGAAGCCCATGACACCCTATACTCTATTCATCCCGGAGGTACCAAGATGTATCAAGATTTGAAGGAACAATTCTGGTGGCATGGAATGAAGAGGGAGATCGGAAGCTACATCGCCAAGTGTGATATCTGTCAGCGAGTCAAGGCAGAACATCAACGACCCGCAGGACTGCTGCAACCACTACAGATTCCAGAATGGAAGTGGGATTCCGTAGGAATGGACTTTATCACCGGTTTACCCAAATCCAGCAAAGGAAATGATTCGATATGGGTAGTTGTTGATAGATTGACCAAAGTAGCCCATTTCATCGCTGTCAAGACCACCTACCAGGGCCCAAAGTTAGCGGAGCTATACATCTCCAGAATTGTTGCCCTACACGGAACCCCAAAGTCAATAGTGTCAGATAGAGGATCACAATTCACCTCAAGATTCTGGCAGAAGGTGCATGAAGGACTCGGAACCCGTCTGAATTTCAGCACCGCCTACCACCCGCAGACTGATGGACAGACAGAACGAGTCAACCAGATATTGGAGGACATGCTGAGAGCATGTGTACTGGAATATGGATCCAAGTGGGAAGACTGCCTGCCATACGCAGAATTCTCTTATAACAACAGCTACCAAGCCAGTTTACAGATGGCCCCCTTTGAAGCCCTGTACGGAAGGAAATGCCGTACCCCCCTGAATTGGTCGGAGGTCGGAGAAAGCGAGGTCTTCGGACCTGATGTTCTTCGAGAAGCCGAAGAAAAGGTGCACAAGATCCGAGAGTACCTCAAGACCGCTCAGTCCCGACAGAAGAGTTACGCCGACAAGAGACGCCGAGAGATGACCTTTGAGATCGGAGACTTTGTCTATCTCAAGGTGTCACCCCTGAAAGGAATGCAGAGATTCCAACTGAAAGGGAAGCTTGCACCCAGATATGTCGGACCCTTCAAAGTTCTCAGCCGCCGAGGTGAAGTTTCTTATCAACTAGAGCTACCAGAGGAAATGGCGGCCGTACACAACGTGTTTCACATCTCACTCCTCCGGAAGTGCTTAGAAGTCCCAGAGAAGACCGAGGTGTTCAAGAACATCGATCACCGTTCGGTGGATATCAATCATGACCTGACGTACCGCGAAGTGCCTATTCGCATACTGGAGGAAGCTTACCGAACCACCCGCACCCGAAGCATCAAGTTTCTGAAGATACAGTGGAGTAACCATACGGAAGACGAAGCCACCTGGGAGCGGGAGGAAGACATGAAGAAGGAATACCCAGATCTCTTTAGTACCTAAATTTTCTTTTAGATCTCGGGACGAGATCTTTTGTAAGGGGGAAGGGTTTGTAACATCCCAAATTTCAATAAAAGAAAGAAGAAGAATTCCAGAGACCAAATTCAGAACCAACAAAAACTTTTAAAATGCATATAGTGCCATGCATAGGACTTGTGCATTATGAGTGATATGCCATGATGATTGTTATGTTGTGTATGTGATGAACTCCAAAACCCTAGAGTGATCAAGTGATGATCACCAACTAAATAAATCAAAAAGAGAAAGAAATCAAATATTAATAAAATCCTAAAAACCCTAACATATGGTCTATGTCATTTTTGTAAATTTGACCCTAGACCCATTTGATCTTCACCAATACTTGTAATATGATATTAAAGAGTAATTACAACTTTGAGAATCAAAGATATACCATTTAAACCAAATTCAAAAATTAAAATGTGATCACATGAGATAATGGTCATTTCTGACTTTTATATTCTGGTCACCACTTTGAGCCTCTCTATTTCAAAATTTCTAAACTAAACAAATCCAAATCTTTGCATGTCATCCAAGTACACAACAAGATGAACAACTTTTGTAAAGATCAATATATCAAATTCATTCTGGATCAAGAGATATGATCAAGAGAAGATGAGACTTTGAAACAAATGCAACATTCTCCATTTTTCAAATGTGATCAAACCAGGTCACCACTTGACCATCACTTGCCCTAGCAATGATCCTTGGACACTCCTACACCGAGCCCATGCAAGGGAAGCCACGGAGAGGGCCAGACATGGCGTGGACATGGCCATGCCGGCCACGTTCGCCACCGACGCGCCTCCCCTCTCTTCTCACCACAGCAGCCCACGCCACCATGTCCAACACGTCGACGATGATCCCCTGGATCCGCCCGTACGCGCCGTTGACCGCGAGGACGACGCCACGACTCGCCACGGTCGCGCCCAGTACGCCCAGGTACGCCGCGAGCGGCATGGGCGACGTCACCGTGCACGGCTGCGCGCGACACGGCCACGCGTCGCTCGCAGCACCCCGCCGTACCCCGACCAAACACGCGCGAGCTCGCCGGACATGCGTGCGTCACGCCTTGGCGACCACGGTCGCCGGAGAGGACAAACGCGCCCGCCGCGGCCGCGACAGTACATGCACGGACCCGACCACCCTACGCGTCCCCTTGCCGCGCCGTTCACGCTCGTAGCTTCGCCGTGACGTCGTGAACACGACCCCGTCGTCGCCTAGCCCTCTAGCCCACCGGAGCGGCCGCGCCCTTGTCGCCCTTGCCGCAGCACCACGGCCACCATCGCGCCTATAAAAGGAGGCATCGCCTCGACGATCCCTTCACACCACCACACTCTCTTCCTCGACTTCCCCAGCACCTCGCCATGCTCGATTAGCCACCGCCGCCCCAATCGCCTCGCCGCCGCGGTAGCCGACGATCGCCGGAGAAGGAAGCCGCCCCTGAGCGCCGCCGGCACCAGGAGCTTCGCCGTCGTCCACAACTTCACCGCACACTGCCCACCCTAGCTGGAGCCACGGTGAGCCCTCCGACCCCCTACCCGAGCCGCCGGCGAGCCCCTCTCTCGCCGTCGACGATGAATGTGCCGTTGATCTGCGATCTAATCTAACGCCACACGCCCCGTACCCTTTCGCGTGTAAAGAGAGGCTGACGGGTGGAGCCCACTGTCAGGCGGCCCGCGCGTGCGTGGATGCGTGGTGGGCTGGCCTTGGGCCGTTTTAAATGTTTAGGCCCAGTTAGTTTTCCCGCCGGCCTTTTTAATTCAAAGTTCGTTTAATAAATTTAGTTTGAATTCAATACTGGACCTAACTTTGAAAATTCATAGAATCTGTTTGGCTTGGCCAAATTTAACAAACTTTATATATTTGGAAAGCTTAGGATTTTATCTACACAATGCCACTGGTTTGAACCCTAGATCTATTATAGAATTTAAATGGAAAATAAACAAGGCAGGGACTTTTCTGCCTTAGAATAATTATTAAAAATCAACCAAAATAGATATTTGAATAATTCCAACTCCAATAGCTCACATTTGACTTACACTAATTGTTTCTACAAGAAAATGGTGTGGTCACCTTGCATGATCATGCCCTAGATTAATTAATGGACAATATGGCTAGTTTAGTTAAGTGATATTGTCCAAAACTATTATGTAAATCATATGAAGGATTTCCCTTCATTTAAACCTTGTCCCAAATGAATTCATGTGATGTTTGCACCCCTGGTCCAAACACTCCTATATGAATATTTGGAGATTTAAATCATTTGTGGAATTATAAAATGGTATGAGGTGATCTACCTCATTTAAATCATTTTCTCAAATGATAATAATGAATGTTTGACTTTGGTCAATATGAATTCATGTATGATTATTTGAGAAGTTAAATCTTATGTAATGAGAGGAAATTACTTTTCTTTAATAAAGAAAACCAATGCACCTAACTATTTTATGTGTGTGCTTAGCATAGTTTGTGTGAAGTAATGATGTGCTTAGTATAGCTTTTGAGCTTGTTTAGTGATTATACCTCGTATTCAAATTTAGACGCTAGCACCGGAGAATACCAAGAGGAAGAAGGATTCTACCAAGAGGAGGAAGAAGAGAACCTTGAGAACTACCAAGGCAAGCTAATACTCTTGCAAAGTGCAAAGCCCTCTTTGGGCAAGGCACCATGATTCTTATCTTTCTTACACAAGCCTATCCTAAGTTTACATCATACAAGTGTTACTTGTTGTTTTCAAGGAGTTGACTTAACATGGTCTAGGAGAGTAAGCATATTAGAGTAGTAAAGTTAGTCTCACAAATAGCAAAGCAATGTAGCACCCCTCATGATTAGTGCTAATGCTAAAATACTAAAACTTGACTACTCTAGATGGGAACCTATGATATGTTGAATTTGAAAACTTGGGAATAATAAGTCATTCCATTGAATGAAGTTGAAGTTGAATGTGAACAAGAGAAGATAGTGATTTTTGATAAAACCTGATATTGGTTTGAATGCGATACCTTTCCAATTTTAAGTACCCCCACAATACCTGATTATGGGTAGGGCTTAACTGGAAGTTTATACACCTTAGTATGGGTTCCCTCTGAACACACATCATAGGGGTTATGCTGAGGCTGCCTCCGTTGAGAAATGATGTGAATTGAGGTGAATTATACGGCCAAGCCCTGTGCAGTTCCCAGGTTAACAGTTGGTTTTCACTGGGAGGCCAAGCTCATGGGGAGAGGTGCTCATACTAGGGTTTGTAAGTGAAAAGTTATGGTTGATGATCCGCGTACTGTGTTACGATGATTCGGAGTTATTCCGACGGATGAAATCAAATGTTGTGGCACAAGTGTGCAACCTCTGCAGAGTGTCAATCTATTCGAATAGCCGCGTCCACGGTTATGGACGGTTGGAAAGGCCATACAGTTTCCGGTGTCAGATTTTGAAAATGTTGATGAAATACATGGTGACTGGTTGAATTACAACAGATGTTGTGGGAATGACACTAATGTTCCCACTTAAGTTAGCTAGCACATGATCAAGCACTTGTGAACTAAAATTTGGCTTATGCAAGTTAACTAGAGTTTAGCATCATTACTCCAATAGTTAGCACTTACTTTAGTGTTAGTTTGCAAGTACTTAAAGTACTTACGGCTTTGTCCCTGGCTATTCAAATGGCCAGAGTATGAAGATGAACAGAACTACCAAGACGAGGACCAGCAGGACGCCTATGACAACTAGGAGCTTTCTGACGTCAAGCGTTGGCCTGTGGACTACAGAGTCCCTTATCTTTACGCTTCCGCTTTGAACTTGTGTTTGTTCGTTGATCAATAGATCAACTATTCGTGATGGATCATGTGATTCAAGTTGTAAGACAATATGGGTTGTAATAAATGATGACTGTGATACTTAGCTGTTATGTCTCGCAACAACAATATTCCTGGGATTGCGATGAATGATATTATAGGCATCCGGACTTAAAAATCCGGGCGTTGACAATGATCTTGTGCATAAGCACTCTCATGGTGGCGCCTTGTAGAGCTCGGAGAAATGTGTCGACGCTGAACATGTTGGGGACGCTCTTGATGATCCATATGATGGTGCCATCGTGGAGGTCCTCTATCTTCATATGTAGCTCCATTGGCCAAGTAGGGGTATGTGGGAGCACCGGCGGTGTACATGGTGGGGTCGATGTCGTCCTCGTGGTGGTGCTCCACCATGTCGTCCATGCTTGTTGAGCAATTGTCGATGTAGAGCTCCTCGATGTCGGTCATGCCGACGATGCTTGCGGAGCCATAGTCGTTGTCGAGCTCCTCGATGTCGGTCATGTCGATGATGCTTGCGGAGCCATAGTCGGTGATGAGGTCTAAGACCCCGATTGTGGCCCGATCTCGCGAATGACCCAAGAATCAAAGGGGGAAAGAGAGGGAGAGGCGGAAGAACACGAAGAACGCGAAGAACACAACGCACACCAACCCGATACAACCGATACTTACCCTCGTGGCTCGGTGGACCACGCCAATTGAATCAACCCGGGAGAGACGCGAAGTAGAATCCCGGAGTGAGAGATCGGTGTTGGGGACGGAGACCGGTGAGGGAGAGAGAGTGGAGCACACTAGAATCTCACTCACATAGATCCAATCATCCAACATGGGGTGCCTTGATACAAAGGGGATGAAACCCTAGGGAGACAAAGCTCAAAGTCATGTTTAAGCCTAAATCTTGTCTAAGGAGTGAAGGGGACGACCTAGGTGCTTATATAGGCATACAAGGCAACATGGGCCGAAAAGGTATAAGTTGGTGGGGTCAACCCGTGAAATCCGGTCAAGGGGCCGGTCTGACCGGGCCTGGGGCCGGCCGGTCCGGTCGTGGGGCCGGTTGACCGGGTGCTGTAACCGGAAATGTCGCAAATCTCCGTCCGGTTGGCTTCCGGTCTGTGGCCCGGTCTGACCGGCCTCTGCGCCGGCCTGCCCGGTCTCTGTGGCCCGGTCTGACCGGCCTCTGCGCCAGGCTGCCTGGTCTGTGGCCCGGTCTGACCGGCCTTTGGGCCGGCAGGGCCTCTTCCTCCCTCTTCTTCTTCCTCTTCCTTCTCCTCTTCTTCTTCCTTCTTCCTTGCACCATGGGGGTTCCTTCTCTCTTGGTCCTTGTCGACGTCGGCACCTATAGACATCATGATGATAGGCATGAGGTAGCATACCATTCACATGGGTGTTGAGATCGACCATAGAGAGGAAGGAGTTCACCTTGACATATATGGAGGGGTTTTGTGTTGTTGGTCCACTTGGGGGACTCCTTGGCCATGGTGTAGCGTCGACGATAGGCGGGGCTACATCATCTCCCCCTTGGGGTAGAGTCGTCCTCGACTCTTGCTCCTCCTCACCGATGAGGTAGACGGGAAGGACTTGTATAGGTGCCCTTGTGTCCTTAGGGATGCTCGTCGTAGTGCGGGCGTCTTTGTTGTAGTCCATAACGGGTCTCCCATGTAGTGGTGGAGGGGCCAAGTCTCGGTCGAAGAAGAACAAGGGGAAAAGCAACTTGCAAAAGGAAAGCTTGTGGATGCCAATTTGGTGACCGGCGAACAAGAGGCTCTCAATCAAATACGAAGCATCAAGTCGTTTCTCCAAGAGGCATGTGGCAAAAATGGTAATCGAAAGAGTGTCGATGTATCCAAAATTTGGTGGGGCAAAAGTTTGTGCATGTAAAGTGGCAAAAATGTGATATGTCGTATTGTCCCACTCAAATGGAACAATCAAAAGGCGAGTATCGGCGGCAAAATTTGGGGCAAAATTGTTATGTGCAATGGCAAAGCCATGGAGACTTCTAGCTTGGGAAAGTATGGTTGGCGTGAGCCAAGTATGGGTATCCGCAAGTGTCAAAGAATCCATTTCAATTGCCATAGATAAAATGAGAAATCCAAAGAAGGGCAACTTTTTGTGTAACTTGTGGCACAAGATGCATATGGTGTCTCTCACATGTATGACATGGTCCTTGAGAATCTCGGAGTGTATGATGAAAGCATCAATACATACAACAACCATTGTGCCAACAAGATGTTTCAAGATATGTTGCATAAGAAGCAAAAGAGGTGACGAGGAATTGGACCAAACCGAAAGCTCAACAAACCAAGTCGGAAACACATGAGGGCGAAGGCTTGTGGGAACATACCCTTTGGTGTGATTCCCGCGGGTTAGGTCCTTGATGGGGTAGCTCTCAATTGCGCGTTTCGTGAGCTCATGCTCCGTGGCGGTGGAAGTTGTCGTCCTTGTGGCTACACATGGAAGAAACAAGACAAAAAGCGTGTGTGCATGGTAGATGAAAACATCATCCATCATGATGTTCCATGTCTTGTGCACATCACCATTAGTGTCAAGCAAGATAGTATGAAATGCATGGCGATGGTGTATATGGCAAGAAGGTGCATTCATGGCATGTGGTAACTCATGATCATCAAAAATTGAGAAGGCTATGGGGGCCATCTCGTGAACAATAAAATAAGCATTCTTGCATTCCAAGCATAAGAAAGAGCAATTGTTCACAATCTTGGATGCAAGGATCATGGAATGGTGTAAACATTTTGGGCAAAGCATGTGAAAGCTAATGTCATCATTGTTGTCGACAACCCTATGGAAAGAGCAAGTGTTCATCAAGGGTGTCACAACACAAGCATGAGCATAATCATTATCATTGCAAGCAAGCGGAGCAAATATGAAACTTTCATAGCATGGCATGTTCATGGTATCACAATCAATCAACTCCACATGATCAACAATGTTAGCAAGCAAAGCATCACATGGGAATATGAAAGAATCAAGTGACGTAGCAAATGTATCATCAAGATCATGCATGCACTCATAAGTCATCATGTCCACTAGTGGGATCATGGCATCATCAACACCTATGTTGTTACCTTTGGAGGCCGACTCATTTGAAGTAGGTGTTGTGGAAGTAGGAGGATCCATGTGGTCGACATGTCCATCTTGGAGCAAGCATGGTGAGATATCGTCATCTTCATGCACCATGTACATCGTCTCCATGAGCGGGAACTCGTCCTCCGTGGAACCTAGTGCAACATAAGAAGACACAAACGAGGGAGAGGTTAATGTGTTAGCAAATGTGATGTCCTCCATGGACCTATCATCTACCTCTCGCAACTCACTTTGTGTATCACTCATGTCCTCCAAATGGAAGCACTCAAACTCACATATGGGGTGGAAGTCACTCAACTCACTATCACTCTCGCTCAAGTGGGCTAAGTGGCTCTCATGCTCACATGGGGTTGGTACCAACTCATCAATCAAGCACGTAGGAGTAGGTTCGACTTGCTCATCTCCATGCGCCTCCTTGGTTGAAGGGAAAATCCCATGCTCAACCATCTCAACTCCATGCGCCTCCGTAGGTGAAGGGAGAATCCCATGCTCACCATGCTCAACTCCATCGCCTCCTAAGTCGTCCTCAAGCGGTGGCATCTTGGAGACTTGTGCATTGAGCTCATCGAAGTAGAGCTTCTTGGCGCTTGGCGTTGTGCATTGCCATGCCATGTGACCCTTGGTCTTGCACACCTCACATAGGAGATTGGGACATTCCCGTGGAGGGTGGCCTTGTTGCTTGCACTTGTAGCATCGGAGTCCATAGGCATATGACGAGGTAGGGGCCATTGTGGTGGTGGCGCAAGAGGTAGAAGTCGCCTTATGAGGAAGGTCTTCATGTCGAGGCTCTCGTCTTCTTGCCTCATCACCATGTCTTGAGTGGTGTCGTCGAAGATCATGTGTGGAAGGATGTCGATGTAGACCATGAGGTGGTGGTGGTCGACGACGATCATGAGATGGTGTGAGTCGATGACGGTCCTTGCCATGCCTAGGTGATGGCTCATGTTGGGGGCGCTCTTGATGCTCCATATGATGTCCGTGATGTCGATGATCTTGTGCATAGGCACTCTCATGATGGCGCCTTGTGGAGCTCGGAGAAGTGTGTCGATGCCGAACATGTTGGGGACGCTCTTGATGATCCACATGATGATGCCATCGTGGAGGTCCTCGATCTTCATATGTAGCTCCATTGGCCAAGTAGGGGTATGTGGGAGCATCGGCGGTGTGCATGGTGGGGTCGATGTCGTCGTCGTGGTGGTGCTCCACCATGTCGTCCATGCTTGTTGAGCAAGTGTCGATGTAGAGCTCGTCGATGTCGTCCATGTTGGCGATGCTCGCGGAGCCATAGTCGGTGTAGAGCTCCTCGATGTCGGTCATGTTGGCGATGCTCGCGGAGCCATAGTCGGTGTAGAGCTCCACATGTTCCTCCACATCCGCGGTGCTTGAAGAGGCATCCTCCTCGAAGTGCTCCGTGTACTCCTCCGTATCTTCTTCTTCGCTATCCATGTTAGCACGACAATATGTATATGGTGTATGTTAGTGGAAGAACACTACCTCGCAATCTTACCGTGGTATGACAAGATTGGGGTGATCCAACAAACCGAGAGTTAGAACAATTGTATCGGGCACTCACACAAAGACACACGCAAAAGCTAGCAAATATGGTGTTAGGTGAGTATGGTGGAAAGCCAAAAGATGAAATCCGAAATCAAGTTTGTTGTTAAGGGTGGGTAAGATCCAAAAACTCAAATGTCAAAGCGATGATCACTATAAACACGGAAAAGATGTGGAACTCACACACGGGATAAGCGGGGTTAGTGCAACCAAGGAACGAGCGGAAAAGTGTATGAAGCCCGAAAGCAAGGTTGCTCGGTGTCACACTAACACAAGGAGAGGTCAAAGCTTTGGTTGCAAACGAAGAGACAACAAGATTCACACGCGGCCTCTCTTCTCTTTTCTCTCTTTTGCTTAAAAGCTTTTTCCTCTTTTTGTATTTGGTGGCACTTACACTCTTTGTGTATTTGTATGTATGATGGCACTCGCACACTTTTGCTCTATGGTGCACTTGCACTCTTTTTGTGTTTTGGCGGCTTTTTCTCGCACTATGTTAGCGTTAGCCTTGCTTTTGCTATTTTGCCACTCGAGTTTTGCTTAGAAGCTTGACTCCACACTACACACACACCTCACAATCGGGGCCACGTGCAATGTCTCGCAACACTCGATAAGCAATGCTCGATAGGATAGATCGCAAAAGAAGAGGGGTTACAAGGGTCATGCCAGTTATACCTGCGATGGTGGAGATGATGGTGGTGGTGGTGGTGGTCAAGGGGCCGGTCTGATCGGGCCTGGGGCCGGCCGGTCCGGTCGTGGGGCCGGTTGACCGGGTGCTGTAACCGGAAATGTCGCAAATCTCCGTCCGGTTGGCTTCCGGTACGACGCCGGTTGGCGCCCGGACCTTGCCAGCTTCGGGGGCTAATGTCGGGGGGAAGACCCCGGGTAGGGCAATGGACGCGGAGCGGCCGGCTTGAGGACGGCCGGCTCGCGGCAAAGGCCGGCTGAGGAGCAGCCGGCTGGAGCCGTGGCCGGCTGCCTCGGGAGCCGGCTGGCTCTAAGTCCTAGTCGGCCTGGCTGCGGCCTTCAACGCTGTAGCTGGGCCGGCTTCTACAAGCCATATCCGACTGGGGTTTGTACCTCAGACCGACTCGAGGCTGGCGAGCCTTGCACTGGAAGGAACTGGGTAGGTGAGCCGGGTTCAAAGGTCCACGCTGACCTCATCTCCCGTAAAGTACGGGGCACTGTAGAGCAGCAGTGCCACGCGCCAGACAGGCCATCATGGCGTACGTCGAGCCGTACGCGCTACAGAGCATGATGACGACAACGACAGCACCTCCCACGCCGCTGACCTGAGCAGGCGGATGGGACGTGCCACTACGCTCAACGGCTCCCTGATGTCAGCGCCTCGGGAAGGGACGGGAGCCGAAGCCGGCCATGCTGGCCACTAGACCTTAGGGACTTATATGTAAAGTGCCGGTGCCTATATAAGCCGGGCTACCCCCTCGTGCGGGGGACGATCGATCAGTTCTCATTCACTAGTCTTAGAGCTGCCCTGTGAGAGAGACCTTCGTCTACCTTAGCCTCCCAGGAGCAGCCGGATACAGCTCAAGGAGCACCATTGTACTGTGTGATCATCTTATACACTCATAGCAGGAGTAGAGGTGTTACCTCCATCGGAGGGCCTCGAACCTGGGTACGTCGCCGTGTCGCTCGTGCCCATACCCGCATCCGGATACCGCCGTGAGACCACTAGGAACCACCTCGATTAGCCACCCTATGGCATATGTCATGACGATACCACGACATTTGGCGCCCACCGTGGGGCCTTCAGCGTCCGCGGCCGGTGTCTCCATCCGGACGGGCCTCACCACCACCACCGGCGAGCGGGTCGCTTCAGGCTT
Organism: Lolium multiflorum; assembly: GCA_030979885.1. Classification (NCBI taxonomy): domain Eukaryota; kingdom Viridiplantae; phylum Streptophyta; class Magnoliopsida; order Poales; family Poaceae; genus Lolium; species Lolium multiflorum. Next base: position 172,555,333 of record CM061749.1, on the reverse strand, counting down.
GGTCTGGAGATTCGGCTCCCTCGACTGCGTCAGCGACAACGCTGGCTGCTTCGCCGACCGGCCATTCCCTGCCGGCGGCAACATCATCAGCTTCGGCGGCTTCGACGTCTACGTCGCCACCGTCGCACCACCGCGCTACCCGCGCGAGATCGTGCGCTGTGCAAGCCCTCCCCCTGGAGCCGGCGCCAGCCTCACCACCACCGGCCCTTGCATCATGCAGGAGGTCATGGCCACCGGCGACGACGCCGGAGGCAAGTCCACGCGCGTCCGCGGTCCTGAGTTGGAGCGCAACAAGGAGACCGGCGCATCCGCCTCGGGCGCAAAGGCGCCGCCACCACCGTCCCGGCTGGAGGAAGTCCGGGCAAAGCTGAGCACCCCGCTCACGCCTGGTGCCGACCCCACCACCATCGAGAAGGACCTGGAGGAGCACCGCCAGCTCCTCCTCAAGCAAACAGAAGAGCTGGCTGCTGCAAAGCGCCAGTGGGAGATCTCCCAGCGCGAGTTCAACCGCGCCCACGGCCTCACGCCCGCCGGCGACAACCCAAGCCGAGCCGGCCAGATCCGCCGCAGAGGAGGCGGCCTGGGCGCAGAGATCGCCCGGGACGGCGCAGCATCGCCGGCTCCGTCTACGGAGCTACCCATCTACAACACCCCCGACAAGAACATGCTCGCGGCTGAAGCTGCCGCGGAAGAGCTGCACCGCCTCGAAGGCGCAGAGTTACGCCGCCAAACTGAGCGGGTGACTGAGCTGCTGAAGGCGGCCAACCGGCTGACCAAGGACCCCAGGTACGCCCATGCCCCCAGAGCTTCTCACGCTCATGGCGCTGCAGGCAAGGACCGAGACGGTCCGAGGGACACGGCCGAGTCCACCTCCCCCGCACCAAGCCGGCGAGCCGACAGCCGGAACACCCACGCAAGTTCCAGCCGCACAAGCCGGCCGCCCAGTGGCAACAGCGGCCGCAGCCGGCCACCATCAAGCCGGCACGACGACGAAGAGTACGAGTACGAGAGGCCATCCACCATCAAGCATCGCGCGGCTCCAGAGGCCAGCGGCCAGCGCCAGCCGGCCCGCTCCCGGCTGGGCCCGCGCGTCGAGCCGGCAGACGCCAGAGATCGCCTCGACCGGCTGGTCGAATCCCGCATCGCGGAGGAAGAAGGGCCAGCCGGCCCCAAGTGCTTCGGGCCGCGGATCATCAACGAGCCCATGATCGACGGCTTCCAGCTCCCCCGCGACACGCCCAAGTACGACGGCACGGCCAAGCCGGAGGACTGGCTGCAGGACTACTCCACCGCAGTCGGCATCGCCAAGGGCAACAAGCGCTGGGCCGTGCGCTACTCCCCCCTCATGCTGCTCGGCTCCGCCCGCACATGGCTCAACAACCTGCCAGCCGGCAGCATCAACGGCTGGCTCGACTTCGAGGCGGCTTTCATCAGCAACTTCACCGGCACCTACCGCCGGCCGGGTCGCCCCCAACAGCTTGAGATGTGCAAGCAGGGCGCAGACGAGACGGACCGTGCATACCTGACGCGCTGGTGCGAGATGCGCAACTCCTGCGAGGGAGTGCACGAGATCCAGGCAGTCGGCTTCTTCATGGCCGGCTGCCGGCAAAACACCATGCTGTGGCACAAGCTGCGCCGCAGTGAACCCAAGACGATGGCTGCCTTGATGGCCATCGCAGACAAGTATGCGCTGGCTGAAGGAACCAGCAGCACGCCGGCTGAGATTTCGCCGGCTCCATCCAGGAGGGACAACAACAAGCCGGCCGAGGGCGGCCACCATGGCAGCCGGCGGGACAACTACCGCGGCAAGAGGCACAGCGACCAGCCGGACCGCCGGTACGGCTCGGCCCACGTGGCAGCCGTGTCAGACCACGCGGCGGCTGGCGGAAGCCGGCGCCAGAAGCAGACGGACCGGCCCTGGAAGCCGAAGTACACCTTCGAGCAGATGCTCGACTCGCCGTGCAAGTACCACAGCGGCAAGAACCCCTCCAACCACTCCACCCGCGACTGCCACTTCATGAAGCGGCTGACGAGCGGCGAGCCCCTTCCGCCTCCACCCCCGCCTCCACCAGCCGGCGGGCCGGGTGGCCAAGCCGGCGCAGAAGCCAACAACCTCGAGCACCACGAGGCTAACCAAGTGCACCATGGCGGCCGGTACCTGGCTGAGGATGCCACCTACATCATCTTCACCTCCGAGCCCGAGGACAAGACGAGCCAGCAGCGCCGTTCCCTCGAAGTCAACGCGGTCATGCCGCCGGTCCCCCAGTACCTAAACTGGTCAGAGCAGGCCATCACTTTTGATCGCCGCGACACACCGGCTGTCCTGCCAAAGCCGGGCAGCTACGCCATGGTCCTCGACCCCACCCTCGGCACAACCCGGCGCAGCGTGCGCTTCTCGCGTGTCCTCATCGACGGGGGCAGCAGCATCAACATCCTCTACCGCGACACCGCCCGCAAGCTGGGCATCCAGGAGGCCGAGTTGCGCCCCACCCCCACCGTCTTCCATGGCATCGTGCCAGGCCACTGCTGCCAGCCGATTGGCCGGATCACCCTGGAGGTCATGTTCGGCAAGCCGGACAACTTCCGCACGGAGAACATCGAGTTCGAGGTGGTGGACCTCGTGAGTCCCTACCACGCGCTCCTGGGCAGGCCGGCCCTGACCAAGTTCATGGCGGTGCCCCACTATGGGTACCTGAAGATGAAGCTACCTGGCCCTAAGGGGGTCATCACCGTAGCCGGCGACTACCGCCGCTCCATGGACTGCGCCACGCAGAGCTCCAAGATGGCCCAGACGCTGGTCATCGCCACCGAGAAGCAGCTCATCCACGACGCCGTTGCCTTGGCTAAGGCCGCGCAGGCGGACATGCCGGCTGTGGGCAACCCGGCTGGGACGACTCACTTCCAGCCGGCCGACAACACCAAGAAGATCCTGCTCGACCCGGCCCAGCCGGACAAGTACGTCACCATCGGTGCCGGCTTGAGCAGCAAATAGGAAAGCGAGCTCACCAGCTTCCTCCGTGAGAATCGGGACATCTTCGCATGGTCTCCAAGGGACATGCCGGGTGTGCCGAGGGAGTTGGCTGAGCACCACCTCCACGTCAGGCCTGAAGCCAAGCCGGTGAAGCAGCCTCTCAGGCGCTTCGCCGAAGAACGAAGGAAGGCCATCGGTGAAGAAATCGCCCGGCTCCTAGCTGCCGGCTTCATCATGGAAGTGCTGCACCCGGACTGGTTGGCGAACCCGGTCCTGGTTTTGAAGAAGAACGGCTCCTGGCGCATGTGTATCGACTACACCAGCCTCAACAAGGCGTGCCCGAAGGACCCCTTCCCCCTGCCGCGCATAGATCAAGTTATAGACTCGACTGCCGGCTGTGAACTGTTGTCTTTTCTAGATGCCTACTCAGGCTACCACCAGATTCCTTTGAATCCGGCTGATCAAATAAAGACTTCGTTCATTACCCCGTATGGGGCTTACTGCTACACGACTATGCCATTCGGCTTGAAAAATGCAGGCGCCACCTACCAAAGGTGCATGCAAAAGTGTTTGCAGGATCAAATCGGCAGAAATGTTCACGCATACGTGGATGATGTCGTTGTAAAAACCAAGGAGATGCCTACCCTCCTTGATGACTTGAGAGAAACCTTCACCAATCTGCGAAGATTCCGGATGAAGCTCAACCCGGCCAAGTGCACGTTCGGCGTGCCAGCCGGCCAACTCCTGGGCTACCTCGTCTCTCAGCGAGGAATCGAAGCCAACCCAGAGAAGATCAGTGCCATTGAGAAGATGGAGCTGCCGCAGTGCCTCAAGGACGTCCAGAAGTTCACCGGATGCCTGGCCTCCTTGAGCCGCTTCGTCAGCCGGCTGGGGGAGAAGGCACTGCCCCTGTATCAATTGATGAGGAAGGCGGACAAGTTCGTCTGGTCACCGCAGGCGGATGAAGCCTTTCGTGACTTAAAGCGCGTGCTCTCAACCGCGCCAATCCTTGCAACGCCAGGTTCAATGGAGCCAATGCTGTTGTACATCGCAGCCACCAACCGAGTGGTTAGCGTTGTCCTGGTGGTGGAGCGCAAAGAAGCAGCCAACAGGGAGCAGCTGGTTCAGCGCCCAGTCTACTATCTCAGCGAGGTGCTGTCCCAGTCGAAGCAGAACTACCCCCACTACCAGAAGGTCACCTACGGCGTGTACATGGCGGCCAAGAAGCTCAAGCACTACTTCCAAGAGCACCCCATTAGGGTGGTGGCCACAGCGCCCTTGGCGGAAATCATCGGCAGCAAGGATGCCAACGGCCGGGTTGCCAAGTGGGCCCTGGAGCTAGCCGCCCACACCATCCTCTACGAGCCGCGCACAGCCATCAAGTCGCAGATCCTCGCGGACTTCTTCGTCGACTGGGCCGAGATGCAATACCTGCCGCCTGTGCCTGACTCCACGCACTGGAAGCTGCACTTCGACGGCTCGAAGATGCGAAACGGCTTGGGAGCCGGCATCGTCGTCACTTCCCCCAAGGGAGATCGGCTGGACTATGTCCTGCAGATCCACTTCGCCGCATCCAACAATGTGGCGGAGTATGAAGCGCTCATCCATGGGCTGAAGCTGGCCAAGGAGATTGGCGTGCGTCGCATCCTCTGCTTCGGCGACTCCGACTTGGTTATACAGCAAGCATCGGGCGACTGGGACGCGAAGGACGCCAACATGGCCTCATACCGCTTCCACGTCCAGCAGCTATCCGGCTTCTTCGATGGCTGTGAATTCCACCATGTGCCACGAGCAAACAATGAGGCGGCAGATGCCCTATCCAAGATTGGCTCGACCCGGCAAGCCATTCCGCCGGGCGTTGCCCTGGCGATTCTCAAGAAACCGTCCATCATACCGTCACCGGACTCGGATTCCATATTCGTGCCGGCTGACCCGGGGGCTTCTCAGCCGAACCCGGGGGCTTCATCGCCCAAGTCGGGGGCTTATCAGCCAAACCCGCCGGCTTCTCAGCCGAACCCGGGGGCTTATCGGTCCAACGCGGGGGCTTCTCAGCCAAACTCGGGGGCTTATCAGCCAAACCCGCCGGCTTCACAGCCGAACCCGGCGACCACGCAGTCGAAACCGGAAGCTCCGAAGATGGAGGCCTTGGTGGTTAGCGTGTTTGAAATAAAATGCGTACCATCATGGGCACAAGAATTCCTCTCCTACCTCACCGATGGTGTGCTGCCCAATGACAGGGTTCAAGCCAGGCAGATTGAGAGAAGGGCCAAGGCCTACACAATCATCAACCACGAGCTGTACAAACGCAGCGTAAGTGGGGTGTTCCAGCGGTGCGTCGAGCCGGCTGAAGGGATTGAACTCCTACGGGAAATCCACCAGGGAGAGTGCGGCCATCACGCCTCCTCCAGAGCCATAGTGGCCAAAGCCTTCCGGCACGGTTTTTACTGGCCGACTGCGCTCAGAGACGCAGAAGACTTGGTGAAGAAGTGCAACGGCTGCCAGCGCTTCGCAAAGCAAAGGCAAACGCCGGCTTCCGCCCTAAAAACCATCCCCATTACCTGGCCGTTTGCCGTATGGGGCTTGGATATGGTGGGCCCATTCAAGACAGCCCGAGGCGGCATGACGCACACTACAAGAAAAGTTCTGATAGACAACGTCTCAAAATCGTCCGCTAAGGGGTATTTTTCGTCGCCTATGGGCCTAACCCGACGATATGGGTTCCGTTGTCGAAACTGCGTCAGGCAAAGTCCAACGACGATTTTTTCGGTCCGTCGCGCTTGGGCGCCCTTCCGCCACGGAAAATCGGACCGTTGCGGAAGTGTTTTCGGGAGCCCGTTGACTGCTGACGTCATGCAAACTGACACGTGGCAGACGCCGTTAACTGCCAGTTAACGGCGTTAACCGCTGAAACCCCGTGGTAGATGGTAGGCCCACACGAGGCCTGCCACGTCTTAAGCGGGCCGGGCCAGATGACATAGTTTGACCGGTCAACTATATAGCTGGGCTCCATTAGTTACGTGGGCCGGGCCTAACCTCTAAGGTTGACTGGTCAAAACTTAAATGGGCCGGCCCATTTAACATGTGGGGTCCACCTTACAGACAGGGCGGCCAAGAAGCAAGTGGACCGGGCCAAAAACACGGTGGGTCCCACTTTCTGTTAAAGGGCCCCATTTAGTGTGTGGGTCCACCGTATAGCAAGTGGGCCGGCCCAACAAGCTAGTGGGCGGGCCAAAAACACGGTGGGTCCCACTTTCCAGTTAAAGGGTCGGCCCATTTCGTTTGTGGGGTCCACCATACAGCAAGTGGGCCGGCCCAACAAAATAGTGGGCCGGCCAAAAACACAGTGGGTCCCACTTTCTGTTAAAGGGCCAGCCCATTTAGTATGTGGGGTCCACCATATAGCAAGTGGGGCGGCAAGATAGTGGGCCAAAAACACGGTCCCACTTTCCTGGTAAAGGGCCGGCCCAATTAGTATGTGGGGTCCACCATATAGCGAGTGGGCCGGCCCAACAAGATAGTGGGCGGGCCAAAAACGCAGGTGGGTCCCACTTTCCTCTTAAAGGGCCGGCCCATTTAGTATGTGGGACCACCATATAGCAAGTGGGCCGGCCCAACAAGATAGTGGGCGGGCCAAAAAACACATGTGGGTCCCACTTTCCTGTTAAAGGGCCGGCCCAACTAGTATGTGGGGTCCACCATATAGCAAGTGGGCCGGCCCAACAAGATAGTGGGCCGGGCCAAAAACACAGGTGGGTCCCACTTTCCTCTTAAAGGGCCGGCCCATTTATTATGTGGGGTCCACAAAAAGCAAATGGGCTGGCCCAACTAATTAGTGGGCCGGCCCAGTAGTTGGTGGGGTCCACCTTAAAGCAAGTGGGCCAGCCCAATTAGTGTGTGGGGTCCACCGTAAATCAAATGGGCTGGCCCAAGAAGTAAGTGGGCCAGCCCGTTTAGTTGTTGTTTATATGCCGGCATAATATGCGCTTTAGGATTTTGCGGGCAGGCACATATGTGATTTCGCTTAATTGGGCCGTTTAAGGGATGGGAATTCGTGATTTAGATACTGAGAATATTTACGCAGCATTGATTTCTGTCGGATAGCCTCACTTACCACAAGGACCAAAGAAAAAATGCGCGAAAGAACTATAAAAACTAACTAAATATTACATCAGCTGCAAGGCATTGAAAAAATATTACAGAACCCAGAGAAATTGAATGGTAATTAAACCTAGCAATACAATGAAGCGATCCGGCAATCTTTTAAGTTGTCCATGCAGCACCTATATCCGAAACAAAGACATTACAAGTTAAGACAGCAACAATGGAAAGGCAAAGACACTACAATATTGTTTGGCAAAGAATTTGGAACTCATCATTTCGTCGTTATAACAAGATCATTGTAATGCGCACAATAAGCAAACAAAGAGTGCATGCCGCATACCAACAGCCAATATAACAGAGCATGTTAGAATGAAACAGCAGACTTACTACTGTCGAGTCCCATGCAAACCAACATGTTCAGGGAGTACAAAATTGGCATGAACAACATAGTAGCAGGCTATAAATTTTGTAACAACGACTGAGCAAGATGAAGTTATGATGGCTACATCTACAGAGCAGGGAATGTAAACCAAAAATAGAAGTTACGATGGCAAAAGCTAAAGAGGAGGGAATGTGAACCAACATGTGCCAAGTGAACTAAATAATACTCCTGAACTTATAGTGAAGGGGATGCAAATCAAGATGTTTCGGGATATAAACTTGTAATGAGCAACACATAGAGGATAGTTAATGCTTGAGCTTAGGATGGACCAGATACAGAATATAGTGGGATCACCTGTGAACTTGTATAAGAGGGAATGCAAACCAATATGTTCAGCTTTCCATATGTGAGCGTCATGCCAAGTCAGAGAAACAAGTCAATAATGCAGCTTTTGAAGAACAAGATGGCACGCAAAATTATTATCTAGTAGTATGACAAGTTTATTTGTACTACAGGCTAGATAGCAGAGTGATAGCATGCCAAACTAAGTCCTTACTTTGTTAGCTTACAATGAACTAGATACAAAACAATGGCATCACCTACAGGGAATGCAAGCCAACATGTTCATGGAGTAAAAAATTGGCACAAACAACATAGTAGCAGGCCATAATTTTTGTAACAACGACTGAGCAAGATAAAGTTATGATGGCTAGATCTACAGAGCAGGGAATGTAAACCAAATATAGAAGTTACGATGCCAAAAGCTATAGAGCAGGGAATGCGAACCAACATGTGCAATTACTTAAAATTGGCCATGAACTAAATTATAGCAGGATGTTACTATAATACCTACAGTATAATTTTTGTAACAACGACTGAGCAAGATAGAAGTTATGATGGCTACATCTACAGAGCAGGGAATGCAAACCAAAATGTTCAATCGCTTAAAGTTAGCAATGAAGTAGAAAATAGCAAGATGTTACGGTCATAGCTAGGAATGAACTAAAAGAGCTTCAGACAAACAAGCATCTGAACCCAGAACATGGCGCTAAAACAAGGGACTTACATTAGGAGAAGCACTCTGTGGGAGTCACAGCAGATCTTCCTGGGGTTGATAGATCCGGTGATGAAGTACGCTACATGTGCTACTTGGGGTTGGAGAGACGGCCATTACACTTCATGGTTACTCATCTCATCTGCAAAAACGTAACGGCGCGTCGTTAGCACAAACAGATTCCCCCAAGATTAAACAAGAACTTGCAGGCAAGCAATAGAAAAGCGACAGTAGAAGAGTTTAGATCATGCACGGCGCCGGTGAAGCAGATCCGGTTCATGCACAGCGGTGTCGGTGAGCAAGATCCGATGCGGTGGACGACGGATCCGGCGAAGCGGCTCCGGTGGGGTGGACGATACCGCAGCTGAAGCGACTGCGGTAGACTGCTGGATGAGTATATGGTTTCGAGGTTCGGCGGGGATGATCCAGTCCGGTTGATGACGGCGTCGATGAAGCGGCTCCGGCAGACAGCCGGATGACGAGGATCGCGAGGGCTCGGGTAGGCCAGGGAAGTCCGGCGGGGATGTTCCGGTGCGGTGGTCGTGGAGGTGGGAGAGAGGGACTTGGGAAGTTCCGGTGGGTGGTCTCAGAGGAGAGAGTGAGGGAAATGAATTTTTTTTCGGGGAGTTTCGGAGCTAGGGAGGTGGTGATCGAAAAAAATGACGGGTAGACCCCCCACCAACCGACTTATGCATATGGACATTGTTGTCATCTTTACGAGGGTAGAATGGGAAGTTAGAGGCGTGTGAAATATTTGTATTTTTCGAGCGGGAAGTTTTGCCGCTGGAATGAGATTTCGAATTTGGCTATAGTCCAAGTAATACAAAAATATGAGACCGTACTAGTACGGTCAAGTGTCACATCAAGTCATCATCACGTTGAAAATCGGTTACCACGAGCATAATCATGATATATCTTGAAAATCAATTTTGAAAAGCCCTTCTGAAATATTTCGGGATTGGTACTAGGAGATTTTGCAGCTTGACTAAGTAATTTTTTTTCTTCGAAAAGGGGATATGACCCCAGCCTCTGCATCGTGGTGATGCACACGGCTTTTATTAATAATCCAGTCGCAACAAATGTATGTTTTTTTTTTGCAAGGAGCAACAAAAGTATGTTGTACAGATGGTCCAAGTAATATATACTCGTGATTGTAATATAAGGCCAGGGGTAGACCGGAACCATATCCTCTAACGTAGAGATGACAAGTCAGGTAAGCACAGTGCTTAAGTAGTGCAAAACGTAGAAGAAAAATCAGGAAAATGTAACAAATACTGTACGTATTTACTGTAGCAACCACTGTATATTTTTACTGTATAAAAAATCGTATAAATATTTTAAAAAGATAGTCATAATTTTGATTGTTACTAATTATCGTAAATGCATATGGCTTACATATATTATGGAAGTTAATTTAGATCAAATTAGACTTAATCATGTAGATGTGGAGAAGGAAAATTAGAGAGGTGTAGCTTACCCGACTTGTCTATTGCACGTTAGAGGATCTACTTCCGGGGTAGACCATGCTACTTAGACTACTCATAGTGGGAGTAACTAAGGAGTATTAACATAGAGCTGGTTGTGGTAACTAGCTATGTTACCATAACACTTTTCAAGATAGAATGAGTCTACATACTAACTAAAACAATCATGCATGATAGTACTACATCTAAGTTACTATGCATTATGAAGGTAGTAACATAGAGTAGTGTCATATGCATGCGGAAATTCAATTTGGCTCCCGGGTGCATATGCTCCCTCTACCAAAAAATCATATTTTAAAATGTCGAAAAAAATTAGCAAAAAATTTACATGTACATATTCATAATATATGTTCGTTCGTCAAGTTTCACGAAAAACCAATATTTTTTGTGGTCTATGTAAAAAAGAGAAAACTTATCTTGTGAAAAGCATTATTTTTAGTACTGTGTTTTATCTTTTTACACACGTCACACGACAAGTCGCAACTTTTTAAGGGCGTAGCACGAGAAGATGTACATGCGAATTTTTTGTTTCATTTTTTTGAAATTCAAAATATGTGTAAGATGCATTTCAAAATGGAGGGAGCATATGCTCCTATGTTTCAAAACACCAGTCCCGCATGCGCATGACACTACTATACGGTCACATCAAGTCATAATCACAACCAAAATCAGTTCCCATGTACAAATATTTTGGATTTTATTGGCGGGAGATTGTAGCGCTTGACAGATATTTTCAATTTAGCTGGCGCTAAAAAAATACTGTACTAGCAAAATTGGTAGCTTACTGTAGTACTGCCTCCTTTCAGGGATACAAGGACAAGGACCAATCAACTAAAATAATGTATGAAAATGGTCACCAATGGGCCAACTAATAGTTATACTTTTCCCATGCAGCGCAATATAAAAAATACTACAAATCAGATTAAACCTTGATTAAATATTGGTGCATCCAATCCATTCAGTTTTCATTTAATCCACATCACCAAGGAAACAACCACCAGGTACATAACAAGTGCAGATAGAAGCACCAACAAAATAGTTCAGCATCACAAACCCTTTCACACAACCAAGGGACACCTTTGACTGTCAGTGTTCACTGTGGTATTCAGCATCTCCCACACTTTCTCAGGATGTTGCCCAGGTGGGCTTGACTTGCTTCTAATCCTGCAGTTATACGGTGGATGACTACTCTTTGTGCAGCCACTATTGCTCGTTCCTCTTTGAGTAGTTCCTCGAGAACATAAAAAGACAATGACTTGGACCTCAACCTGCGCTTGGGCTTTGACTTGGACTTGGACCTCGACAAATTAGTTGTGAACCCAGCATTACGCAGGAATGTGTTGTTGGCTATACCATGACATTGTAGTACCTTGGAAAATGAATTCAGACATTCTTCCTGGGTTTTTTCTATACCATCTTTCTTTGGTTTTGCCAGCTCCACTTTCATGTCAGACTGAGGAGTTTTCAGTTGTTACACATGTGTAAGAGAAGAGATTATAATGTGAAGACATGTGTATGAACTACCTCTAATAATCCTACAAACTGGCATGGCTGATTACCGCATATACATTTTAGTAAGAGCATGTTACATCATATTGACATGTCTTCTATTGCTAACACGTAATAGCAGGACTATAAAAATATGCATGGATCCATGTGTAGAATTCGTAATGTGCATGATATTGCTGAGAAGTATATAAGTGAATTGTACTAGCCCTTTCCAGCAGTTCAGACATTTGGTTGTGTTGGCTAGTGCATGAAGCTTGACAAATATGACAAGATATTTCTGAATACAATTGAAAACCATAACTGACATTAGTAGAGAATACTTACAATAACACTCTGTGCAAAATGTCCAGTCAAACCATTTCTGCTCGTCTGGCACACCTTGAATTGCTCAAGTAGACTCATCTCTCTGTCTGTACTCTCACAGTATGCTTGCCTTGCCTTCTGATATTTTCGCAAGAGAAAATATAAATTAGTTTCACAACCACGTCACATGCCGACATGCGACAATTGAAAGTTTTCAAAAAAAATATAAATAAAACAGAGACATCAATTTACGATGTATATTGTGCATCTATAAATTCTAAATGATTTACTAATTTAAATATAGTTGTACAGATAACATTCCTTACCATACAGTAGAGGTGTCCAATCAAGCTACGAGATCCTGTACGCTGTTGTAAACGTACATTATTACGAGCACGCATGTTACTTCGAGCGATGAACTACAAATGAAGACTTGTGAGACACATGCTTAAAAAGGAATCAGTAATGTGATCTTGTCTCACTGTCTTCACAGAACATACCAAATTCTTTTGAGCAGACCAATACTCAACAAGATCACACCATTGATCATCAGTCATCTGTAGTATAGGAGAGGTTGTTGGAATATCGCTAGGAGTCCTCCCAGCAAAGTATCTCATCTTTAGCCTATGGCGCTCCTGGCGCAACGCTGAAGAGAATATGCTCCTGATAACAGTGATTACATTCTTCATGTCATCATCAAACTCAAGACATGTCTGTTTACAACAATGGGAACCGTTCATGTGTTAGATAGCTAGCCAACAGAAAGCTAGAGGGAATGTGAACGAGCAACATGGTATTGTTTACGAAAATGACTTACATGTAACATGTGCAGTAAACCTTCAAAATGAGAAGGGGTGTTTACGTGTTGTTTCCATGATGGAAAGATAGGAATTTGAGTCCTGACAAAAACGCCTGTGATCGATGCTATATTAGATGATTCTTGTGGATCCAGTGGCCTTCTGATACCTGCTATAACTGATGTGATGGGAAATCTTGTTCCCATTCGGGCAATCTTATTTTTAAGTGATTTCAAAGTCGTTGGCCCCCTTCGTTTTCTTGGTCGTGGTGGAACTGCAAATTTAAGCATTACATCAAGCTATCAAGGTATTTATGTAACGGAGCATGTAAGGGAACACGTACCTAATTCGGCCCCACCATCATCTTTAAGGAAGAAGTTGTCTCTGGCAGGACTAAATGTCAGCGGGCGATCGTGATTAGTTAGGTGTTGAGAACCTGCTGTTGAAACTGGGTCTGCTGTGAATTGTTCTTGGGTAACTGGATTGGCAACAGGTGGCTGGGGAACATGTGGTTTGGTATTTGCTCCGTCTACAGCTTTTAGACCAACCGATGTGGGGTTAGGTCGAAGCTTTTTATGTTGGTGTTTCGCATTACAATATTTTTTTGCCTGGTCATCATTTTCAACTAGATTAGAGTGACTCTGAGTCTGAGACCTTGTTTTTACTCTGTTCACTGCATTTGTTTGTGATCTGACATGACCAGCTTGAACCCTTTTTATTTTTAGGTGAGCTGGCAGATATTGATCTTCCTGTTGAACTATGTTCTTCACCTTGTTGGTATTTGAAACGTCCTTACGTGAAGTCCCTGATGCCTGCCAGAGATAAACGGTACTTCAATCAACAAAATCATATACATGCTTGATACGATTATGGAACATAAGAACAGCAAGCCAAGACATGATGAAACATATGTTATTATTATGTGTTAACTGAGCAGATGATAATGCTATAACTTGGGCTGGGTTGGACAGATACATCACAGTTATTGAAGATGCAACAATAATGCCAATGAAAAGAGCGAGCAATCACCTTGGGTGGTGGAGTAGGGTGCTTGACAAGGGCATCCTCTTTACTCAGGTCTCCCTCAGACTCTTGTTCAGTAGGATCAAGTTCTGAATAAGAAAATGATTGTTATCGATGGAGACAGGAGAGGTGTTTGATTGTTCACTGGTGATGCCTATATTTTCTCTCCGGCCCTCTTTGTACTCTACTACAGTATCTTTAGCATGCATTAGAAAAAAATGCTAACGAGATTTATCATGGAACTTTGAGTAGAGCAGTAGAAGGGCAAATTAGTAGTAGCAAGTAGATGATAGCTCAAAAAGGAATAAAGCGTAGATCAAAAATAAATGATTTCCCTGTGCATGCCAATTGATGATTACAAGATTTATAAACATGCAGTTTAATAATGTCGACTAATCACTCTGCAGGCTTGACTTCTACTACAGTCATACCAGATAGCACCAAACAGATTGTAGGAAAAGTAAACTTGAAACCCCAGATCGCACGAAACTGATGTTCGGAAATGAAATGCATAACGGAAGCGGCTAAACACCAACCTTCGCATGGGGAGTGGACGGCTTTACGCTTTGGTTTCGCGCGGTGGACCGGTTGGGCGCGGGGTCTACCCATTTCACCGTGCGGTAGACCAGGGAGTCGGGAAGCAGATCCGACGCAGCGGCGGAGGTGGACGGCGTCCCTGAGCAGGATCCGGCGCGGTGGGCGTCGGCTACGGTGGAGCACAAATGGTGCGGTGTGCGCCTTCGTAGGGGAAGCGGCTCCGGCTTGCTTGACAACGTCTTCTCGGACACTACAGCGTCTGGTCAGGAGGCTGTGGTGGCGAGGTGGGACGGTGGTGCACTGCCGTCGTCGGGCGAGATACTCCGATTCGGTGTGTGACGCGTGAGAGATGTGGGATTCGGCGCCTGTGCCGGTGGTATGTTTTAATGGCTGGGGTGAGATTGGCCTTGGCCAAGAGAAGAACCGCTGGGGACGTTTTTGATGAAAGGATAAGATCGGAAATTCGAACATTTGAAAATTGGAGGCGGCAACCCGAGCTATTTTCGCCGCTGTTTTGGCGCTTCGTTGAAATGGTTTGGTGGATGCGCGAAAAAAAAAATGGACGCGGTCCGACCCCATCAATGTCTCATTTGTAAGCATGGGCGGTACGGCAGCCATCCTACCTTGATTTTTAGTGAATATCCATCCATTCATATATATGTGTTTTTTTCTGAATATTTGAGTACTTAAAACGGACTTCATATGACAAAGTTGCGCCTATTTTAGTGAACACTGCGTGGAGCCGATTTCGAAAACAAAACATGGACTAGGTACCAAAAAACATATATAGACTCGTTCTCCGCATTAAAAAGATTGATGTATCATGGATCTTAGTATATGTAAAATAACCTTGAGCTATTCATTATCATACGCGTAGAATTGAAGACTTCAGATATTTCTTTATATTTGAAAGAAACGCCATGTTTCATCCGACAACATTTATCATCTCATTGAGTTGGCGCTGATTTTATATGTGGTGACGAAAACAACTGAGGCTCCTTTGATTTATAGGATTTAGATCCTACGGGAATTATTCTACACTATTGGTTATATTCAAAGGGAACATATCCCATATGAATCTTGTACTACAAATCCTATATGAACAAAACATTAGGTCATCCCTCATGGAAAAATCCCTTTGGTACAATCAAAGAAACTCATATTCCCATAGGATTCAAATAGACAAGATGTACATACGTTTTTCCTATCCTATGACTTAAAGGACTCCTGAAATGGCTCGACAACAAAGATCATAAATTCCGAGTTGTGCATCGAGCAAAAGATATTGAAAAAATTCTTGATCGATCCAATTACAAAATGATTTTCAAAAGAACTAAAGTTTTGCCATTACATAATTGGTATGTATATAGGTTCTACTTATAATAAAATATGTTTTGGTTTATTGGGATTGCGTTAGAATTACATGCATCACAATGTCTCGGGACTATTTCGGTATTTACCTCTTCTTTTAGAGTTCGCCCTATCTAAGATTATTTCCGACATTCGCCAATGTTTGCAAGGAATGGCATGCAGTCGATTCCCACCCTGTTTCAGAAAAAATGAAGAAAAAAAAGTGAACTTGTGGCTATAAAATGATAAGCTTGAATTTTGATATGTTTTTTTTAAAAAAAAACTAACTTCAAAATATGGCCTACCATTTTATATAAAAAACCATGGGTCTTAACAAAAATGCCCAAGGTAAAATGTGCATTAACATTTTGGGGAAAGGTGCAATAAGATTTCATTTTATTGTGGGAAACAAATTGTTGTTGTTTTTTTGCCTTTTCTGAATAGCTAAAAAGGTGTCATCTTTTTTCCATACATTCCATAATGTCATAGAACATAAGCATCCGGTGTCCAGATATAGCAACAATTCAGTATAAGACAATACTAACATAGTTTCCATAAAGTACTGCTAACACATAAGAAAACAAAAGATCTAGATGATGACCCAAGAAACATCCTTGTATATAATAACAATCTATTGACCATATGGCGGCTTTTGCATCACCCTATCAAAATCATCTGCCTTCAAGCACGAGAGCAGAATGTCGACACGTGCTTCAACATGTTCCAAGATCCTCTTGATGATCTCATGGATATCTGCATCAGCCGAATAGGAATCAAAGTTGTCAGCCACTAGCTTCTGATAGAAAGAAACATCAGTGTTGAAGGCGTCGATCTTAGGAGTCCCCACATTTCATTACTTGCAAGACCAAGATGATCAAATTCCCTTTACTTCATAAGAATGTCTGGATCGCTGACACGATCGAAATCTTTGCTAGTACCCTCCTTTGGCCGAATTCAAATTTGCATCAGATCTTGGTGCCCATGCCTTTGGTACATGCGGGTAATTTTTTGCCAATATGTCGTGCATTGCACATAGCGTCCTACTGTACAGGGGTATTTCTACATATCTTCTTCCAAATATAATTTAATTTATTTCGGGTTGGATTCAATTTGTTTCAAAATTGTCTGATATACCATTTGTATTGGTAGGAGATGCAGCTTTGAATTTTAATCATTGTTTCTAGGTGCCACACTTGCAGGGTACAGTCAAAGATTTTATCCAATGTTTCATGTCTTGACAAATCCTTTTCGTAATGGAAGTTGAGACCCCCAGCCTCTGCATCAAAATGATGCACATGGAATTTTTTAGTATGGTATTCAACAAAATATGATAAGATGCAAAAATCAAACCTTGGACAAATATGACACATGCTCACTTGGGTAGAAAGCCAATCAAACTGATACAAATTACATTGCAGAGTCCTTGCATGTTAAACTATATATTGCCAAACACCACATATATTAAGGGATACATATTAATTTCGATACTACTACTTTTACGATAGAAGATTTGTAACTACAAACGTTGTGGGTTGTGGCTGCCCTCCTCAATCTACTCACTTGTCTCATCGGCAACCGTCTCCACCTCTCTACATGCACATATGGGTACAACTTCTTCACGCCCGAAGAAGATTACTTGTTTCCTGTCATGCTCCGCCACTTGTAGTAGGTGTGCTCCTTTTTCAGAGATGAATTCTCTTTTAGGATGGAGATGTTCTCCTTTTTCAGAGATGAGTTCTCTTTTAGGATGGAGATGTTCTCCTTCGTTAGAGACCCGTTCTGATTTACCATGGAGAGGTTCTCCTTCGATAGAGATGAGTTCTCCTTTGATAGAGATGAGTGCTCATTCAAGAGTACGGCATACTCATTCCATAGCTTCATAGCACGGTTTACCAGATGTGCGTTCACATCTCGGAGCTTGGACGCATGGTCAATCAACTCGCGCGACTCATCCAGGAGCGACCGCCGGATTACTTGCAGAGACGCTTCATGTTGTCGTCCTTCATTAGATGGTAGATTCACAGAGCGACCCTGTGTGACACATGATATTATACTAATAAAGTGCAAGAGTGTAACTTCAATAGTAAAAATATGGGTGTGTCTATGTCTCAGTCAACTGAGAATTTCTTAAGTCTCAGTCACGTCAGAAAAGTGCAACGGGTCGGTTGCACTTTTCTAGTAGAAAAGTTCAATTGCACTTTTTTGACAGAAAAGTGCAACTCAAGTGTATTTTTGTGAGTGACTGAGACTTAAGGAATTCTCAGTTGACTGAGACATAGCAAAACCGTAAAAATATAGTACTCCGAAAGTTTGCAGGACTTAAACTTCAATACTCATAGTAATATGTACAAGACTAACTTCAATAGTAATTGTAATATGTATAAATTTCAATTGCAATACTGTAGTAATATGAGTACTCCGGAGCTTGGAGTAATAAAGTTTCAAACTAAGAACGAAACATGAACTAATAAAGTTTGCCCTATGCATCAATCGATGGAGAGGCTGGATCTCAAGTTCGAAAGGGGGAAAAAGACTGCAGTGAAGTTTCAAGTTTGCATTGAAGTTCGAAAGTGGTAATGCAGCTAGTATTAGTGCAGTAGAAATCCCTTGTGCCTTGTTTGGTTGACGTGTTTTCACATGGTTCAGTGAGTAATATCTGGGTCTTTCTTAATAAGAACACATTTTATCTGTTTGGCAGAAGAGTATTGGACAGGATCAGAGTCGCGGGGATCCTCAGGAAACACTTCCGCGCACGTCGGGTGGACGTGGAACCGCAACACCTCTATGCTCTCGCGTTTCTGGTCGTTCCGCATACGTGCTCCGATTGCTGCTTCTCCTTCCAGGCATCCACCCCGTTCCAGCATGGATCAGGCTGAGGGATTGATTCCAATGCAAAATTACAAGTCCTGAGGCCTGCTGGCATGGATTACGTGAATAGAAATTGGACGCTTCACTAATAAGGCCCGAGGAACCCCTCAAAAAAAAACTAATAATGCCCCAGGACAGGCTATCTCTCAGGTTGTCCTGATCTGCCGCAAATACTCACGCCAAAACATGGTGAATGAAGTATTTTGCATCAAATCCCCTCCGAATAATACTCAGTAGGGGGCTAACTAGTTTTAAACCAATGATTAAACTACATTAACCACTGACCTCGAAGCTCTCCTCCTTGGAGAGGACCGACTCCCCGGCGACGGCGAGGTTGTCTTGCAGCTGCAGCAGGACTGTCACGTCTGAGCCCACGGAGAGGTCGTTGATCCGCTGCCGCTTGGTGGGCACATCAGACTCAACGGCGAGGCCGCCATGCGCCTGCTGCAGCAGCTGTAGGGGGGCGTGCGAGTTGGCGGCGAGGTCCTGTAGTTGCTGCTGGGGGATTACGACGGTGGGCCGCACACCTAACAGGCCCCCTTGTCCACTCGTGGGATTCATCGCCGGAAGATGGGGGTGCAGGGAGGCGCTAATACAGAGGTTGTGGATGGTACAGCCGCCGACGAGCACTGTACAGGTTGGGGCTATAGGATTTTGAAGATGAATGGGGAGAGGCGGCAGGGGCCTATATAAATCGAGAGGAGTGAGGTAGCGAGAAGTGAAGTGAATGGGGAGAGGCGGCAGGGGCCTATAAATCGAGAGGGCTATAGGTTGGGACATGATTTTTACGCAATATTTAAATCTAGATTTAAGCCGCATGTCACCAGGTGACATGCGAAAGGTGCATGTCACCTGATCTCTATCCGTGAAGGACGTCCCACAGGTCACTCGCAACACTGTACATGGTGTACTGTAGGGACGCGAAACAGTATTGTTCACTGTTCGTAGTGTTTTTCATTTTTCTGATTTTTTTGAATTTTATGCCCATTTGAATCTTTTGGTCAAATCCTAGGTTTGACAAAGATTTAAACAAGTTTAAAATATATGAAAAGGTAAGCATGGATCCTTCTTAGTCACTCTAAAATGAAGCTTTTGGGATGTTCTTGAAATTTCCATGCTTGACTTCATAAGACAGAGTTTAGGGTTAGGGGTAGATATATACATGATTTGTTTGGTTTGAATATGTCTAGACCTTGTTTATCAACTTTAATTCTTACTATATGACATAAGAAAACTATTTGCTTTGGTTTTTCATTTTTCTGATTTTTTTTGAATTTTGATGCCCATTTGAATCTTGTCAAATCCTAGGTTTGACCAAGATAATTTAAACAAGTTTAAAACATGGAAATGAAAAGGGAAGCATGTATCCTTCTTAGTCACTCTAAAATGAAGTTTTTGGGAGGTTTTTGAAATTTCCATGTTTGAAACCCAAAACCACTTCTCTTCATGCTTGACTTCATAAGACAGAGTTTAGGGGTTAGGGGGTAGATACATGGTTTGTCTAGTTTGAAACTTTGAATATGTCTAGACCTTGTTTATCAACTTGAATATGCTTACTATATGACATAAGAAGACTATG
The DNA here is from genome assembly GCA_030979885.1 of Lolium multiflorum. Classification (NCBI taxonomy): domain Eukaryota; kingdom Viridiplantae; phylum Streptophyta; class Magnoliopsida; order Poales; family Poaceae; genus Lolium; species Lolium multiflorum. The sequence continues at coordinate 172,535,375 of CM061749.1, read as the reverse complement.
TACTTTGGTTTTTCATTTTTCTGATTTTTTTAATTTTCTGCGCATTTGAATCTTGGTCAAATCCTAAATTTGACCAAGATTTAGACAAGTTTAACACGTGAAAACGAATAAGTAAGCCTGGATCCTTCTTAGTCACTCTAAAATGAAGCCTTTGGGAGGTTCTTGAAATTTCCATGTTTGAAACCCAAAACCACTTCTCTTCATGATTGACTTCATAAGATCGACAGATTAGTTTAGGGTTAGGGGTAGATATATACATGATTTTTCTGGTTTTAATATGTCTAGACCTTGTTTATCAACTTGAATGCTTACTATATGACATAAGAAAACTATTTGCTTTTGTTTTCATTTTTCTGATTTTTTTTGAATTTTGATGCCCATTTGAATCTTGTCAAATCCTAGGTCGTTTGACCAAGATAATTTAAACAAGTTTAAAACATGAATATGAAAAGGGAAGCATGTATACTTCTTAGTCACTCTAAAATGAAGTTTTTGGGAGGTTTTTGAAAATTCCATGTTTGAAACCCAAAACCACTTCTCTTCATGCCTGACTTCATAAGATAGAGTTTAGGGGTCAGGGGGTGTAGATACATTTGGTTTGTCTAGTTTGAATATGTCTAGACCTTGTTTAACAACTTTAATGCTAACTATATGACATAAGAAGACTATGTGCTTTGGTTTTTCATTTTTCTGATTTTTTTGAATATTGTGCCCACCCATTTGTATCTTCATGAAATCCTAGGTTTGACCAAGATAATTTAAACAATTTTAAAACATGAAAATGAAAAGGGAAGCCTGGATCCTTCTTAGTAACTCTAAAATGAAGCTTTTGGGAGGTTCTTGAAATTTCCATGTTTGAAACCCAAAACCACTTCTCTTCATGATTGACTGAGTTTAATTAGGGTTTTAGGGGTAGATATATATATACATGATTTTTTGGTTTTTCATTCTTTTGATTTTTTTCTGAATTTTTAGGGCCATTTGAATCTTGGTCAAATCCTTGGTTTGACCAAGATTGAAACAAGTTTAAAACATGAAAATGAAAAGGGAAGTCTGTATCCTTCTTAGTCAATCTAAAATGAAGCTTTTGGGATGTTCTTGAAATTTCAATGTTTGAAACCCAAAACGACTTCCCTTCATGCTAGACTTCATAAGATCGAAAGGGGGTATATACACGATTTGTCTGGTTTGGATATATCTAGACCTTGTTTATCAACTTGATTGCTTACGATATGACATAAGAAGACTATGTGATTTGGTTTTCCATTTTTCTGATTTTTTTAATTTTTTGCCCACCCATTTGTATCTTCGTCAAATCCTAGGTTTGACCAAGATAATTAAAACAAGTTTTATAAAACATGAAAATGAAAAGGGAAGCATGTATCCTTCTTAGGCACTCTAAAATGAAGCTTTTGGGAGTTTTTTGAAATTTCCATGTTTGAAACCCAAAACCACATCTCTTCACATGCTTGACTTCATAAGACGAGTTTAGGGGTTAGGGGTATAGATACATGATTTGTCTGGTTTGAATATGTCTAGACATTGTTTATCAACTTTAATGCTTACTATATGACATAAGAAAAATAATGTCATGTAAATGAGTTAACTTGGATTTCCTACCCTTGAATCCATAGGAAACTTTGTTCTAATGCACTATAATAATCAACCGAGTTTTTACACCAACAGGTCTGTCACTTACGTGTGGTGCCCACGCGTGAGGTCCCACACTTCAGTGAGCACAAGTCACGTGCAATAGGTACGCAAACTCCCAGCCATCTTCTTTGTCAAGAGAAGACGCATCAGGATGCGTATTGGAAGTCTGTGGGTCCTTCTGGATCCTTCGGTTGTCCCTCTCACAAAAAAACAAATCTCTCTCATTCTCGGCCTCTCTCGACTCGCTCGCTCGCTCGCTCGCACGCACCTCACTGACAAACCCTGCACAAAAGTCAACATCATCACCCGAAAAAGGGGAGACACCATAATTCTCTCCCTTCTTCTCTCCTTCCTCCGAGTGATCCCTCTTCCTCCGAGTTTCACTCGACGGGCAAACACACTTGTGCTGCATAGTAATAATAAAAAGGTATAGAAAAATCAACCTACGAATCTATAATTAAATAGGTTAGTAATAATAAAAATGTAGAAAAATCAACCTACGAATCTATAATTAAATAGGTTAAACTAGGGTTTTGCCCACTACTACAGATCAAGGTTCAAACCTTGTTTATCAACTTGAATATGCTTACTATATGACATAAGAAGACTATGTACTTTGGTTTTCATTTTTCTGATTTTTTAAATTTTCTGCGCATTTGAATCTTGGTCAAATCCCAGGTTTGACCAAGATTAGACAAGTTTAACACGTGAAAACGAATAAGTAAGCCTGGATCCTTCTTAGTCACTCTAAAATGAAGCATTTTGGGATGTTCTTGAAATTTCCATGTTTGAAACCCAAAACGACCTCTCTTCATGCTACACTTCATAAGATCGACCGAGTTTAGGGTTAGGGGTAGATACATGATTTGTATGGTTTGAATATGTCCAAACCTTGTTAATTTATCAACTTGAATGCTTACTATATGACATAAGAAGACTATATGCTTTTGTTTTTCATTTTTCTGATTTTTTTTGAATTTTATGCCCATATATTTGAATCTTGGTCAAATCATATGTTTGACAAAGATTTAAACAAGTTTAAATTGTGAAAATGAAAAGGTAAGCATGGATCCTTATTAGTCACACTCTAAATTAAATCTTTTGGGAGGTTCTTGAAATTTCCATGTTTGAAACCCAAAACCACTTCTCTTCATGATTGACTTCATAAGAAAGAGTTTAGGGTTTTAGGGGTAGATATATACATGATTTTTCTGGTTTGAATATGTCTAGACCTGGTTTATCAGTTGAATGCTTACTATACATATGACATATATAAGAATGCTATGTGCTTTGGTTTTTCATTCTCTTTTGATTTTTTTTCTAAATTTTTATGCCCATTTGAATCTTGGTCAAAATCTTTGGTTTGACAAGGATTTAAACAAGTTTAAAACATGAAAATGAAAAAGGGAAGTCTGTATATCCTTCTTTTAGTAACTCTAAAATGGAAGCTTTTGGGATGTTCTTGAAATTTCCATGTTTGAAACCGAAAACGACTTCCCTTCATGCTAGACTTCATAAGATCGACAGGGGGTAGATACATGATTTGTCTGGTTTGGATATATCTAGACCTTGTTAATTTATCAACTTGAATGCTTACGATATGACATAAGAAGACAATGTGATTTGGTTTTTCAATTTTCTGATTTTTTTGAATATTGTGCCCACCCATTTGTATCTTCATGAAATCCTAGGTTTTACCAAGATAATTTAAACAAGTTTAAAACATGAAAACGAAAAGGGAAGCATGTAACCTTCTCAGTCACTCTAAAATGAAGTTTTTGGGAGGTTTTTGAAATTTCCATGTTTGAAACCCAAAACCACTTCTCTTCATGCTTGACTTCATAAGACAAAGTTTAGGGTTAGGGGTATAGATACATGATTTGTATGGTTTGAATATGTCCAAACCTTGTTTATCAACTTGAATATGCTTACTATATGACATAAGAAGACTATGTACTTTGGTTTTTCATTTTTCTGATTTTTTTTAATTTTCTGCACATTTGAATCATATCTTGGTCAAATCCTAGGTTTGACCAAGATTTAGACAAGTTTAACACGTGAAAACGAATAAGTAAGCCTGGATCCTTCTTAGTCACTCTAAAATGAAGCTTTTGGGAGGTTCTTGAAATTTCCATGTTTGAAACCCAAAACCACTTCTCTTCATGATTGACTTTTAATTATATAGGATTTTAGGGGTAGATATATACATGATTTTTCTGGTTTGAATATATATGTCTAGACCTTGTTTATCAACTTGAATGCTTACTATACATATGACATATCTAAGAATGCTATGTGCTTTGGTTTTTCATTCTTTTGATTTTTTTCTGAATTTTTAGGGCCATTTGAATCTTGGTCAAATCATTGGTTTGACCAAGATTTAAACAAGTTTAAAACATGAAAATGAAAAGGGAAGTCTGTATCCTTCTTAGTCACTCTAAAATGAAGCTTTTGGGATGTTCTTGAAATTTCAATGTTTGAAACCCAAAACGACTTCCCTTCATGCTAGACTTCATAAGATCGAAAGGGGCTAGATACATGATTTGTCTGGTTTGGATATATCTAGACCTTGTTTATCAACTTGATTGCTTACGATATGACATAAGAAGACTATGTGATTTGGTTTTTCATTTTTCTGATTTTTTTGAACATTGTGCCCACCCATTTGTATCTTCATGAAATCCTAGGTTTGACCAAGCTAATTTAAACAAGTTTAAAACATGAAAATGAAAAGGGAAGCATGTAACCTTCTCAGTCACTCTAAAATGAAGTTTTTGGGAGGTTTTTGAAATTTCCATGTTTGAAACCCAAAACCACTTCTCTTCATGCTTGACTTCATAAGACAAAGTTTAGGGTTAGGGGGTATATATAGATACATGATTTGTATGGTTTGAATATGTCCAAACCTTTTGTTTATCAACTTGAATATGCTTACTATATGACATAAGAAGACTATGTACTTTGGTTTTTCATTTTTCTGATTTTTTTAATTTTCTGCGCATTTGAATCATATCTTGGTCAAATCCTAGGTTTGACCAAGATTTAGACAAGTTTAACACGTGAAAACGAATAAGTAAGCCTGGATCCTTCTTAGTCACTCTAAAATGAAGCTTTTGGGAGGTTCTTGAAATTTCCATGTTTGAAACCCAAAACCACTTCTCTTCATGATTGACTGAGTTTAATTATATAGGGTTTTAGGGGTAGATATATACATGATTTTTCTGGTTTGAATATATATGTCTAGAGACCTTGTTTATCAACTTGAATGCTTACTATACATATGACATATCTAAGAATGCTATGTGCTTTGGTTTTTCATTCTTTTGATTTTTTTCTGAATTTTTAGGGCCATTTGAATCTTGGTCAAATCCTTGGTTTGACCAAGATTTAAACAAGTTTAAAACATGAAAATGAAAAGGGAAGTCTGTATCCTTCTTAGTCACTCTAAAATGAAGCTTAATTTTGGGATGTTCTTGAAATTTCAATGTTTGAAACCCAAAACGACTTCCCTTCATGCTAGACTTCATAAGATCGAAAGGGGGTAGATACACGATTTGTCTGGTTTGGATATATCTAGACCTTGTTTATCAACTTGATTGCTTACGATATGACATAAGAAGACTATGTGATTTGGTTTTCCATTTTTCTGATTTTTTTGAACATTTTGCCCACCCATTTGTATCTTCGTCAAATCCTAGGTTTGACCAAGATAATTAAAACAAGTTTTATAAAACATGAAAATGAAAAGGGAAGCATGTATCCTTCTTAGGCACTCTAAAATGAAGCTTTTGGGAGTTTTTTGAAATTTCCATGTTTGAAACCCAAAACCACATCTGTTCACATGCTTGACTTCATAAGACAGAGTTTAGGGGTTAGGGGTATAGATACATGATTTGTCTGGTTTGAATATGTCTAGACATTGTTTATCAACTTTAATGCTTACTATATGACATAAGAAAAATAATGTCATGTAAATGAGTTAACTTGGATTTCCTACCCTTGAATCCATAGGAAACTTTGTTCTAATGCACTATAATAATCAACCGAGTTTTTACACCAACAGGTCTGTCACTTACGTGTGGTGCCCACGCGTGAGGTCCCACACTTCAGTGAGCACAAGTCACGTGCAATAGGTACGCAAACTCCCAGCCATCTTCTTTGTCAAGAGAAGACGCATCAGGATGCGTATTGGAAGTCTGTGGGTCCTTCTGGATCCTTCGGTTGTCCCTCTCACAAAAAAACAAATCTCTCTCATTCTCGGCCTCTCTCGACTCGCTCGCTCGCTCGCTCGCTCGCACCTCCTGCGCACTGACAAACCCTGCACAAAAGTCAACATCATCACCCGAAAAAGGGGAGACACCATAATTCTCTCCCTTCTTCTCTCCTTCCTCCGAGTGATCCCTCTTCCTCCGAGTTTCACTCGACGGGCAAACACACTTGTGCTGCATAGTAATAATAAAAAGGTATAGAAAAATCAACCTACGAATCTATAATTAAATAGGTTAGTAATAATAAAAATGTAGAAAAATCAACCTACGAATCTATAATTAAATAGGTTAAACTAGGGTTTTGCCCACTACTACAGATCAAGGTTCAAACCTTGTTTATCAACTTGAATATGCTTACTATATGACATAAGAAGACTATGTACTTTGGTTTTCATTTTTCTGATTTTTTAAATTTTCTGCGCATTTGAATCTTGGTCAAATCCTAGGTTTGACCAAGATTAGACAAGTTTAACACGTGAAAACGAATAAGTAAGCCTGGATCCTTCTTAGTCACTCTAAAATGAAGCATTTTGGGATGTTCTTGAAATTTCCATGTTTGAAACCCAAAACGACCTCTCTTCATGCTACACTTCATAAGATCGACCGAGTTTAGGGTTAGGGGTAGATACATGATTTGTATGGTTTGAATATGTCCAAACCTTGTTAATTTATCAACTTGAATGCTTACTATATGACATAAGAAGACTATATGCTTTTGTTTTTCATTTTTCTGATTTTTTTTGAATTTTATGCCCATATATTTGAATCTTGGTCAAATCATATGTTTGACAAAGATTTAAACAAGTTTAAATTGTGAAAATGAAAAGGTAAGCATGGATCCTTATTAGTCACACTCTAAATTAAATCTTTTGGGAGGTTCTTGAAATTTCCATGTTTGAAACCCAAAACCACTTCTCTTCATGATTGACTTCATAAGAAAGAGTTTAGGGTTTTAGGGGTAGATATATACATGATTTTTCTGGTTTGAATATGTCTAGACCTGGTTTATCAGTTGAATGCTTACTATACATATGACATATATAAGAATGCTATGTGCTTTGGTTTTTCATTCTCTTTTGATTTTTTTTCTAAATTTTTATGCCCATTTGAATCTTGGTCAAAATCTTTGGTTTGACAAGGATTTAAACAAGTTTAAAACATGAAAATGAAAAAGGGAAGTCTGTATATCCTTCTTTTAGTAACTCTAAAATGGAAGCTTTTGGGATGTTCTTGAAATTTCCATGTTTGAAACCGAAAACGACTTCCCTTCATGCTAGACTTCATAAGATCGACAGGGGGTAGATACATGATTTGTCTGGTTTGGATATATCTAGACCTTGTTAATTTATCAACTTGAATGCTTACGATATGACATAAGAAGACAATGTGATTTGGTTTTTCAATTTTCTGATTTTTTTGAATATTGTGCCCACCCATTTGTATCTTCATGAAATCCTAGGTTTTACCAAGATAATTTAAACAAGTTTAAAACATGAAAACGAAAAGGGAAACATGTAACCTTCTCAGTCACTCTAAAATGAAGTTTTTGGGAGGTTTTTGAAATTTCCATGTTTGAAACCCAAAACCACTTCTCTTCATGCTTGACTTCATAAGACAAAGTTTAGGGTTAGGGGTATAGATACATGATTTGTATGGTTTGAATATGTCCAAACCTTGTTTATCAACTTGAATATGCTTACTATATGACATAAGAAGACTATGTACTTTGGTTTTTCATTTTTCTGATCTTTTTTTAATTTTCTGCACATTTGAATCATATCTTGGTCAAATCCTAGGTTTGACCAAGATTTAGACAAGTTTAACACGTGAAAACGAATAAGTAAGCCTGGATCCTTCTTAGTCACTCTAAAATGAAGCTTTTGGGAGGTTCTTGAAATTTCCATGTTTGAAACCCAAAACCACTTCTCTTCATGATTGACTGAGTTTAATTATATAGGATTTTAGGGGTAGATATATACATGATTTTTCTGGTTTGAATATATATGTCTAGACCTTGTTTATCAACTTGAATGCTTACTATACATATGACATATCTAAGAATGCTATGTGCTTTGGTTTTTCATTCTTTTGATTTTTTTCTGAATTTTTAGGGCCATTTGAATCTTGGTCAAATCATTGGTTTGACCAAGATTTAAACAAGTTTAAAACATGAAAATGAAAAGGGAAGTCTGTATCCTTCTTAGTCACTCTAAAATGAAGCTTTTGGGATGTTCTTGAAATTTCAATGTTTGAAACCCAAAACGACTTCCCTTCATGCTAGACTTCATAAGATCGAAAGGGGCTAGATACATGATTTGTCTGGTTTGGATATATCTAGACCTTGTTTATCAACTTGATTGCTTACGATATGACATAAGAAGACTATGTGATTTGGTTTTTCGTTTTCTGATTTTTTTGAACATTGTGCCCACCCATTTGTATCTTCATGAAATCCTAGGTTTGACCAAGCTAATTTAAACAAGTTTAAAACATGAAAATGAAAAGGGAAGCATGTAACCTTCTCAGTCACTCTAAAATGAAGTTTTTGGGAGGTTTTTGAAATTTCCATGTTTGAAACCCAAAACCACTTCTCTTCATGCTTGACTTCATAAGACAAAGTTTAGGGTTAGGGGGTATATATAGATACATGATTTGTATGGTTTGAATATGTCCAAACCTTTTGTTTATCAACTTGAATATGCTTACTATATGACATAAGAAGACTATGTACTTTGGTTTTTCATTTTTCTGATTTTTTTAATTTTCTGCGCATTTGAATCATATCTTGGTCAAATCCTAGGTTTGACCAAGATTTAGACAAGTTTAACACGTGAAAACGAATAAGTAAGCCTGGATCCTTCTTAGTCACTCTAAAATGAAGCTTTTGGGAGGTTCTTGAAATTTCCATGTTTGAAACCCAAAACCACTTCTCTTCATGATTGACTGAGTTTAATTATATAGGGTTTTAGGGGTAGATATATACATGATTTTTCTGGTTTGAATATATATGTCTAGAGACCTTGTTTATCAACTTGAATGCTTACTATACATATGACATATCTAAGAATGCTATGTGCTTTGGTTTTTCATTCTTTTGATTTTTTTCTGAATTTTTAGGGCCATTTGAATCTTGGTCAAATCCTTGGTTTGACCAAGATTTAAACAAGTTTAAAACATGAAAATGAAAAGGGAAGTCTGTATCCTTCTTAGTCACTCTAAAATGAAGCTTAATTTTGGGATGTTCTTGAAATTTCAATGTTTGAAACCCAAAACGACTTCCCTTCATGCTAGACTTCATAAGATCGAAAGGGGGTAGATACACGATTTGTCTGGTTTGGATATATCTAGACCTTGTTTATCAACTTGATTGCTTACGATATGACATAAGAAGACTATGTGATTTGGTTTTCCATTTTTCTGATTTTTTTGAACATTTTGCCCACCCATTTGTATCTTCGTCAAATCCTAGGTTTGACCAAGATAATTAAAACAAGTTTTATAAAACATGAAAATGAAAAGGGAAGCATGTATCCTTCTTAGGCACTCTAAAATGAAGCTTTTGGGAGTTTTTTGAAATTTCCATGTTTGAAACCCAAAACCACATCTGTTCACATGCTTGACTTCATAAGACAGAGTTTAGGGGTTAGGGGTATAGATACATGATTTGTCTGGTTTGAATATGTCTAGACATTGTTTATCAACTTTAATGCTTACTATATGACATAAGAAAAATAATGTCATGTAAATGAGTTAACTTGGATTTCCTACCCTTGAATCCATAGGAAACTTTGTTCTAATGCACTATAATAATCAACCGAGTTTTTACACCAACAGGTCTGTCACTTACGTGTGGTGCCCACGCGTGAGGTCCCACACTTCAGTGAGCACAAGTCACGTGCAATAGGTACGCAAACTCCCAGTCAAGAGAAGACGCATCAGGATGCGTATTGGAAGTCTGTGGGTCCTTCTGGATCCTTCGGTTGTCCCTCTCACAAAAAAAACAAATCTCTCTCATTCTCGGCCTCTCTCGACTCGCGCTGCTCGCTCGCTCGCACCTCCTGCACTGACAAACCCTGCACAAAAGTCAACATCATCACCCGAAAAAGGGGAGACACCATAATTCTCTCCCTTCTTCTCTCCTTCCTCCGAGTGATCCCTCTTCCTCCGAGTTTCACTCGACGGGCAAACACACTTGTGCTGCATAGTAATAATAAAAAGGTATAGAAAAATCAACCTACGAATCTATAATTAAATAGGTTAGTAATAATAAAAATGTAGAAAAATCAACCTACGAATCTATAATTAAATAGGTTAAACTAGGGTTTTGCCCACTACTACAGATCAAGGTTCAAACCTTGTTTATCAACTTGAATATGCTTACTATATGACATAAGAAGACTATGTACTTTGGTTTTCATTTTTCTGATTTTTTAAATTTTCTGCGCATTTGAATCTTGGTCAAATCCTAGGTTTGACCAAGATTAGACAAGTTTAACACGTGAAAACGAATAAGTAAGCCTGGATCCTTCTTAGTCACTCTAAAATGAAGCATTTTGGGATGTTCTTGAAATTTCCATGTTTGAAACCCAAAACGACCTCTCTTCATGCTACACTTCATAAGATCGACCGAGTTTAGGGTTAGGGGTAGATACATGATTTGTATGGTTTGAATATGTCCAAACCTTGTTAATTTATCAACTTGAATGCTTACTATATGACATAAGAAGACTATATGCTTTTGTTTTTCATTTTTCTGATTTTTTTTGAATTTTATGCCCATATATTTGAATCTTGGTCAAATCATATGTTTGACAAAGATTTAAACAAGTTTAAATTGTGAAAATGAAAAGGTAAGCATGGATCCTTATTAGTCACACTCTAAATTAAATCTTTTGGGAGGTTCTTGAAATTTCCATGTTTGAAACCCAAAACCACTTCTCTTCATGATTGACTTCATAAGAAAGAGTTTAGGGTTTTAGGGGTAGATATATACATGATTTTTCTGGTTTGAATATGTCTAGACCTGGTTTATCAACTTGAATGCTTACTATACATATGACATATATAAGAATGCTATGTGCTTTGGTTTTTCATTCTCTTTTGATTTTTTTTCTAAATTTTTATGCCCATTTGAATCTTGGTCAAAATCTTTGGTTTGACAAGGATTTAAACAAGTTTAAAACATGAAAATGAAAAAGGGAAGTCTGTATATCCTTCTTTTAGTAACTCTAAAATGGAAGCTTTTGGGATGTTCTTGAAATTTCCATGTTTGAAACCGAAAACGACTTCCCTTCATGCTAGACTTCATAAGATCGACAGGGGGTAGATACATGATTTGTCTGGTTTGGATATATCTAGACCTTGTTAATTTATCAACTTGAATGCTTACGATATGACATAAGAAGACAATGTGATTTGGTTTTTCAATTTTCTGATTTTTTTGAATATTGTGCCCACCCATTTGTATCTTCATGAAATCCTAGGTTTTACCAAGATAATTTAAACAAGTTTAAAACATGAAAACGAAAAGGGAAACATGTAACCTTCTCAGTCACTCTAAAATGAAGTTTTTGGGAGGTTTTTGAAATTTCCATGTTTGAAACCCAAAACCACTTCTCTTCATGCTTGACTTCATAAGACAAAGTTTAGGGTTAGGGGGTATAGATACATGATTTGTATGGTTTGAATATGTCCAAACCTTGTTTATCAACTTGAATATGCTTACTATATGACATAAGAAGACTATGTACTTTGGTTTTTCATTTTTCTGATTTTTTTAATTTTCTGCACATTTGAATCATATCTTGGTCAAATCCTAGGTTTGACCAAGATTTAGACAAGTTTAACACGTGAAAACGAATAAGTAAGCCTGGATCCTTCTTAGTCACTCTAAAATGAAGCTTTTGGGAGGTTCTTGAAATTTCCATGTTTGAAACCCAAAACCACTTCTCTTCATGATTGACTGAGTTTAATTATATAGTTTTAGGGGTAGATATATACATGATTTTTCTGGTTTGAATATATATGTCTAGACCTTGTTTATCAACTTGAATGCTTACTATACATATGACATATCTAAGAATGCTATGTGCTTTGGTTTTTCATTCTTTTGATTTTTTTCTGAATTTTTAGGGCCATTTGAATCTTGGTCAAATCATTGGTTTGACCAAGATTTAAACAAGTTTAAAACATGAAAATGAAAAGGGAAGTCTGTATCCTTCTTAGTCACTCTAAAATGAAGCTTTTGGGATGTTCTTGAAATTTCAATGTTTGAAACCCAAAACGACTTCCCTTCATGCTAGACTTCATAAGATCGAAAGGGGCTAGATACATGATTTGTCTGGTTTGGATATATCTAGACCTTGTTTATCAACTTGATTGCTTACGATATGACATAAGAAGACTATGTGATTTGGTTTTTCGTTTTTCTGATTTTTTTGAACATTGTGCCCACCCATTTGTATCTTCATGAAATCCTAGGTTTGACCAAGCTAATTTAAACAAGTTTAAAACATGAAAATGAAAAGGGAAGCATGTAACCTTCTCAGTCACTCTAAAATGAAGTTTTTGGGAGGTTTTTGAAATTTCCATGTTTGAAACCCAAAACCACTTCTCTTCATGCTTGACTTCATAAGACAAAGTTTAGGGTTAGGGGGTATATATAGATACATGATTTGTATGGTTTGAATATGTCCAAACCTTTTGTTTATCAACTTGAATATGCTTACTATATGACATAAGAAGACTATGTACTTTGGTTTTTCATTTTTCTGATTTTTTTAATTTTCTGCGCATTTGAATCATATCTTGGTCAAATCCTAGGTTTGACCAAGATTTAGACAAGTTTAACACGTGAAAACGAATAAGTAAGCCTGGATCCTTCTTAGTCACTCTAAAATGAAGCTTTTGGGAGGTTCTTGAAATTTCCATGTTTGAAACCCAAAACCACTTCTCTTCATGATTGACTGAGTTTAATTATATAGGGTTTTAGGGGTAGATATATACATGATTTTTCTGGTTTGAATATATATGTCTAGAGACCTTGTTTATCAACTTGAATGCTTACTATACATATGACATATCTAAGAATGCTATGTGCTTTGGTTTTTCATTCTTTTGATTTTTTTCTGAATTTTTAGGGCCATTTGAATCTTGGTCAAATCCTTGGTTTGACCAAGATTTAAACAAGTTTAAAACATGAAAATGAAAAGGGAAGTCTGTATCCTTCTTAGTCACTCTAAAATGAAGCTTAATTTTGGGATGTTCTTGAAATTTCAATGTTTGAAACCCAAAACGACTTCCCTTCATGCTAGACTTCATAAGATCGAAAGGGGGTAGATACACGATTTGTCTGGTTTGGATATATCTAGACCTTGTTTATCAACTTGATTGCTTACGATATGACATAAGAAGACTATGTGATTTGGTTTTCCATTTTTCTGATTTTTTTGAACATTGTGCCCACCCATTTGTATCTTCGTCAAATCCTAGGTTTGACCAAGATAATTAAAACAAGTTTTATAAAACATGAAAATGAAAAGGGAAGCATGTATCCTTCTTAGGCACTCTAAAATGAAGCTTTTGGGAGGTTTTTGAAATTTCCATGTTTGAAACCCAAAACCACATCTGTTCACATGCTTGACTTCATAAGACAGAGTTTAGGGGTTAGGGGTATAGATACATGATTTGTCTGGTTTGAATATGTCTAGACATTGTTTATCAACTTTAATGCTTACTATATGACATAAGAAAAATAATGTCATGTAAATGAGTTAACTTGGATTTCCTACCCTTGAATCCATAGGAAACTTTGTTCTAATGCACTATAATAATCAACCGAGTTTTTACACCAACAGGTCTGTCACTTACGTGTGGTGCCCACGCGTGAGGTCCCACACTTCAGTGAGCACAAGTCACGTGCAATAGGTACGCAAACTCCCAGCCATCTTCTTTGTCAAGAGAAGACGCATCAGGATGCGTATTGGAAGTCTGTGGGTCCTTCTGGATCCTTCGGTTGTCCCTCTCACAAAAAAAAACAAATCTCTCTCATTCTCGGCCTCTCTCGACTCGCTCGCTCGCTCGCTCGCACCTCCTGCTCACTGACAAACCCTGCACAAAAGTCAACATCATCACCCGAAAAAGGGGAGACACCATAATTCTCTCCCTTCTTCTCTCCTTCCTCCGAGTGATCCCTCTTCCTCCGAGTTTCACTCGACGGGCAAACACACTTGTGCTGCATAGTAATAATAAAAAGGTATAGAAAAATCAACCTACGAATCTATAATTAAATAGGTTAGTAATAATAAAAATGTAGAAAAATCAACCTACGAATCTATAATTAAATAGGTTAAACTAGGGTTTTGCCCACTACTACAGATCAAGGTTCAAACCTTGTTTATCAACTTGAATATGCTTACTATATGACATAAGAAGACTATGTACTTTGGTTTTCATTTTTCTGATTTTTTAAATTTTCTGCGCATTTGAATCTTGGTCAAATCCTAGGTTTGACCAAGATTAGACAAGTTTAACACGTGAAAACGAATAAGTAAGCCTGGATCCTTCTTAGTCACTCTAAAATGAAGCATTTTGGGATGTTCTTGAAATTTCCATGTTTGAAACCCAAAACGACCTCTCTTCATGCTACACTTCATAAGATCGACCGAGTTTAGGGTTAGGGGTAGATACATGATTTGTATGGTTTGAATATGTCCAAACCTTGTTAATTTATCAACTTGAATGCTTACTATATGACATAAGAAGACTATATGCTTTTGTTTTTCATTTTTCTGATTTTTTTTGAATTTTATGCCCATATATTTGAATCTTGGTCAAATCATATGTTTGACAAAGATTTAAACAAGTTTAAATTGTGAAAATGAAAAGGTAAGCATGGATCCTTATTAGTCACACTCTAAATTAAATCTTTTGGGAGGTTCTTGAAATTTCCATGTTTGAAACCCAAAACCACTTCTCTTCATGATTGACTTCATAAGAAAGAGTTTAGGGTTTTAGGGGTAGATATATACATGATTTTTCTGGTTTGAATATGTCTAGACCTGGTTTATCAACTTGAATGCTTACTATACATATGACATATATAAGAATGCTATGTGCTTTGGTTTTTCATTCTCTTTTGATTTTTTTTCTAAATTTTTATGCCCATTTGAATCTTGGTCAAAATCTTTGGTTTGACAAGGATTTAAACAAGTTTAAAACATGAAAATGAAAAAGGGAAGTCTGTATATCCTTCTTTTAGTAACTCTAAAATGGAAGCTTTTGGGATGTTCTTGAAATTTCCATGTTTGAAACCGAAAACGACTTCCCTTCATGCTAGACTTCATAAGATCGACAGGGGGTAGATACATGATTTGTCTGGTTTGGATATATCTAGACCTTGTTAATTTATCAACTTGAATGCTTACCATATGACATAAGAAGACAATGTGATTTGGTTTTTCAATTTTCTGATTTTTTTGAATATTGTGCCCACCCATTTGTATCTTCATGAAATCCTAGGTTTTACCAAGATAATTTAAACAAGTTTAAAACATGAAAACGAAAAGGGAAACATGTAACCTTCTCAGTCACTCTAAAATGAAGTTTTTGGGAGGTTTTTGAAATTTCCATGTTTGAAACCCAAAACCACTTCTCTTCATGCTTGACTTCATAAGACAAAGTTTAGGGTTAGGGGTATAGATACATGATTTGTATGGTTTGAATATGTCCAAACCTTGTTTATCAACTTGAATATGCTTACTATATGACATAAGAAGACTATGTACTTTGGTTTTTCATTTTTCTGATTTTTTTAATTTTCTGCACATTTGAATCATATCTTGGTCAAATCCTAGGTTTGACCAAGATTTAGACAAGTTTAACACGTGAAAACGAATAAGTAAGCCTGGATCCTTCTTAGTCACTCTAAAATGAAGCTTTTGGGAGGTTCTTGAAATTTCCATGTTTGAAACCCAAAACCACTTCTCTTCATGATTGACTGAGTTTAATTATATAGGGTTTTAGGGGTAGATATATACATGATTTTTCTGGTTTGAATATATATGTCTAGAGACCTTGTTTATCAACTTGAATGCTTACTATACATATGACATATCTAAGAATGCTATGTGCTTTGGTTTTTCATTCTTTTGATTTTTTTCTGAATTTTTAGGGCCATTTGAATCTTGGTCAAATCATTGGTTTGACCAAGATTTAAACAAGTTTAAAACATGAAAATGAAAAGGGAAGTCTATATCCTTCTTAGTCACTCTAAAATGAAGCTTTTGGGATGTTCTTGAAATTTCAATGTTTGAAACCCAAAACGACTTCCCTTCATGCTAGACTTCATAAGATCGAAAGGGGGTAGATACATGATTTGTCTGGTTTGGATATATCTAGACCTTGTTTATCAACTTGATTGCTTACGATATGACATAAGAAGACTATGTGATTTGGTTTTTCATTTTTCTGATTTTTTTGAACATTGTGCCCACCCATTTGTATCTTCATGAAATCCTAGGTTTGACCAAGCTAATTTAAACAAGTTTAAAACATGAAAATGAAAAGGGAAGCATGTAACCTTCTCAGTCACTCTAAAGTGAAGTTTTTGGGAGGTTTTTGAAATTTCCATGTTTGTTTGAAACAAAAACCACTTCTCTTCATGCTTGACTTCATAAGACAAAGTTTAGGGTTAGGGGGTATATATAGATACATGATTTGTATGGTTTGAATATGTCCAAACCTTTTGTTTATCAACTTGAATATGCTTACTATATGACATAAGAAGACTATGTACTTTGGTTTTTCATTTTTCTGATTTTTTTAATTTTCTGCGCATTTGAATCATATCTTGGTCAAATCCTAGGTTTTACCAAGATTTAGACAAGTTTAACACGTGAAAACGAATAAGTAAGCCTGGATCCTTCTTATTCACTCTAAAATGAAGCTTTTGGGAGGTTCTTGAAATTTCCATGTTTGAAACCCAAAACCACTTCTCTTCATGATTGACTGAGTTTAATTAGGGTTTTAGGGGTAGATATATACATGATTTTTCTGGTTTGAATATATATGTCTAGACCTTGTTTATCAACTTGAATGCTTACTATACATATGACATAAGAATGCTATGTGCTTTGGTTTTTCATTCTTTTGATTTTTTCTGAATTTTTAGGGCCATTTGAATCTTGGTCAAATCCTTGGTTTGACCAAGATTTAAACAAGTTTAAAACATGAAAATGAAAAGGGAAGTCTGTATCCTTCTTAGTCACTCTAAAATGAAGCTTTTGGGATGTTCTTGAAATTTCAATGTTTGAAACCCAAAACGACTTCCCTTCATGCTAGACTTCATAAGATCGAAAGGGGGTAGATACACGATTTGTCTGGTTTGGATATATCTAGACCTTGTTTATCAACTTGATTGCTTACGATATGACATAAGAAGACTATGTGATTTGGTTTTCCATTTTTCTGATTTTTTTAATTTTTTGCCCACCCATTTGTATCTTCGTCAAATCCTAGGTTTGACCAAGATAATTAAAACAAGTTTTATAAAACATGAAAATGAAAAGGGAAGCATGTATCCTTCTTAGGCACTCTAAAATGAAGCTTTTGGGAGGTTTTTGAAATTTACATGTTTGAAACCCAAAACCACATCTCTTCACATGCTTGACTTCATAAGACAGAGTTTAGGGGTTAGGGGTATAGATACATGATTTGTCTGGTTTGAATGTGTCTAGACATTGTTTATCAACTTTAATGCTTACTATATGACATAAGAAAAATAATGTCATGTAAATGAGTTAACTTGGATTTCCTACCCTTGAATCCATAGGAAACTTTGTTCTAATGCACTATAATAATCAACCGAGTTTTTACACCAACAGGTCTGTCACTTACGTGTGGTGCCCACGCGTGAGGTCCCACACTTCAGTGAGCACAAGTCACGTGCAATAGGTACGCAAACTCCCAGCCATCTTCTTTGTCAAGAGAAGACGCATCAGGATGCGTATTGGAAGTCTGTGGGTCCTGGATCCTTCGGTTGTCCCTCTCACAAAAAAAAAACAAATCTCTCTCATTCTCGGCCTCGCTCGACTCGCTCGCTCGCTCGCTCGCACCTCCTGCTCACTGACAAACCCTGCACAAAAGTCAACATCATCACCCGAAAAAGGGGAGACACCATAATTCTCTCCCTTCTTCTCTCCTTCCGAGTGATCCCTCTTCCTCCGAGTTTCACTCGACGGGCAAACACACTTTTTTTAATTTTCTGCCCATTTGAATCTTGGTCAAATCCTAGGTTTGACCAAGATTTAAACAAGTTTAAAACATGAAAATAAAATGGTAAGCATGGATCCTTCTTAGTCTCCCGAAAATGAAGTTTTTTTTTTGAAATTTCCATGTTTGAAACCAAAAACCACTTCTCTTCATGCTTGACTTCATAAGACATAGTTTAGGGTTAGGGGTAGATATATACATGATTTTTCTGGTTTGAATATGTCTAGACCTTGTTTATCAACTTGAATGCTAGCTTACTATATATGACATAAGAATGCTATGTGCTTTGGTTTTTCATTCTTTTGATTTTTTCTGAATTTTTATGCCCATTTGAATCTTGGTCGAATCCTAGGTTTGACCAAGATTTAAACAAGTTTAAAACATGAAAATGAGAAGGGAAGCATGTATCCTTCTTAGTCACTCTAATTAAAATGAAGATTTTGGGAGGTTTTTGAAATTTCCATGTTTGAAACCAAAAACCACGTCTCTTCATGCTTGACTTCATAAGATATATAGAGTTTAATTAGGGGTTAGGGGTATAGATACATGATTTGTTTGGTTTGAATATGTCTAGACCTTGTTTAACAACTTGAATGCTTACTATATGCCATAAGAAGACTATTACTTTGGTTTTTAATTTTTTTGATTTTTTAAAATTTTCTGCCAATTTGAATCTTGGTCAAATCATAGGTTTGACAAAGATTTAAACAAGTTTAAATTGTGAAAATGAAAAGGTAAGCATGGATCCTTATTAGTCACTCTAAATTAAATCTTTTGGGAGGTTCTTGAAATTTCCATGTTTGAAACCCAAAACCACTTCTCTTCATGATTGACTTCATAAGAAAGAGTTTAGGGTTTTAGGGGTAGGTATATACATGATTTTTCTGGTTTGAATATGTCTAGACCTGGTTTATCAACTTGAATGCTTACTATACATATGACATATATAAGAATGCTATGTGCTTTGGTTTTTCATTCTTTTGATTTTTTTCTGAATTTTTAGGGCCATTTGAATCTTGGTCAAATCCTTGGTTTGACCAAGATTTAAACAAGTTTAAAACATGAAAATGAAAAGGGAAGTCTGTATCCTTCTTAGTCACTCTAAAATGAAGCTTTTGGGATGTTCTTGAAATTTCAATGTTTGAAACCCAAAACGACTTCCCTTCATGCTAGACTTCATAAGATCGAAAGGGGGTAGATACACGATTTGTCTGGTTTGGATATATCTAGACCTTGTTTATCAACTTGATTGCTTACGATATGACATAAGAAGACTATGTGATTTGGTTTTCCATTTTTCTGATTTTTTTATTTTTTTGCCCACCCATTTGTATCTTCGTCAAATCCTAGGTTTGACCAAGATAATTAAAACAAGTTTTATAAAACATGAAAATGAAAAGGGAAGCATGTATCCTTCTTAGGCACTCTAAAATGAAGCTTTTGGGAGGTTTTTGAAATTTACATGTTTGAAACCCAAAACCACATCTCTTCACATGCTTGACTTCATAAGACAGAGTTTAGGGGTTAGGGGTATAGATACATGATTTGTCTGGTTTGAATGTGTCTAGACATTGTTTATCAACTTTAATGCTTACTATATGACATAAGAAAAATAATGTCATGTAAATGAGTTAACTTGGATTTCCTACCCTTGAATCCATAGGAAACTTTGTTCTAATGCACTATAATAATCAACCGAGTTTTTACACCAACAGGTCTGTCACTTACGTGTGGTGCCCACGCGTGAGGTCCCACACTTCAGTGAGCACAAGTCACGTGCAATAGGTACGCAAACTCCCAGCCATCTTCTTTGTCAAGAGAAGACGCATCAGGATGCGTATTGGAAGTCTGTGGGTCCTTCTGGATCCTTCGGTTGTCCCTCTCACAAAAAAAACAAATCTCTCTCATTCTCGGCCTCGCTCGACTCGCTCGCTCGCTCGCTCGCTCGCACCTCCTGCTCACTGACAAACCCTGCACAAAAGTCAACATCATCACCCGAAAAAGGGGAGACACCATAATTCTCTCCCTTCTTCTCTCCTTCCGAGTGATCCCTCTTCCTCCGAGTTTCACTCGACGGGCAAACACACTTTTTTTAATTTTCTGCCCATTTGAATCTTGGTCAAATCCTAGGTTTGACCAAGATTTAAACAAGTTTAAAACATGAAAATAAAATGGTAAGCATGGATCCTTCTTAGTCTCCCGAAAATGAAGTTTTTTTTTTGAAATTTCCATGTTTGAAACCAAAAACCACTTCTCTTCATGCTTGACTTCATAAGACATAGTTTAGGGTTAGGGGTAGATATATACATGATTTTTCTGGTTTGAATATATATGTCTAGACCTTGTTTATCAACTTGAATGCTAGCTTACTATATATGACATAAGAATGCTATGTGCTTTGGTTTTTCATTCTTTTGATTTTTTTCTGAATTTTTATGCCCATTTGAATCTTGGTCGAATCCTAGGTTTGACCAAGATTTAAACAAGTTTAAAACATGAAAATGAGAAGGGAAGCATGTATCCTTCTTAGTCACTCTAATTAAAATGAAGATTTTGGGAGGTTTTTGAAATTTCCATGTTTGAAACCAAAAACCACGTCTCTTCATGCTTGACTTCATAAGATATATAGAGTTTAATTAGGGGTTAGGGGTATAGATACATGATTTGTTTGGTTTGAATATGTCTAGACCTTGTTTAACAACTTGAATGCTTACTATATGCCATAAGAAGACTATTACTTTGGTTTTTATTTTTTTTGATTTTTTAAAATTTTCTGCCAATTTGAATCTTGGTCAAATCATAGGTTTGACAAAGATTTAAACAAGTTTAAATTGTGAAAATGAAAAGGTAAGCATGGATCCTTATTAGTCACTCTAAATTAAATCTTTTGGGAGGTTCTTGAAATTTCCATGTTTGAAACCCAAAACCACTTCTCTTCATGATTGACTTCATAAGAAAGAGTTTAGGGTTTTAGGGGTAGGTATATACATGATTTTTCTGGTTTGAATATGTCTAGACCTGGTTTATCAACTTGAATGCTTACTATACATATGACATATATAAGAATGCTATGTGCTTTGGTTTTTCATTCTTTTGATTTTTTTCTGAATTTTTATGCCCATTTGAATCTTGGTCGAATCCTAGGTTTGACCAAGATTTAAACAAGTTTAAAACATGAAAATGAAAAGGGAAGCATGTAACCTTCTCAGTCACTCTAAAATGAAGTTTTTGGGAGGTTTTTGAAATTTCCATGTTTGAAACCCAAAACCACGTCTCTTCATGCTTGACTTCATAATTAGACAAAGTTTAGGGTTAGGGGGTATATATAGATACATGATTTGTATGGTTTGAATATGTCCAAACCTTGTTTATCAACTTGAATATGCTTACTATATGACATAAGAAGACTATGTACTTTGGTTTTTCATTTTTCTGATTTTTTTATTTTTCTGCGCATTTGAATCATATCTTGGTCAAATCCTAGGTTTGACCAAGATTTAGACAAGTTTAACACGTGAAAACGAATAAGTAAGCCCGGATCCTTCTTAGTCACTCTAAAATGAAGGTTTTGGGAGGTTCTTGAAATTTCCATGTTTGAAACCCAAAACCACTTCTCTTCATGATTGACTGAGTTTAATTAGGGTTTTAGGGGTAGATATATACATGATTTTTCTGGTTTGAATATATATGTCTAGACCTTGTTTATCAACTTGAATGCTAGCTTACTATATATGACATAAGAATGCTATGTGCTTTGGTTTTTCATTCTTTTGATTTTTTTCTGAATTTTTATGCCCATTTGAATCTTGGTCGAATCCTAGGTTTGACCAAGATTTAAACAAGTTTAAAACATGAAAATGAGAAGGGAAGCATGTATCCTTCTTAGTCACTCTAATTAAAATGAAGATTTTGGGAGGTTTTTGAAATTTCCATGTTTGAAACCAAAAACCACGTCTCTTCATGCTTGACTTCATAAGATATATAGAGTTTAATTAGGGGTTATTAGGGGTATAGATACATGATTTGTTTGGTTTAAATATGTCTAGACCTTGTTTAACAACTTGAATGCTTACTATATGCCATAAGAAGACTATGTACTTTGGTTTTTAATTTTTTTGATTTTTTAAACTTTTCTGCCAATTTGTATCTTGGTCAAATCCTAGGTTTGACCAAGATTTAAACAAGTTTAAGACGTGAAAATAAAATGGTAAGCATGGATCCTTCTTAGTCTCCCTAAAATGAAGCTTTTGGTTTTTTTTTTAAATTTCCAGGTTTGAAACCCAAAACCACTTCTCTTCATGCTTGACTTCATAAGACAAAGTTTAGGGTTTTAGGGGTAGATATATACATGATTTTTCTGGTTTGAATATGTCTAGCCCTTGTTTATCAACTTGAATGCTTACTATACATATGACATAAGAATGCTATGTGCTTTGGTTTTTCATTCTCTTTTGATTTTTTTCTAAATTTTTAGGCCCATTTGAATCTTGGTCAAATCCTTGGTTTGACCAAGATTTAAACAAGTTTAAAACATGAAAATAAAAAGGGAAGTCTGTATCCTTCTTAGTCACTCTAAAATGGAAGCTTTTGGGATGTTCTTGAAATTACCATGTTTGAAACCGAAAACGACTTCCCTTCATGCTAGACTTCATAAGATCGACAGGGGGTAGATACATGATTTGTCTGGTTTGGATATATCTAGACCTTGTTAATTTATCAACTTGAATGCTTACGATATGACATAAGAAGACAATGTGATTTGGTTTTTCATTTTTCTGATTTTTTTGAATATTGTACGTGCCCACCCATTTGTATCTTCATCAAATCCTAGGTTTGACCAGGATTTAAACAAGTTTAAAACATGAAATGAAAAGATAAGCCTGGATCCTTCTTAGTCACTCTAAAATGAAGCTTTCGGGAGGTTCTTGAAATTTCCATGTTTGAAACCCAAAACCACTTCTCTTCATGATTGACTTCATAAGACAGAGTTTAGGGTTTTAGGGGTAGATATATACATGATTTTTCTGGTTTGAATATATATGTCTAGACCTTGTTTATCAACTTGAATGCTTACTATATATATGACATAAGAATGCTATATATGTGCTTTGGTTGTTCATTCTTTTGATTTTTTCTGATTTTTTAGGCCCATTTGAATCTTGGTCAAATCCTAGGTTTGACCATGATTTAAACAAGTTTAAAACATGAAAATGAAAAGGTAAGCATGGATCCTTCTTAGTCACTCTAAAATGAAGCTTTTGGGATGTTCTTGAAATTTCCATGTTTGAAACCCAAAACGACTTCGATCTCTTTATGCTAGATTTCATAAGACTGAGTTTTAGGGGTTAGGGGGTAGATACATGATTTGTCTAGTTTGAATATGTACATAGTACTCCCTCTATAGGAACTTGGAGAAAGCAACTGTTGTGCCACACAATTTTGTTGTTTTCCTATTTTTCTTTCATGAAGCTTTACGATGTGGTTCGTGTGTGGGGATCAAGCTCGTAATCTCGTTTCAATTACACAACCAACTACTCTGCTCATCCTTGCATGTAATTAACCAATATAGGAATTTGATTCCACGGAACTTTTTCAGTACATAAGTCTCCTCCTTAACTCCTCTAGTCTCTACCAAGCCGGCCGCCTCGCTACTTCCCTAGCTTCCTCCCTACAGCACACCTCGCCCCCGTACGCGAGCTAGGTCCAGCCGGAGATGGGGCACAGCCGCCCCCGCTGGAAGAATGCTCAGAGGAAGTCCGGGCAGGAGGACAAGGGTGACGCCATCCCGGATGAACTTCTCGGGCTGGTGTTCCTGCGCCTCACCTCGCCTCTGGATCTCGTCCGCGCCGCGTTCGCCTGCAGGAGCTGGCGCAAGGTCATCGCGGCGGAGGACTTCCGTGTCCTCTCCGCTCGCCACGGCGCGCCATCCTCCATAGTCGCCGGCCACTACCACATCAGCTTCTCCCATTGTCACTATCGGCCGTCTGGCTTGCTGCCCCACTTCGTTCCCTCTTCCTCGTCATGTTGGGCCGGGGTCGCCGCAAATAATCTCGCGCTCGACTTCCTCCCACGGGCGCCAAACGGCGACCTCAGTTTGGAGCTCGCCGACTCTCGGGGCGGCCTCCTACTCCTTGCGGACTTCGACCACACCGAACACGGAAAGCCTTTCGAGCAGCCTTCACGTCTCGTCGTCTGCGATCCCCTGGCAGGTCAGTACGTGACGGTCCCTCCACCCCCTGCTGTTTCGCACACAACATTCGTAAGCTTGTTCCTGGGCGCCGCCCTCCATGGCGAGGACGCTGCGGCGCGCATCAGTCTGTCAAATTACAGGGTGACGTGCCTGATCTATCATGACGGCATCTGCAAGACCTGCGTGTTCTCGCCTGGCCCTGGTGGCCACGCTTGGACCTCCTCCGGCGCCATCGTGCCTCTCCACGCCACGCACACAGGCCGGTCGGATATCCTCTTTGTGGGGTGCAACGCCCGTTTCTTCCAGTGGTACGTGTTCGGTGGGCTCGGAAACTTCATTCTTGCTCTCGACAGAGAATCCGGCGAGCTCTCACGCTTCGAGAGAGCTCGAGACGAGGACTGGCTTCACACCGTGCCGATTGAGATGCTGGGCGGGCCCTCGCGCGTGCTGAATTGGTACGTGCTAGAGCTTCCGTGGCCACCTACCTTCCGAGCTTGCTTATCCTAGGATTCTGGCTTCCTGGGTTGGATTAGTGTCGGCCATGGTGTCGTCGACATGGTCTGGAGGTTGAAGACGAAGGGCATCTCAAGGATTTTGTTGTAATTTCGTTTTTTTTCAGGTGTTTTGTACTATTTGATGTTTCTCTTAATGCCAGAGGGTTTATTTGCACTAGTCATACTTGACATAGCTGTACGTTTTGAAGATTAACTTGTTCATCATGATCCGAACTTCTCATACTCTTAATGCCAGAGGGTTTATTTGCACTAGTCATACTTGACATAACTTCGAACTTGTTTTGAGTAATACGTAGTATGGTATACTAGAATAGGAGGAGTAACACTTTTCGCATTTGGGCCAAATATAAAGTACTACCTCCATTTCAAGGAATAAGGCGCACGCGTACTCCAAGACGTATCTTTTGGTCAGATTACCTTGACCATTGAATTGACAAGACAACACACAGAGCATTGGGGCGTGCTCGATGGTGCTAGCTGCGGCTATACAGACATGTGATAGGCATCGCGGAAGCGTCGCAAATAGAAAACAAATCATATTTTTTGGGGGAGGATGTTTTGGCTCCTGGTTTGCGTATGCTCCCTTTAGTTTGAACTGCAACATCTATATATTTTGAAATGTAAAAAAAATCCAAACAAAAAATTAATCTTTTCATCTTCACATGCTAAGAGCGCATAAAGTCTTTCCATAAAAAACTAAATTGTCGTTTGGGCTATGTAAAAAAGATAAAATTTATTGCTAAAAATAAAGCTGTTTACATCAACCACAAAAAATATCGGCTTTTCACGAAACTACACGAACACACATAGATTATCGAGAAGTACATGCGGATTTTTTTGTTAGAATTTTTTGAAAATTAAAAATATGTTTTTTTGGGTCGAGGTAGCATATCCGCCCAATAGCCGAATTAAATTTCCGATTTTTTTGGACTGACAATTTCATCGGGAAGACATGGATGCGCGCAGACGGCGTGCAAGGCAAGGCATCGATTTGACCGGACGTACTTAGGGCAGGTCAGGCTGCCAGCGTACTTATTCCGGCCAGGTGAGGTACTAGAACTCAAAGTCCTCCTCAGCGTCTCTCCTCTCTCTCTGTCTTTATTGAGTGTACTAGCGCGCAGGGACTCAAAGTCAGGGAAATGTTTGAGATGCAAAGTAAGAGAATATTTACCAGTATAATTGGTTGATTAGAAGATTAAGTGGTGAAATCACAACAGATTGGAGCAGTACATGGTGGAAACCGCAAAATATCCTTCCAAATGGTGTTTTTGTGCAACATACGAAGTATGAGGTGGTGGAACTTGAGGCCAGTGACTTTACTTACTCCAAAATGCAACTTTACGTACATGAGCCATCGGATCAAGATCCAACGGACACAGTTGATCCAGAATTTGTAGTCACATTTTAAGTTGCTCGAAAAAAATCGAAAACATTACAGTAAGATATATATCTTTCTTAAGTATTCTGGTAAAGTTTTACTTCATTTGAAAATTGAGTTTAATTTTAAGTTTAAAATTTGGATCAACCATGTGCGTTGGATCTTGATCGAATGACTCACGTACAAGTCGCCAGTGAAGTTACTGGATCTCGTTCCTTGGTGGAATCTGCAATTCCCTCCCATATATATACTATACAAGTCGAAGACTACGACCCTCTATCCCTATCTCCTTCACATTTAGAATCGTTGGGCATGGAGGTCCCCCCTGGTAGCTTTAGATCGAGCTTTTGTCGACGATGCTAATTTGAGAAGACTGCTCACCTACGGTTTGTGCTCTCAATCCGCACAACCTCCATTTTGGCGGGTTAGTACTTTCTTCACTAGGTTCATCAAGATGTATTTTAATTTGGGCTAACAGTCGTGTTAATTTCCTTGTATTAAGCAGTGCTGTTCGTGCAAGAAGGTTGCATGCGACAGCTGCGCTAGGAACCTGCCCGGTGGCGCGTGCCCGGGATGCCAGGGCGTCTTCCAAGGTGAAAGTCCTCCATCTGAAAGCATGTACTTTTCCCGTGAATGTGTTATGGAAAAGAATGTGGTGAGAAGAACGTTCATCTGCGGTTTGTGCTCTCAAATCGCACGACGTCCACTATAACGGGTTAGTACTTTCTTCACTAGGTTCCACCCAACTATATTTTTCTTTGGGCCAACAGTCATGTAAATTTCCTTGTATTAAGCAGTGCATTCGCATGGGGGAGGGACATCACATTGCATGCGGAAGCTGCTTAAGAAACCTACCCAGTCTCGTGTGCCCGAACTGCGACGGCATCTACGAAGAGGATGAGGATTTAAGTAGATTTGCCTCCTTGTTGAAGGTGGATTGCAGCAACGATGGTTGCGACATGAGCGGCGACTTGCTCGAATACTTTCAACATGAGGTGACGTGCCCGCATGCGCCAACGAGACGGTAGGTGGTTGATCTTGCCGGTCTCGATGGAGAAGATGATCGCGCTTTGAGGCTAATCTGAGCTCGGTGGAGAAGGACCGGATGGAGTTTCCTTTTCTAGAACTAGAGTTCTTTTTGTACTTTTGGATGTCTTGTCTGTAGTTTCCTTTTACTTGGAGGGTCCTCCTAGCTTAATTGCAGTCTGTAATCCCACCGTCATCATAATATAAAAGCAGTGTCGCGAGGTCCTTCGGGACATTTCTGTGTTCAAAAAATGTATGATTTTAGACATGTCGTCTATTTATGTGTGCGATGTTGTATCATCTATTACCGTGATTAGTTTGAACGTGTCCATGTCCTAGAACAAAACTTCGGCATGATGTACTTGTATGTTTAATTGAATTCGACCAAGTATAATGTGGAACCGATCATTGCGAGCATATGGAGATTGCGAACCGGTAATTGACAGGTGGTACATGCTCTATCTTAGTCTTGTTTATCTAATGGTAATTGCAATTTATGCGGTACTGAAATAATTAGTTTTAGTTATAAACAGGGACTCTTCGGACGGGGGCTCCTTTTCAAACAAGACCGGGGAGATTTATGAAGTGCTAGAAGGGAACAAATTACTACATGAGTGTTTTGCGTGAAATGGTTAAAATTTGTAGTGGCAGATTGCCGCCAATGCAATTTTTCATGTGGTTGATATGGTAGGATGGACATTTCAAAATTTCACGAATTATTTCGGTTTGTGACCATATATTAAATTAGTTCTGGGCTCATTTCCATATAATTTGAAATTTCAACGCGAAGTACACGAAGTACAATTAAAAAAGGGGAAACTATATATACGTGATGTGCACTAAATGTGTGGTACCCCCCAAAAAATGACCAAACATATGCGTTGCATCCAAGTACGTAACACCCATATGGCAAACGAAAGCATTGAGTAGTTGTTTGTGATGTAAGTAATCTACATATATATCAAAATACCAAACATGGCACACCAAAATATTTTTTAGAAGAACTTACCAGATTTTGGCACCATGCATGTTGGAGTTTTTTTTTTGACAGAATCCATCTTGGAGTTCGCATGGCTCTCTTCCGAAGTGAGAGGTGAGTTGGTTAATGCTAGAACCATGGCAAACTTCCGAATGTTAGTAATTTATCATGGATTCATCATTTGTGATGAAATACCTAGGAACAATGCCAAACATGACCTACCTATGTTCTTGAGAATATTCCCTTTCACCGATTTTGGCACCATGTGTGTTTTTAAGTACGTTTGCATGCCTTCTTGATTGGTTATTAAAATACCATGTCAAACTGTCGATACATGGAAAATTCCTTTGCTACAATCAAATAAACTTCGGGCTCCTTTTATTCAAAGGAATATGGAGGGCGTAGGAATATGAAAGGTGCATGATTGGAATGTTATGCCAAGTTGAATCCTATAGGAACATGATGTGTCTTTGATTGTGGCAAAGGAACTTTTCCATGAGGTATTAGCTAATGGTTTTTTTCCTATAAGATTTGCACTACAAGATTCCTATATGAATAGTTCCTATGAATCAAATGACTTGTATAGGAATTTTTCCCATAAGAACCGAATCCAACATAATTCCTATGACAATCATATGAATCAAAGGAGCACGATTCCCATAGGATTGAAGTAGACATGACATCGCAATTCTATGATTTTCCTTTTCCTATACTTTCCATTTCCTATGAACCAAAGGAGGCCTAACTAGTTGGCCATACTGAAACAATTGCCAAATAAATGCCGTGCATCCTATGGCCCCCGTGAGTTTGACCTAAATTTGAAATCATGGTAAAAGGTGCTTAAAATAGGCAAATAAAAGCATGTAGTCAATTTTTTTTAGGATGTAGTACTACCTAGGGAAAATACCAAACATGCCATAATGCAAACTGTGTTTTAGAGAGTAGCCCTTCAAAAAAGTTGGCATCCACTTGTTGATTTTGCCATCGACATGACAAAATAACTGATCAGATGACCAAGTGGTAAAAATTGCAACAGATTAGACCACCACATGGTGGAAACTGCTAAAAATCATGAAAACTGCGAAGAAAAAGTTAAAGTGGTGGTTTGTGCAGCATATGGAGGATTGAGTAGTACAAGTTGGATGTGCACTACCGTGTGCCCGTGGTAATGTTCGCCTATTATGATGATGGCAAGAAAAAATGATGTTTTCTCTGCTGAAACTGTCCCGAGCTGATTTGACGAGACAAAATACAGCTACACGGCGTGCAAGGGACGGCTATACAGTACATTAGCTTCTTCTCGGGTCACACGCCTGCACCACAGGTGCAGTAAGTGCAGCAGAGACCAGAGAGAGAAGGAACGCCCGTATTATATTTGATTTCAATTCATATTGTTTTTTTCCTTGCCTCTCCGTCTTCTTCACCGCCATCTTCTCGGTGTTTTCAAGAGTGATTATCAAGTGGAGAGACAATTGCATTGGGAAAGTCTCTCCACTTGATAATCTCTGTTGAAAAACTCGCACGTCTTGTGAAATGTGAAGGCTGCACGCGTGGGGAAGGGAGACGCAAACGCCGCACCGCATAGTATACTACCTTTCTCTCCTCAGGCACCCCGGCTGGCCGCCCGCCGCAATAGTTCCATGCATAGCGCTTGCCGTCTCCTCCAAAAACCCCCAGCGCACTTGCATCCGCCATCCACCTAAATCCACCGCCGAGTACCTTTCTGTCCTCACCACCGCCGCTGCGCCTATTCCCCTGTCCAGCAGACGACTGCGGCGTTGCGTGTGTCGCCGCCGTGTCAGATGGAGGCGGAGCCGCTCAACTCCCGAAGGCGGGTCGAGCCAGATCGGGAAGAGCCTCCGTCGAGCCTCGACCTCATCAGCCGCCTCCCCGACGAGATGCTGCACATCATCATCTCCCTCCTGCCCATGATATCCGCTGTAAGGACAACATTGCTCTCCAAACGGTGGCGCCACCTCTGGCGCTCCGTCCCACTTAACCTCCTCGTCGGCGACAACGACCTCATCAGCCGCCTACCGGACCAGATTCTCCACATCATCATCTCCCACCTGCCCACTGTATCCGCTGTAAGCACAACCTTGGTCTCCAAACGGTGGCGCCACCTCTGGCACTCCGTCCCACTTAACCTCGAGATCGACGACGAACTCGCCAAGCAAAACCACAAACGCATCGCCGCGGTCTCCAGTATCCTCGCCGCTCACCCTGGCCCCGCCAGAAGCGTGTCAATCGACCCCTTCAGAACCACTTGCAAGGTCGACACCACGCTCGACAGCTGGTTCCGGTCCAGCACCCTATCTTGCGTCGAGAACCTCAGATTCGATGCTGGAACTGTGATGCGCTCCTTCCCGCTGTCCGCGTTCCGCTGCGCGCCCACGCTGCGCATTGTCAGCATTTCTACTTGCTATTTGCCCGAGATTCATGCCAACTCCATGCTTCTTTTCCCCCAACTCAAAAGGCTCTTGCTCTATGACGTCTACATCTGTAAGGCGACGAACATCGACCGCCTGTTCACCCGCTGTATTGTGCTCGAGGCACTTCACCTTGAGGGGGTCCACGGGTTCACCCAACTCAACATTCAAATGCCAAATCTTCGTACAATTAGTGTGGCTAGCTATTGGAAACGCAACACCACCGAACTTATTCAGTTAGACACGGTGCAAATTATGGATGCATCTTGCCTCGAGAGATTGGTCATATGCGTTGATGATGTTCCACTACTAATCCAGGTCGCCAACGCACCAAAGTTGATGGTGTTGGGCTTTGCGTCGTACCCTGGCTGCCAACTTGTTATTGGACGCATAAACTTTTTGGTAGAACAGCCTTCTTCTTGTTGAATTAACTCACATTTTTGTTATTTTTTTTGACATATGTACCATTGTCCTGTAGAGGATGATGCCCATAAGCTTGGAAAATTCTCTGTGCACAGTGAAGAACTTGGTTCTAAAATCTGACGGCCCTCGTCTGGATCAACTACTTGCATTTCTTAGATGCTTTCCCTGCACGGAGAAGCTATATATCCAGGTAAATTCGTTGTTGTTAACTGTTTACCACTATGAGCAAAAACTGTAGAGTTACATGGAGTTAACCTGTTATTACTTATTAGCCTAGATCAGTTGAACAATTGTACTAGAAGAACATCCACAATGGAGTTATATTATGTTGGTTCAAAACTAAACTTCTTGTCATACAATGTGTTGTATCTTGTGCATCTGTGAAGTTTCATATAAACACATGATAATATGTGATCTGTGTAAAAAAGAGAAGACATATGTAAATAGTGTGACTTACTATTTACACATCATTTGTTCTTTTTTTGTGTAGATCACATATTATCATATTTTTGGATGAAACTTCACAGAAGCACATGATAGAACACAATGTATGTCCAGACTTTTAGTTTACATTTTTTTTGGAAACTTGGAAGTGTCAAAAGAAAAATGGGGTGCACCCGCAACTAGTTGCGGATTGGAGTTTCCCATGTTGGTAACCTTTCCCCAACTTTACAATGACAATAACAGATGTAAAAAAGTGCATCTATCAAATTGGAACGTGTCAGGGGATTATGTTGTTCCACGGTCCTCAATTAACACATGATTCAACTCACCTGAGATATTCATTAGTTGATAGCTATGAAGTACTTTGTTATTGTACTGACTACTTAATTTGACTTCTTTGCAGTTTTATAGAACCGGCAATAAGGTTCATGTGCTGCATAATGAGCCAGCCTGTCCCATTGAATGCCTTGATCTCCACCTCAAAGAAATTTCGATTTCTGACTACCGAGGAAGGAGAAATGATGTTATTGTCTCCAGGTTCTTTATACAGAACACTAGAATGCTCAAAGTAATGAATTTTGGTGTAAGATATCATCACAAGGAGATCTGGTGGGATACCCAGTTCAAGCAGCTAGACCTGAAGAACACCGCTTATAGAGATGTTGATTTTCAGTTTGGATATTTACCATCCTTAGATAAGTTCAGCTCGGACGGTGTTCTTAGCTGGTTGGTACATGACTTGTCAGTGGCTGATCCCTTTGCTAGAGGGATAGATGCAAGAGAAGGGCCAATTTCTGCATAGTGTTAGTTTAACTCCCTATATTTTGTACTGGTCTGAACTGTTAAGATTCATGCACTAGCCACTTGAACCAAAAGTTCGAACTGATGGAAAGGGCTAGGCAATCTACTTATACACTTCACAACACCCCCACTCGCGTGTGACGGGAGAAGAGAGAGTCAACACGTGAAAGAAGAAGAGCACACCGAAATAGGGCATCAGCGGTGGCTAAAGAGGGGGCAACAGCAATTTTTAGGCTTAATTGCGAAAACCATGTGAAAGCCAGGATTTGAACTCGAGACCTGGGGCTCTGATACCATGTTGTGAATGAGCAACTCCTAGCCCTTTCCATCAGTTCGGACTTTTGGTTCAAGTGGCTAGTGCATGGTCTAATATATTTTATCACTCTGTTAATGTAGTTCAGACTTGATGTTATTCTTGTGAACATGGTCTAATATTCTAATGCTTTCGCGATGTATGTACTACTAGTGATATTTACAGAAGCTAGCAATTGGTTGACAAAATTTACTAAAAAAAGCCTGTAACGCATGTTCACATTCAGTTCGTCAATGCTAGTGTTCACAGAGGAAAGGTTTATTGTTCACAGAGGCTGACATGTGGGGCCCATGAGCCAGCAGAGTCCTCAACGTTTCAAAGGCGGCAGGGAATCAAAAAAAAATGAAGTAGCCACAAATTAGGGTAAAAAATAACTCCAAGAAAGGAAACTTCTTTTGTAAATAGAGGACGACATGCGGGTCCCATTTTGCACGGGATCGAAAGAAAAAAGGCAAGTGACCAAATATCAGGAGCCAAAAATAATCCACGAAAAGAAACTTTTATTGTACATAGAGGATGACATGTGGGTCCCATTTTGCAATAGCGGTCTCATAGTTTCCAGGCGGCACAGGATCAAAAGAAAAAGGAAGTAGCCAGAAATCAGGGTGTCAAAAAATCCATGAAAAGAAAGATTTCAATTGGGCTGCATCTGGACATCTGGGCCTTCGAACTATCGTGCTGGAAGCCTTTTGACTCGTACAATTTAAGCCCACTCCAAAACAGGAAAGTCCTATGCTTGGCAAAAACAAAAAGCAAGGAGATTCAACATATAAGTTTGTTTATGTAAAAACAAAGATTTAATTTATCCCTTTGAAATAGCTCAGAGCGAAATACACTGTTTATTGTCTGCAAAATAATCAAGATATCACATGTTTCTTGTACGGGGAGGCTGACATCGGGGACCCATGAGCCAGCAGCGTCGTCAACGTTTTAAAGGCGGCAGGGGATCGAAAGAAAAAATAAACCAAAAATCAGTTGGTAAAAATCCAAGAAAATAAACATTTATCGTTCTAAGAGGATGACATGCGGGACCCTTGAGGCAGCAGCATCCTCAACCTTTGCATAAAGAGGATTTGCAGTACGGGGAGGCTGACATTGGGGACCCATGAGCCAGCAGCGTCGTCAACGTTTTCAAGGCGGCAGGAGATCGAAAGAAAAAATAAGCCAAAAATCAGTTGGTAAACAAAACCAAGAAAAGAAACAATTACCTTTCTGAGGGGATGACATGCGGGACCCATGAGGCAGCAGCATCCTCAACTATTCTAAGGCGGCAGGGGATCAAAAGAAAAAGGAAATAGCCGAAAATCAGAGGGTAAAAAATAAATCCAACAAAGGAAACTTTTAGGATTTGCTAAGAAACAGTCGACTTATTCTTTTTTGGCCATCAGTCGAATTTCTGTCCAACCAATTAGGCATCGCGATTGTGGACTTGCACGTGTTTCTCTGAGCCACTGTGTACCGTACTTAGCCATCTGCTATAGCTGCACACGTTTGTGTCGGGAGGTTTTGGATGTAAAACGCGTGCATGACTAAGTCAGCGGATAGATATTTACTGAACTTTTTGTGTAAATTTGTATATGACGAATTACAGTCCATTACACTGGTATTTACATGATTTGGAACATGTAAAATTAGGCAAACAAGTCTGTAATTTTACTTTCAAATCATGTAGACGATTTTCTTTCAGTTTCCCCATCTCACAGTTTACAGTCCATTACAACTATGTTTACATAATACAAAACATGTAATTTTCGCCAAACAACGTTTTAAGGTCTTTAAATCATGTATTATGGATTTTTTTTCTGTTTGCAACTTGTTTGTCTGTTGCTAATTATAGGGATTTAGCCCACATACAAGGCTTGGTAAAATTCTTTTTTTATGGGCTTGACTGATTTTTGCCTATGCCATGTGCCGTCTTATAATTTGAAGAAAAACTGACTTACGCTGAATTGAAAATCAGTCAGCTGACAAATAGACATCCCCAACTTTTATTGTTCATAGAGGATGACATGCGGCACCCATGAGCCAGCAGCCTCAACGTTTCAAAGTCGGCATGAGATCGAAAGAAAAAGGCAAGTGACCAAATATCAGGAGCCAAAGATAATCCAAGAAAAGAAACTTTATTGTACATAGAGGATGACATGCGGGTCCCATTTAGCAGCAGCTGTATCAACGTTTGAGAGGCGGCAGGCGATCGAAAGAAAAAGGCAAGTGACCAAATATGAGGTGCCAAAAAAATCCAAGAAAAGAAAGTTTTATAGTACATAGAGGATGACATGCGGGTCCCATTTAGCATCAGCGGTATCACCGTTTGAGAAGCGGCAGGGGATCAAAAGAAAAAAAGGAAATAACCAGAAATTAATTAGGGGTCAAAAATAAATCCACCAAAGGAAACTTTTATTGTTCATAGAGGATGACATGTGGGACCGACCTGCCAACAGCGTCCTCATCGTTTCAAAGGGGGCAGGGGATCAAAAGAAAAAGGCAAATATCCAGAAATTAGGGGTAAAAAATAACTCCAAGAAAGGAAACTTTTATTGTTCGTAGAGGATGACATGCGGGACCCATGAGCCAGCAGCCTCAACGTTTCAAAGGCGGCAGGTGATCAAAAGAAAAAGGCAAGTGACCAAATATCGGGAGCCAAAAATAATCCAAGATTTATTGTACATAGAGGATGACATGCGGGTCCCATTTTGCAGCAGCGGTCTCAATGTTTCAAATGCGTCTTGAGATCAAAAGAAAAAGAAAGTAGCTAGAAATTAGGGGCTCAAAATAATCCAAGAAAAGAAAGTTGATGGACATAGAGGATGACATGAGGGTCCCATTTAGCAGCAGGTTCCTCAACGTTTCAAACGTGGCATGAGATCGAAAGAAAAAGGCAAGTGACCAAATATCAAGAGCCAAAAATAGTCCAAGAAAAGAAACTTGAATGTACATAGAGGATGACATGCGGGTCCCATATAGCAGCAGCTGTATCAACGTTTGAGAGGCGGCAGGCGATCGAAAGAAAAAGGCAAGTGACCAAATATGAGGTGCCAAAAAAAATCCAAGAAAAGAAAGTTTTATAGTACATAGTGGATGACATGCGGGTCCCTTGAGCCAGCAGCTTACTCAACGTTTCAAAGGGGGCAGGGGATCAAAAGAAAAAGGCAAGCCAAAAATCAGAGGGTGAAAAAAAATCCAACAAAGGAAAGTTTTATAGCACATAGAGGATGACATGCGGGTCCCATGAGCCAGCAGGTTCCTCAACGTTTCAAACGTGGCATGAGATCGAAAGAAAAAGGCAAGTGACCAAATATCAGGAGCCAAAAATAATCAAAGAAAAGAAAGTTTTCAACGTTTCAAAGGCGGCAGGGGATCAAAAGAAAAAGGAAGTAGCCAGAAATTAGGGGGCAAAAATAACTCCAAGAAAGGAAACTTTTATTGTTCGTAGAGGATGACATGGGGGACCCATGAGCCAGCAGCTTACTCAACGTTTCAAAGGTGGCATGAGATCGAAAGAAAAAAACGCAAGTGACCAAATATGAGGTGCCAAAAATAATCAAAGATTTATTGTACATAGAGGATGACATGCGGGTCCCATTTTGCAGCAGCGGTCTCAATGTTTGAAATGCGGCTTGAGATCAAAAGAAAAAGAAAGTAGCTAGAAAGTAGGGGGTCAAAAAAATCCAAGAAAAGAAAGTTGATGGACATAGAGGTTGACATGCGGGTCCCATGTGCCAGCAGCTTACTCAACGTTTCAAAGGGGCCAGGGGATCAAAAGTAAAAGGCAAGTGACGAAATATCAGGAGCCAAAAATCAAAGGGTGAAAAAAATCCAAGAAAACAAACTTTTATAGCACATAGAGGATGACATGCGGGTCCCATGAGCCAGCAGGTTCCTCAACGTTTCAAACGTGGCATGAGATCGAAAGAAAAAGGCAAGTGACGAAATATCAGGAGCCAAAAATAATTCAAGAAAAGAAACTTGATTGTACATAGAGGATGACATGCGGGTCCCATGTGTAAGCAGCTTACTCAACGTTTCCAAGGCGGCAGGGCATCAAAAGAAAAAGGAAATAGACAAAAATCAGAGAGTGAAAAAAAACCATAGAAAATAAACTTTTATAGCACATAGAGGATGACATGCGGGTCCCACGAGCCAGCAGGTTCCTCAAAGTTTCAAACGTGGCATGAGATCGAAAGAAAAAAAGGCAAGTGACCAAATATCAGGAGCCAAAAATAATCCAAGAAAAGAAAGTTTATTGTACGTAGAGGATGACATGCGGGTCCCATTTTGCAGCAGCGGTATCACCGTTTGAGAGGCTGCACGGGATCGAAAGAAAAGGCAAGTGACCAAATATCGAGCCAAAAATAATCCAAGAAAAGAAATTTTATTGTACGTAGAGGATGACATGCGGGTCCCATTTTGCAGCAGCGGTCTCAACGTTTCCAAGGCGGCACAGGACCAAAAGAAAAATGAAGTAGCCAGAAATCAGGGGGTGAAAAAAATCCAAGAAGAAAGATTTCAATTGGGCTGCATCTGGACATCTGGGCTTTCGAACTATCCTGCTTGGCCTTTTGACTCGTACAATTTCAGCCCACTCCAAAACAGGAAAGTTCCGAATTTTCTAAAAAAACAGGAAAGTCCTATGCTTCGCAAAGACAAAAAAACAAGGAGATTCAACATATAAGTTTGTTTATGTAAAAATAAAGATTTAATTATCCGTTTGAAATAGCTCAGAGCGCAATACATTGTTTATTGTCTGCAAAATAATCAAGATATCATATGTTTCTTGTACGGGGAGGCTGACATCGGGGACCCATGAGCCAACAGCGTCGTCAACGTTTTAAAGGCGGCAGGGGATGGAAAGAAAAAATAAACCAAAAATCTGTTGGTAAAAAATCCAAGAAAAGAAACATTTTCGTTCTGAGAGGATGACATGCGGGACCCATGAGGCAGCAGCATCCTCAGCGTTTATTGTTCATAGAGGTTGACATGTGGGACCCGTGAGCCAGCGGCGTCCTCAACGTTTTAAAGGCTGCAGGTGATCGAAAGAAAAAATAAGCCAAAAATCGTTTGGTCACAAAATCCAAGAAAATAAACATTTACCGTTCTGAGAGGATGACATGCGGGACCCATGAGGCAGCAGCATCCTCAACGATTCCAAGGCGGCAGGGGAAATATCCAGAAATTAATGAGGGGTTCAAAATAAATCCATCAAAGGAAACTTTTATTGTTCATAGAGGATGACATGTGGGACCGACCTGCCAACAGCGTCCTCATCGTTTCAGAGGGGGCAGGAGATCAAAAGAAAAAGGCAAATAGCCAGAAATTAGGGGTAAAAAATAACTCCAAGAAAGGAAACTTTTATTGTTCGTAGAGGATGACATGCGGGACCCATGAGCCAGCAGCTTACTCAACGTTTCAAAGGCGGCATGAGATCGAAAGAAAAAGGCAAGTGACAAAATATCAGGAGCCAAAGATAATCCAAGAAAAGAAACTTTATTGTACGTAGAGGATGACATGCGGGTCCCATTTAGCAGGGTCTCAGCGTTTCAAATGCGGCTTGAGATCAAAAGAAAAAGAAAGTTGATTGTACATAGAGGATGACATGCGGGTCCCATGAGTCAGCAGCTTACCATACGTTTCCAAGGCGGCAGGGGATCAAAAGAAAAAGGAAATAGCCAAAAATCAGAGGGTGAAAAAAATAAAGAAAATAAACTTTTATAGTACATAGAGGATGACATGCGGGTCCCATGAGCCAGCAGGTTCCTCAACGTTTCAAACTTGGCATGAGATCGAAAGAAAAAGGCAAGTGACCAAATATGAGGAGCCAAAAATAATTCAAGAAAAGAAAGTTTTATAGTACATAGAGGATGACATGCGGGTCCCATTTAGCAGCAGCGGTATCAGTTTGAGAGGCAGCAGGATCAAAAGAAATTGCCAAAAATCAGATGGTGAAAAAAAACCAAGAAAATGAACTTTTATAGTACATAGAGGATGACATGCGGGTCCCATGAGCCAGCAGGTTCCTCAACGTTTCAAACGTGGCATGAGATCGAAAGAAAAAGGCAAGTGAAAAAATATCAGGAGCCAAAAATAATTCAAGAAAAGAAAGTTTTATAGTACATAGAGGATGACATGCGGGTCCCATTTAGCAGCAGCGGTTTGAGAGGCGGCAGGGGATCGAAAGAAAAAGGCAAGTGAAAAAATATGAGGAGCCAAAAATAATTCAAGAAAAGAAAGTTTTATAGTACATAGAGGATGACATGCGGGTCCCATTTAGCAGCATCACTGTTTGAGAGGCAGCGGGGATCGAAAGAAAAAGTCAAGTGACCAAATATGAGGTGCCAAAAAAATCCAAGAAAAGAAAGTTTTATAGTACATAGAGGATGACATGCGGGTCCCATTTAGCAGCAGCTGTATCAACGTTTGAGAGGCGGCAGGGGATCAAAGAAAAAGGCAAGTGACCAAATATGAGGTGCCAAAAAAATCCAGAAAAGAAAGTTTTATAGTACATAGAGGATGACATGCGGGTCCCATTTAGCAGCAGCGGTATCACCGTTTGAGAGGCAGCAGGTGATCGAAAGAAAAAGTCAAGTGACGAAATATGAGGTGCCAAAAAATCCAAGAAAAGAAAGTTTTATAGTACATAGAGGATGACATGCGGGTCCCATTTAGCAGCAGCGGTATCACCGTTTGAGAGGCGGCAGGGGATCGAAAGAAAAAGGCAAGTGAAAAAATATGAGGAGCCAAAAATAATTCAAGAAAAGAAAGTTTTATAGTACATAGAGGATGACATGCGGGTCCCAGTTAGCAGCAGCGGTATCACCGTTTGAGAGGCGGCGGGATCGAAAGAAAAAGGCAAGTGACCAAATTTGAGGTGCCAAAAATAATCCATGAAAAGAAAGTTTTATAGTACATAGACGATGACATGCGGGTCCCAGTTAGCAGCAGCGGTATCACCGTTTGAGAGGCGGCAGGGGATCGAAAGAAAAAGGCAAGTGACCAAATTTGAGGTGCCAAAAATAATCCAGGAAAGAAAGTTTTATAGTACATAGAGGATGACATGCGGGTCCAGTTAGCAGCAGCGGTATCACCGTTTGAGAGGCGGCAGGGGATCGAAAGAAAAAGGCAAGTGACCAAATTTGAGGTGCCAAAAATAATCCATGAAAAGAAAGTTTTATAGTACATAGAGGATGACATGCGGGTCCCATTTAGCAGCAGCGATATCACCGTTTGAGAGGCGGCAGGGGATCGAAAGAAAAAGGCAAGTGACCAAATTTGAGGTGCCAAAAAAACTCCAAGAAAAGAAAGTTGATTGCACATAGAGGATGACATGCGGGTCCCATTTAGCAGCAGCGGTCTCAACGTTTCCAAGGCGGCAAGGGATCAAAAGAAAAAGGAAGTAGCCAGAAATCAGGGGGTCAAAAAATCCAAGAATAGAAAGAATTTTGGTTCATAGAGGATGACATGCGGGACCCATGATCCTGCATCGTAAACGGCTCGTTGAACGAGATGGCGCGATGTAGAAAAAAACAATGCCAGAGAGGCTGCCATCTGGGCCCTACATCCCTCGGCGGTGCGGATTTGCGTTGACTCGGCCGGCGAACCCGAGATTTCGAGATGCACCACGTCCCGGGCCACCATACGCCACGTTTTGGCCGCTTTCGTCGGGCTAGGTGGCCTCAAAAACGAGAAAAAAAAAGTTTTGACATGCACCACGGAGGGACCAAAATCGTCGGCCATGGTACACCAGCAACCACGGCGCGACTTCAACTTCGTCAGCCCGAGGCGGCATGACGCATCTCTTGGTGATGATTGATAAATTCACTAAGTGGATCGAGGCCAAGCCGATCAAGAAGCTGGATGGCTCCACAGCCGTCACATTCCTCAAGGAGATAATCGCGAGATACGGCTACCCGCATAGCATCATCACCGACAACGGCAGCAACTTCGCCGAAGGCATTTTCAAGCGCTATTGTGGGGAGATGGGGATCCGAATGGACCTATCATCCGTAGCACACCCGGAGACCAACGGCCAAGTGGAGAAGGCAAATGGCTTGATCCTAGCCGGCATCCGGCCTCGGCTGGTGGAGCCGCTTGAGCGCTCAGCCGGCTGCTGGATTGAAGAGCTGCCCAGCGTGCTGTGGAGCCTGCGCACAACGCCAAACCGCTCAGTCGGCTTCACGCCCTTCTTCCTCGTATACGGGGCCGAAGCCGTCCTGCCGACTGACATCGAGCACGACGCGCCAAGGATCAAGCTATACACAGAAGCCGAAGCCAAAGAAGCTCGCGAAGATGGAGTCGACCTGGTTGAAGAGGTCCGGCTGATGGCCGAATCCAGGTCCGCCGTATACCAGCAAAGCCTCCGTCGCTATCACAGCCGGAAGGTTAAGTCCTTAGCATTCCGAGAAGGAGACCTAGTGCTCCGGCTG
Organism: Lolium multiflorum; assembly: GCA_030979885.1. Classification (NCBI taxonomy): domain Eukaryota; kingdom Viridiplantae; phylum Streptophyta; class Magnoliopsida; order Poales; family Poaceae; genus Lolium; species Lolium multiflorum. The sequence goes on along the minus strand of CM061749.1, from coordinate 172,494,266 downwards.
ATCCAACGGACAGCCGGACAGCATAAACTAGCATCCCCATGGGAGGGTCCCTTCATCGTGAGCAAGGCAGTAGGCAATGATTCCTACTATCTCATAGATGCCCAAGAGGCCAAAAAGAACAAGGCGAGCAAAACTGACGAGGAGACAAAACGTCCCTGGAATGTCAGGTTGCTTCGACCATTTTACACTTGAGAGCAGGAATGTATGTATCCCTTGTATCCCTTTTGTAAGCTATGAAAAAGCATGCGCCAAGAGCGCCGTTTCCGACAAGTTTTTCGCGCACTCTATTTCGTTTCGCCAATTGGCTTGAACCCTTTCACGCGACGGCTTAGTAACGTGATCTGATTTCCGACAGCCGGCTTCCGACCAGCTACAGACCGCAACCCGGCTGTCCGGCTGGCGGGAGTAAGGCCTAGGGAGCCGGCACGCGAAAAACGACTAAGGAAAGAGTAAAAGCGAGTTGACTTGCAACTTTTCATAAAAGTGTCGGACTGCCGAAATCGACTCGTTCGACTGAAATACTATCGGCCTCACCCAGCGGCACGCTCTTGATCCGGCGACGGACCGCAAGTCGGACGTACGACCGGCAAGGGCACAGCCAAAGAGTGGGGCGGATGGGAAAAAGCGAACAAGTCGGAAGAAAGCAAGCCGGCACACAAATGATTAACAAACACATTAAAGTGCATCATAATAAAAAAGGCGATAATATTGTCTTTACATAAGGCACCCGGCATTCCGGGGATTTAATAATCTGTTTTGGCAAAAGCAAAGCTACATGAACAGGAAAGCCTAGGCACCGGCTGGAGGAGGAACAGCCGGATCAACAGCAGGCGGCGGAGAATCCATCTCGACCCCTTCGTCTTCAAGCTCCTCCTCCTCATCAGAGTGAGGGTTCGGATCTGCGATGAAGACGCGCTTGTCGACGAAGTCGGCGATGGCGCTGGCTCGGGCAAGCCGGGCGGCCTTCTGTTCGGCCGAGAGCTCCTCCTCCACGCCGGCTCGCCGATACTCGAGCTGCCCCAGGTCCACCTCGTTGTACCAGGAGAGGACAAAAGACAGCGCCATGTCGGCGCCAGCGCGCGTGGCAGACCCCTTCCACTCGATGAAGCTTTCCGGCGCCTGCTCGATCAAAGAGGTGAGGCTGGAGATGTCTTGCGGCGCCTCCTTGCCGGGCCACAGCATCGGCACCAGCTCCTCAGCCGCCTTCCGGAGCTCCCAGCCAAACTTGGTGATGGGCTCGACGCGGGCAGCCAGGGACGACATGTGGTCCTCCATGGTGAAGCTCTCCGAGCTGCCCTCGCCAGTCGCCCGCCCCCTGGCCTCGCGCGCAGCGCCAACGGCCTCCAAGGCCACGTCCTGCGTCTCCGGGAAGGCCGCTGCAAGAAGGAAGCATGTCAGAAGTCATAAAAGCCGAAATAAGCTGAAAAATGCAAATTTTCGAAGTCCTAAAGTAAGACTGGCGGCAGCCGGCACGAGCCGACTGCCCCCAGCCCGAAGATGGAGATTCCGAAGCTCTAAAGTAGGACTGGCGGCAGCCGGCACGAGCCGACTGCCCCCAGCCCGAAGATGGAGATTTCGAAGGATAAAAGAAAAAGACTGGCGGCAGCCGGCACGAGCCCCCAGCCCGAAGATGGAGATAGCGAAAAAGATAAGTTTCTGCAGCCGGCTACCAACGGAGGCTGGCAGCCGACAGCCGAAAGCCGGCAAAGGGGAAGGAAACATAGACACTCACCCGAAAAACCGCGATCGATCGCGCCAATAAGGTCCGTCCAGTGCTTGGCAGTAGCCGTCAGCTCCGTGGACTTGGCGGTGACCTCCTCCTGAAGCGCAAGCCGCTGCCTCTCCACCTCGTCCAGCCGCCGGCTCAGATCATCCACCTTCTCCTTCTCTGCCGTCCTAAGGGAGGCGAGCTCGGCGAGATGGTTCTTCTCCAGCTGGCGCAGCCGCGTCAACTCCCCATCAGCCACCTTGAGCTTGGCGGCTGCAGCGCGGCCCGCCTCCTCGCTCTCGGCACACTGAGCGCGAGCAACCCGGAGGTCCCTCTCCAGCTGCGGGACCTTGGCGGCCTCAACTAAGAGGCAGCCGGAAAGAAATATCAGCCAACAGAGACAAAAGAAAAAAGACATTGAGCCAAAAGAAGCAAGAGCTTACCCTTGACGGCTTCCAGCTCACGAGCCAAGGTGCCCCGCTCAATCTTGGCCTTGTGGTAGCTGGTCACCACCTTGTTGTACAAGACGGTGCGCCGCTCGTCGACCATCTGAAAAAAGAGTCAATCGTTTAGGCGAAACCTGGGCCGGCTCCGAGCAGCCGGCCCATGCCTCGGAGGGCTACCAAGATAACAATAAAATCGCAGAAAACAAGATGAGACGCCACCTACCTTGTCAGCTTCCTCCAGCGTCGCCAGCTGGGCCATGGCCTCGGCGGCTTTGTTCTTGAGGCTGGCGCGGTAGCCGGAGTAAAGCATCTTCAAGGGCGCCGTGCCAGGCTGCCCCTCCCGGCTGATTATCTCGCAGGAGTCCGCCTGGTTCCAGGCCTGCTCCATGGTGCCAGCCGAGCCGAAGCTGGAGTCCGAGGCGGACGGCACGCTCACCAACCGGGCACCCTTGGCCACGTGAAGGCTAGTGGGCGACACCGCCGGGCCCTTCGACCTCACCAACGCCTGGGAGTCGGCGTCCCTGGCGCGCGCCGGCTCCTCCTGCTGCAGGCTCCGCCCTCGGCGGCTCCGAAGCCGGAGGCGGCGCGGCTGGCCCGGTGGGAACCACCTCCGGCTCTTCAGGCGGCGCAGCTCCGCCGGCTCCAGCTCCTGCCGCCGGTGGCACACCGCGGCCGGCTCCAGCAGCCGGCCCCAGCAGCGGCGCGCGATGCGGAAACAAGTCGCCTAGGGTAGGCCCTTGGGCCGACTCGCCCTGAGCGCCCCGCCGTGGCGCTGAAGGAGGCGCAGCCGAAGAAGACGCTCCCGCGGGAGGCGGCGAAACCGCGGGCGGCACAACGACAACAGGCGGCGTGCGTGCACGTGTCGAAGGCGGCGGCATCGGCTCCCTCTGCCGGCGGAACGGCGGCGCAACACGAGCAGCCGGCCCAGAGGCACCGCCCTGGGTGAACTTTATGGCGGCCCTAGTCAAACAAACAAAGGAAGTTAGGTGCAAAGCAAGGAAAGAAAAGGAATCAAACAACGAAGAAAACAAAAAGGACTTACCCGGCCATCTCAGGGACCTTCTTGGGCCCTTGCTGGCGCTGTCTCTTGGCCTGGCCCTCCAGCCTGGCCGTGCTCCCGCCGGCGGCCCGCTTCTTCTTCTTCGGCGCGGAAGTCGCCGAGGCGGCAGGCGGCCTCGTGCGCAGAGGCACCGCCCGGATCGGTCCCGGCCCCGTGGTGGACGTGGCCGGCTCCGCCTCCTCCTCCTCCCGCTGCTCCGGCGAAGGCGGCGGGTTGTGCTCCCCTTGGCCGCCCTGGTCGGGCACCGCCGGCAGGTCGTCATCGCCGGCTTGGTCGCCGGCTTGGTCAGCCGGATCCACGAGATCCGCCGTCCAGATCTTGTGCGCCAAGTCGCCGTCCTCGATCTCTTGGCGGGGGAAGATCTAGAAAACAAGAACAGATGAATAACAAGCGAGCCACGCAGCCGCAAGTCGAAAAGCGCAAGCTAAAAACACAACTTACCCGCTCAGGCGGCGCGGCCCGGTCGTAAGGCGGCAGCCCCCACGCCCAGTCTTCCGGCAGGTTGGCCTTGGTGATGTTGTTCACCCGGTGAGCGACTTGGGCCTTGGTGAGCGCTATCCTCGACGTCCGGGTCGGATCCAGCCGGCCGGACATAAGCCCGATCTTGTGGACACGGCCCTGGAGCGGGATCACCCGGCGCTCCACGTAGGTGCAGAGGAGGTCCTCGGCGCTCAGCCGGCCCCCAGTGACGCACTCCCCCAAGAAGTCCCACAGGAGGTTGACCTCCGCGTCCGGATCCGCCGACTTGGCGTTGTGACCCCAGTTGAGCCGGGTGGTCGGAGGAGCCGGATTATACTCCGGCAGGTTGATCCGGTCGAAGGCTGGGTTGGCGTTCTTCACGTAGAAGAACGACATCTGCCAGTTCTTCACCGAGTCGACAGTCGGAATCTTCGGGAAGAGCGAGCCGGCGCGGGGATAGATGGAGGCGCAGCCGCAGGTCCTCAGGCGGCCCTCAGTCATTTGCGACTTGAGGTAGAAGAGCCGGCTCCAGAAGTCGACGTCGGGCCACAAGCCGGCGTAGCCCTCCATAAAAGCCACGTAGCAGCTTAGGAGGACGCATGCGTTGGCCGGCAAGTGGTGAGGCTGTAGGCCGAAAAACTCCAGGAATCGGCGGAAGAAGGCCGAAGCCGGCAGACCCAGCCCGCGGTCGAGATGCGCGCCGAAGACGACGCGCTCGCCGGGCTCCGGCTTGGGCTCCACCTCCGCGCCGGGCGCCCGCGTGACCACCTCCCGAGGAATCCGGCGGAGGCGCACCAGACGCTCGATGTCGTCGTCGTTCATGTAAGAGCCCCTCCAGGACCCGCTGGCGGAGGCCATTGTCGAAGAGGAGGTGGAGGAAGACCAGGAAAGATCAAAGGGAGAAGAGGAACCGCTCCTCACCGGAGGAGAACGCGGCGGCGACGAGCGCAGCGTCGAGCCGTGGGGCCCCGTGGCGCCGGCTTGGCGTGCGGGCGGCTGCCGAACGGCGGAGAGCTCCGGCCGCGAAAGATCGCCGGGGTTCGCCAGGAGGTCGCCGGAGAAGAAGTGACGGCGTGCAAAGAGCGCTCGAGTGAAGAAAGCAAGAGAAGTGGAAGTGAGGACGCGAGGAAGAAGAAGGGCGCCTCGGTACCGCGCCGGGGGCATTTATAGCCGCCCGGCGCGCCGGTTGCGTGGCCACGTGGCGATCGTGGGCCACGTAGGGATTAACTGCGGCTATAACTGCCCCCACGACCGCTGCGGTTACCAGAAACCGTCGGGCCACTACCCCACGACCGCACCGGATCCGGAGGAGACAGCGATGTGACCAGACGAAACGGCCACGCTGACGAAGCCGTCAGAACGGTCAAGTCGGGCGCGGGACTCGAGGCGGCGGAGTTGCCGGTGTACCCGAGCCGGAGCCGGACGATAAAATCGACCCGGCCCCAAATTCTGGCAACAAGCCGGAAACGTCTTCAACACTTAAGAAAAAGTGAAAACAACAGGAGCAAAAAAGGCGTCCGGCTGGAGGAAGCCGGACGGGGCGAGCCGGACGAGGGCGCAGCCGGCTGAATGAAAATTCTCAGCTGGCCCCTCCGGGAGCCGCCGGAAACAAGCGAGAGATATATAGAGCCAGGGAAACCTGCCTAGGTCCTTCTTAACGCAGGACCTTGCCAGCTTCGGGGGCTAATGTCGGGGGGAAGACCCCGGGTAGGGCAATGGACGCGGAGCGGCCGGCTTGAGGACGGCCGGCTCGCGGCAAAGGCCGGCTGAGGAGCAGCCGGCTGGAGCCGTGGCCGGCTGCCTCGGGAGCCGGCTGGCTCTAAGTCCTAGTCGGCCTGGCTGCGGCCTTCAACGCTGTAGCTGGGCCGGCTTCTACAAGCCATATCCGACTGGGGTTTGTACCTCAGACCGACTCGAGGCTGGCGAGCCTTGCACTGGAAGGAACTGGGTAGGTGAGCCGGGTTCAAAGGTCCACGCTGACCTCATCTCCCGTAAAGTACGGGGCACTGTAGAGCAGCAGTGCCACGCGCCAGACAGGCCATCATGGCGTACGTCGAGCCGTACGCGCTACAGAGCATGATGACGACAACGACAGCACCTCCCACGCCGCTGACCTGAGCAGGCGGATGGGACGTGCCACTACGCTCAACGGCTCCCTGATGTCAGCGCCTCGGGAAGGGACGGGAGCCGAAGCCGGCCATGCTGGCCACTAGACCTTAGGGACTTATATGTAAAGTGCCGGTGCCTATATAAGCCGGGCTACCCCCTCGTGCGGGGGACGATCGATCAGTTCTCATTCACTAGTCTTAGAGCTGCCCTGTGAGAGAGACCTTCGTCTACCTTAGCCTCCCAGGAGCAGCCGGATACAGCTCAAGGAGCACCATTGTACTGTGTGATCATCTTATACACTCATAGCAGGAGTAGAGGTGTTACCTCCATCGGAGGGCCTCGAACCTGGGTACGTCGCTGTGTCACTCGTGCCCATACCCGCATCCGGATACCGCCGTGAGACCACTAGGAACCACCTCGATTAGCCACCCTATGGCATATGTCATGACGATACCACGACATTTGGCGCCCACCGTGGGGCCTTCAGCGTCCGCGGCCGGTGTCTGACCGGCAGGGCCTCTTCCTCCCTCTTCTTCTTCCTCTTCCTTCTCCTCTTCTTCTTCCTTCTTCCTTGCACCATGGGGGTTCCTTCTCTCTTGGTCCTTGTCGACGTCGGCACCTATAGACATCATGATGATAGGCATGAGGTAGCATACCATTCACATGGGTGTTGAGATCGACCATAGAGAGGAAGGAGTTCACCTTGACATATATGGAGGGGTTTTGTGTTGTTGGTCCACTTGGGGGACTCCTTGGCCATGGTGTAGCGTCGACGATAGGCGGGGCTACATCAGTCGGTGTCGAGCTCCATATGTTCCTCCACATCCGCGGTACTTGAGGAGGTATCCTCCTCAAAGTGCTCCATGTAGTCCTCCGTATCCTCTTCTTCGCTATCCATGTTAGCACGACAAGATCTATATGGTGGATGTTAGTGGAAGAACACTACCTCGCAACCTTACCGTGGTATGATAAGATCGGGGTGATCCAACAAACCGAGAGTTAGAACAATTGTATCGGGCACTCACACAAAGACACACGCAAAAGCTAGCAAATATGGTGTTAGGTGAGTATGGTGGAAAGCCAAAAGACGAAATCCGAAATCAAGTTTGTTGTTAAGAGTGGGTGAAATCCAAAAATCAAATGTCAAAGCGATGATCACTATAAACACGGAAAAGATATGGAACTCACACACGAGATGAATTGGGTTAGTGCGACCAAGGAATGAGCGGAAAAGTGTATGTACCCGAAAGCAAGGGTGCTCGGTGTCACACTAACACAAGGATAGGCAAAGCTTTGGTTGCAAACGAAGAGACAACAAGATTCACACGTGGCCTCTCTTCTCTTTTCTCTCTTTTGCTTAAAAGCTTTTTCCTCTTTTTGTATTTGGTGGCACTTACACTCTTTGTGTATTTGTATGTATGATGGCACTCGCACACTTTTGCTCTTTTTGTGTTTTGGCGGCCTTTTCTCGCACTATGTTAGCGTTAGCTCGCTTTTGCTATCTTGCCACACGAGTTTTGCTTAGAAGCTTGACTCCACACTACACACACACCTCACAATCGGGGCCACGTGCAATGTCTCGCAACACTCGATAAGCAATGCTCGATAGGATAGATCGCAAAAGAAGAGGGGTTACAAGGGTAATGCAAGTTATACCTAAGTTGTGTAGGCGGTGATGGACACCAACTTGCGATGATGGCGGTGGTGTCAAGAGTACGTTTGCAAGTTCGGGGTGCCGAGGATGTCGTCGCTTGCTTCGGAGCTGCGGGTTAGTGTCACAAACAAGGCACTCAAACCGGAACAAACAAACACAAGTTAGCGGAGAAATCGGGTCAAAGTAGCTTGGCGGTGGTGGCGGTGGTATGCCGGTGGTGGGTGGTTTCGATGCTCATGCGGATGCAGCGGTGGTGGTGGGGTCGCGGCGGTGTTTACCGGTGGGTTGGGGAGGTGGCGGTGCTTGCCGGCGGTGGAGAGGAGTGGTGGTGGTCGGCGGTGGTGGTGGTGGTGTGACGCCCGGCCTGGGGCCGGTTGACCGGCCGGGCCGGCTGGGTCTGGCACCCGGTCGACCGGACCGGGTTGAGCTTTCTCTCTCTTGTTCTTGAGCCAAATGAAACCAAATCGACCCAAATCGAAAGAAACGATGGAATTGGAGGCTAAAAGGTGGGGGAAATAGTAGATCAAGCACAACAACACCGAATCCATGGACCAAACCGGATTCTGGGCCGGACGGTGACCGGGTGGAGCCCTCGGAGCCCCCGGGAATGCTTCCGGTTGGCACAGGCCGAAAATCCGGTCCAAACCGGCCAGGCCGGTCGGGAGGCCGGTCGGACCGGCCCTGGGGCCGGGTGGGCCGGCCTGGGGCCCGGTTGACCGGCCCTGGGGCCGGCTGGCTCCTCCTCTTGCCTCTTCTTCTCCTCTTCTTCCCTTCTTCGTCTTCCTTCTTCCTTGCACCTTGGTGAAGGCTCCTCTTCCCTTCCTTAGCTCTTTGCTCCATGGAAGTTCCTCCTCTCCGGTCCTTGACGAGATTGATACCTAATGACATAGAGATATAGGCATGAGGTAGCAATCCGTCCAAGGTTGTGTCGAGGTCAAGTGTATAAAGGAGTGAATTCACCTTATCATGCATGGTTTTGGCCCGAGCTCGTGCCCTTGGCCTACGAGGAGGGTTTGACGGTCTTGAGGCGGAGGTGTCCGAAAGCCACCCCGCATCAGCTGGCATGGGCAACGGCCTGAGGGCCCCCCACCGGGGAGCCGGCGGGCCGCCTGGGAGCCGGGTGCGGGTGGGTCTCCGGGTGTCTCGGTCGGTCCTGGCATTGGATCCTGTCGCGATTTTCCTTCTTCCTCCCGACTCCAAACACGAAAATTCGCGATTTTGACACCTGGAACAGCCATGGACGATAGAAAAACTGCACCACAACAACACCAATCTTCCTCCACCCAACCTCCTTCAACTTCGAGCCAATCTTCTCTGATGCAAACCGATCCGATGAGATCGATCAACAAAACCTCGCCGTGAGCAACCCAGAAATCTGATACCACATGATAAGGGGGATCCCAGCAGATCCTCCTAGGTGTTGCCCGATCTTTCACAGCGAGAACCCGGGTAGATAGAATCTCCCAACAACGCGATGAACGCAGCCTGGAGAAGAGGGACGAATCCAGCAAGCAACGGATCGATGAACGATACGTCTCAAACATAAGCTTGTCCTTGATGAACACAAGAACCTTCGCAGCGGATCTTTATTATGAACTAGATAAACGACATCGCTGTACCCTAGAGGGATGCAACACGTGAACACACGCAATAGTTTTAACCTAAACTTGTCTAACCCTAAACCCTAGCCGTGCCAGCCCTTATATGTGGGAGGTGGCCGGCCAAGCCCTTGTGGGCTTGCCTAACTTGGTTTGGACAGGCCCAAACCAAAACTAATCAAACTTATTAAAAACCCTATTTGGCCCACATATGACCATAGATATAAAATACAGTAAATGTGATAACTATCTAGGTGGAGTCCTGAAATTGGGCTTCACCTCAGCCTTCATGCCCGTATCAACCCCCTTGACTTCATCGACATCATGATCGCCATGAAGACTCACACTCCAACTCAAGGAGAGGAGATTTTCATCGACATGCTCGTCCACATGAGCGTCCTCAAGAAGATGAAGCACCACACCATGACCGCAATCAACATGATCGCCATGCCCACCATGGGCGTGACGACCAACCCCACGACTATGTCATACTCAATATGGACCCGGCACCTCATCGTGAGCCACACAGTGATGCTCAAGACCAAGGTCATCAAGATCAACCTCGGCGTGATCTCCGGAATCATCCACACCACAGCCAACATGGAAGAGGAGACCCACCAAATGCTCAAGATGAGATAGCCAACAATGGACGTCGTCAACAACCTCGTCAAGATCTTCGACAACACCACCATCGCGAACAAAGTGAAGCTAGTGTTCAACTACAACACAAACCCAATGCTATGGTTGGCCGTGGAAGACCTCCTCACTCACCACAAGCCGCAAGAGACGAAGGCATCCCACCTCACCGAAGGAACTTGGAAGATGAAGAAAACATGTATGGCAATCCTAAGTTCAACATGCCCAAGTTCAAAGGTGAAGATGACACCGAGGCCTACCTCTCATGGGCACTTAAGGTTGACAAGATCTTCCGCATACACAACTAATCCGGTGCGAAGAAAGTGACCATGGCATCTCTTGAGTTTGAAGATTATGCTAACACATGGTGGGAACAAGTGGTCACTCTATGATGCGGGGTGGCCTTTGGACACCTCCTCACCAAGACCAACAAGTCCCCCAAGTGGACCAATGACACGGGCTGGAGCTAAAGCGATACATGATAAGGTTAACTCGCTCCTCACTACCCTCGATCTCGGTACCCCATTGGATGGAATGCTACCTGATACGTCTCAAACGTATGTATAATTTATTATGTTCCATGCTACTTTTATAACAATACTTGCATGTTTTATACATACTTTACATCATTATTATACATTTTCCGGCATTAACCTATTAACAAGATGCCGAAGTGCCAGTTGTTTTCTGCTGTTTTTGGTTTCAGAAATGCTAGTAAGGAAATATTCTCGGAATTGGACGAAATCAACGCCCAGGTCCTATTTTCCACGAAGACCGAAGGGATAACGAAGTGGGGCCACGAGGTGGCCAGACCATAAGGCGGCGCGGCCAGGGAGGGGCCCGCGCCGCCCTATGGTGTGGGGCCCTCGCGCCGCCCCCTGACCTACCCTTCCGCCTACTTAAAGCCTTCATCGCGAATACCCCTGTACCGAGAGCCACGATACGGAAAACCTTCCAGAAACGCCGCCGCCGCCAATCCCATCTCGGGGATTCAGGAGATCGCCTCCGGCACTCCGGAGAGGGGAATCATCACCGGAGGGGCTCTACATCATCATGCCCGCCTCCGGATTGATGCGTGAGTAGTTCATCCTTGGACTATGGGTCCATAGAAGTAGCTAGATGGTTGTCTTCTCCGCATGTGCTATCATTGTTTAGATCTTGTGAGCTGCCTAACATGATCAAGATCATCTATTTGTAATGCTACATGTTGTGTTTGGTGGGATTCGATGAATCTAGAATACTATGTCAAGTTGATTATCAATCTATCATATATGTGTTGTTTATGTTCTTGCATGCTCTCCGTTGCTAGTAGAGGCTCTGGCCAAGTTGATACTTGTAACTCCAAGAGGGAGTATTTATGCTCGATAGTGGGTTCATGCCTCCATTTAATCTGGGACAGTGACAGAAGGTTCTAAGGTTGTGGATGTGTTGTTGCTACTAGGGATAAAACATCAATGCTTTGTCTAAGGATATTTGTGTTGATTACATTACGCACCATACTTAATGCAATTATCTGTTGTTTACAACTTAATACTGGAGGGGGTGCGGATGCTAACCCGAAGGTGGATTATTTAGGCATAGATGCATGCTGGATAGCGGTCTATGTACTTTGTCGTAATGCCCTGATTAAATCTCATAGTAATCATCGTTGATATGTATTGAATCTTTATTTGTCAATTGCCCATCTGTAATTTGTTCACCCAACATGCTAGTTATCTTATTGGAGAGACACCACTAGTGAACTGTGGACCCCGGTCCATTCTTTTACATCTGAATACAATCTACTGCAATCATTGTTCTTTACTGTTCTTTGCAAACAAACACCATCTTCCACTCGATACGCTTAATCCTTTGTTTTCAGCAAGCCGGTGAGATTGACAACCTCACTGTTACGTTGGGGCAAAGTATCTTGATTGTGTTGTGCAGGTTCCACGTTGGCGCCGGTTTCACTGGTGTTGCGCCGCACTACACTCCTCCACCAACAACCTTCACGTGCTTCTTGGCTCCTACTGGTTCGATAACCTTGGTTTCATACTGAGGGAAACTTGCTTCTATACGCATCATACCTTCCACTTGGGGTTCCCAACGGACGTGTGCTTCACGCGTATCACTACCTCATGCCGACACACTTTGTGTTATTAGGTACGTGGAGCATCAAGACCCCAGAGAGGATGACACACCATGGTCAAGAGGAGAGGAGCCGCTGGACATGGAGATGAACATGAAGAAGGACGTGGAGCTGGACCCGACGTCATGCGAAGCGCGCCAAGGAAAGGAGAAGGTCGGCCGGCCCAGAACCGGTTGACCGGCCGCCAGACCGGGCCACCCGGTCCAAACCGGGAATCCCGCCTGTGCCAACCGGGCGCCATCCAGGGGCTACGAAACACATTGTCAGAAGACAGCCGGCCCAGGACCCGGTCCGACCGGGCAGCCCGGTCCAAACTGGACGCTCCGCTGACACCAACCGGGCGCGTTACTGCGCCTCCGGGACACCCTCCGGTCACCCTCCGGTCTAGGACCCGGTCTGGACCGGGCGCCCCGGTCCCAGGGCCGTCTGACCGGGCTCCTGACCGGATTCGTCGAATCGCCTTGTTAAAACTGCTTAAGTCGTGTACTTCGTACCTTTTCGCCATGTGTCGCCTTGTAAGCCTATATAAGGACCCAGGACGCCCCCTTTACCTCTTTAGACTAAATCTGAGCTTAAAACTACTTTTGAGCTTTGTCTCCCTAGGGTTAGATCCCCTTTGTAATCAAGGCTACTCTTGTTGAGGATTTGGATATTTGTGAGTGAGATTCAAGTGCCCCCACTCTCTCTCGCTCATCGGTCTCCGTCTCCAACACCAATCTCTCCTCTCGGAGTCTCTTCCGGGTGGATTCTATTGGCGTGGTCCATCGAGCCACGAGGGTAAGAATCGGTTGTATCGGGTTGGTGTGCGTGGGCTTGTTCTTCGTGTTCTTCGTGTTCTTCGTGTTCTTCATCCCCTCCCTCTTTTCCCCTTTGGATTTGGGTCAATCGCGAGATCGGGCCACAAACTAGGTCTTAGACCTCATCATATGGTATCAGCAGCTCTTGGTTACCGCGAATTTGACCCCCCACCCACCCAATTTCGTCCCTAGAAAATTTTCCAAAAATTTCCCAAAAATAGCCCTAAATTGCCTTTTGATGGATCTGCGATTTTGTTGAGTTTTGAGTGGTTTTGATCCGTGGATTTGGTGTTCCTAGTGTTGATCTACTATTTCCCCCACCTTTTAGCCCCCAATTCCTTCGTTTCCTTTCGATTTGATCCTTTGGTTTTGGTTTGGGGACGAACAAGAGAGAGAAACACGAGCAGCCGGTTGAGAAACCGGTTGACCGGGCCCCAGACCGGACACGCCGGCCCAGACCCCGGCGGACCGGACGACAGACCGGAGCAGCCGGCGCCAAGCCCGGTCCAACCGGACCACTGACCGGGCTCACGTCTTCGACATCGACTAACACCACCGCCGACCACCACCACCACCACCATCTCCACCATCGCAGGTATAACTTGCAGTACCCTTGTAGCCCTCTTCTTTTTGCGATCTATCCCACGAGCGAAGCTTTTCGAGTGTTGCGAAACATCGCACGAGGTCCCGACCGTGAGGGTGTGCGTTGTGTGAGTAAAGCTCATAAGTAGAGCTCGAGGGGTGGCAAGCAAAAGAGTAAGAGCATAGTGTGCTAGTGAAAAAAAAGAGAAAAAGAAAAGTGCAAGTGCCACCGATACAAAAAGAGTTGAAAAGCTTTTAAGCAAGCAAGAGAGATAGAGAAGAGAGACCTCGTGCGAATCTTGGTGTTTCTTCTCTATGCAACCTAGCTTTGATCTCTTCTTGTGTTAGTGTGACACCGAGCACCCTTGCTAAGGGGTTCTTACGTTTTTCCGCTCGTTCCTTGGTCACACTAACCCCGCTCATCTCGTGTGTGAGTTCCACATCTTTTCCGTGTTTATAGTGATCTTCACTTTGACACTTGATTTTTGGACCTCACCCACTTTTAACAACATACTTAATTTTGGATTTCATCTTTTGGCTTTCCACCATTCTTGCATACCACCATATTTGCTAGCTTTTGCGTGTGGCTTTGCGTGTGTACCCGATACAATTGGTTTTTCCCTCGGTTCGGTTGATCGCCTCAATACCATCACACCAAGGTAAGGGTGCGAGGTAGTCATTCTTCCACTAACATACACAACATAGTTCTTGTCTTCATATCATGGATAGGAGCGGAGAAGAAGCAAGGGAGGATGGAGTCCTTCGCAACACCGAGAGGTTGGCCACCCAACACAATCTATGGGCACAACGCCAAGAGTTCAAGGAGCAACTCGCTTTGTTCGAGACACGCATCGACGAGCAATATGACGAGGTCGCCAACAACTTCACCATCGTCAATCAAGATATGACCCTACTTCGAGAAGCTACGGACAACTTGAATGGCCAAATGGCGGCCAATGATGCAAACATGGAGCGGCGCATGGATAGCCTCGAGCGCGCCATCAACAACTTGGGTCGCCGACACCGACATCGCTCTACTTCCTCATCATCAAGCTCGACGCACGATTATTCCTCTCATGATAAGGGGTTGCCCGATCTTCTCAGTAAGCGACGGGTGGTGATGAACACGATGGTGTATGCAGCGGAGGGAATCGATGATATGGTGTAGATAACTTGTATGACGCCGACGAAGTCTCTCGATTGATTCCTGTAGCCAATGCAACAGATCTCAACCCTTGCGCACGTAGCCGCCGACCACGAAGCGGTAAATTGCAATCTTCTAATCCCCAATGGAACAGCAGATCACACACAAACTTTCAGTAGCATAAAACTCCAGATCGATGCGAATTGGAGAGTAGTATTCAATAGTTTTGCAGAGCAAACAACTAAGAACTAGGGTTTATCTTAAATGTGGTCTAAAGCAGCTAGGGGGTCGTCCAAGGCACTTATATAGGCGTCCGGGACGAGTTCTGGTCGAAAAATACAAGTAAAACCGACCCAGAATAGATCTGGTCGAGACAGACTCGGACAAGTCCGGTCTGGAATCCGGTCAACCGGGCCAGGGACCGGGCGGCCGGCGTGGCATCCGGTCAACCGGGCGGCAAACCGGAAAGTTCGCAAAACAGCATCCGGTTTGACCCCGGTACGATGCATCGGCAACCGGGCCAGGGACCGGGCTGGCCGGTCTGGAGGCCGGTCTAACCGGGCGCTGGACCGGCCTGGACGTCGACTTCTCCTCTCGCGCATGCCTCCCGCTCCTCCCTCGCGCGTCCATGAGATATCTTCATGTCCAGCTCCATGTCCAGCTTCACGTCCATCTTGACGTCCGTCTTCATGTCCAGCTGCTCCTCTACTCCTCGTGCGATGCTCGTCTCCTCTTGATACCTGATGATACATAAGTAATAGGACTTAGGCAGTATAAAGTTCTCATCAATCAAAGTATCGTTTAGAAACAAGTTCACCTGTTGTTTAAGTAGCTTCGCACGAGCCCTTGTAATTGGTCCAATCCGAACTTCATTGGACTTGAGCTTCACAGCAGGTTCATCTTCATTCATCAATGATGGAGGTAGTGGTGTAGTAGGGATGTCCTCATCACTCATGATCGCCATACTTCGTCTAGCTCCAACTCAAGGCATGAAGACCATCATCGTCCTCATCGACATCATGATCGCCATGAAGACTCACGCTAAAACTCTAGACGTGGAGAGTTTCATCGCCATGCTCGCCCTCATGAACGTTGATACGTCTCCAACGTATCGATAATTTCTTATGTTCCATGCTACTTTATTGATGATACCTACATGTTTTATGCACATTATATGTCATATTTATGCATTTTCTGGAACTAACCTATTAACAAGATGCCGAAGAGCCATTCTTGTTTTTTTTGGTTTCAGAAATCCTAGTAAAGAAATATTCTCGGAATTGGACGAAACTTTCGCCCAGGGTCCTATTTTTGCACGAAGCTTCCGAAGACCGAAGACCTAACGAAGTGGGGCCACGAGGAGGCCAGGGGGTGGCCGGCGCAGCCCGGCCCTGGCCGCGCCGACCTATCTGGGCCCTCGTGTGGCCCCTCGCGTTGACCCTCCGCCTACTTAAAGCTTCCGTCGCGAAACCCGCCGAGCCACGATACGGAAAACCTTACGGAGACGCCGCCGCCGCGATCCCATCTCGGGGGATTCAGGAGATCGCCTCCGGCACCCTGCCGGAGAGGGGATTCATCTCCCGGAGGACTCTACACCGCCATGGTCGCCTCCGGAGTGATGAGTGAGTAGTTCACCCCTGGACCATGGGTCCATAGCAGTAGCTAGACGGTCGTCTTCTCCTTGTTGTGCTTCATTGTTAGATCTTGTGAGCTGCCTAACATGATCAAGATCATCTATATGTAATACTATATGTTGTGTTTGTCGGGATCCGATGGATAGAGAGTACTATGATTATGGTGATTATCAATCTATTGTTCATGTGTTGTTTATGATCTTGCATGCTCTCCGTTATTAGTAGAGGCTCTGGCCAAGTTTTTCTCTTAACTCCAAGAGGGAGTATTTATGCTCGATAGTGGGTTCATGCCTCCATTGAATCTGGGACAGTGACAGAAAGTTCTAAGGTTGTGGATGTGCTGTTGCCACTAGGGATAAAACATTGATGCTATGTCTAAGGATGTAGTTGTTGATTACATTACGCACCATACTTAATGCAATTGTCTGTTGCTTTGCAACTTAATACTGGAGGGGGTTCGGATGATAACCTGAAGGTGGACTTTTTAGGCATAGATGCAGTTGGATGGCGGTCTATGTTCTTTGTCGTAATGCCCGGATTAAATCTCACTATATTTACCATGTCATGTATATGCATTGTTATGCCTTTCTCTATTTGTCCCCGACTGTAATTTGTTCACCCAACATGCTTTTATCTTATGGGAGAGACACCTCTAGTGAACTGTGGACCCCGGTCCTATTCTTTACATAGCATACAATCTACTTGTTTTACTGTTTTCTTTGCAAACATCTTCCACTCGATACGTTTAATCCTTTGTTACAGCAAGCCGGTGAGATTGACAACCTCACTGTTTCGTTGGGACAAAGTACTTGGGTTGTGTTGTGCAGGTTCCGCGTTGGCGCCGGAATCCCTGGTGTTGCGCCGCATCACATTTCGCGACCATCAACCTTCAACGTGCTTCTTGGCTCCTACTGGTTCGATTAAACCTTGGTTTCATACTGAGGGAAACTTGCTTCTATACGCATCATACCTTCCACTTGGGGTTCCCATCGCCGTGCTCGTCCTCATGAACGTCCTCCGCAAGAAGAAGTACTACAACAAGCTCGCCATCAACATGATCGCCATGCCCACCATGGGCGTGACGACCAACCCCACGACAACGTCCTCCACAACATGGAACCGGCACCGCATCGTGAGCCATATGTTGATGCTCAAGACCAAGGTCATCAAGATCCACCGAGGCGTGATCTTCGGAATCATCCTCGCCACAACCAACATGGAAGAGGAGAACCGGCACCTCGCCAAGATCTTCGACAACACCGTCATCGTGAACCAAGTGAAGCTAGTGTTCAACTTCAACACCAACCCAATGCTATGGTTGGCCATGCAATACCTCCTCCACCACCTCAAGAAATTTGGAAGATGAAGAGAACATGTATGGAAAGCTCAAGTTCAACATGCCCAAGTTCAAGGGTGAAGACGATGCCGAGGCCTACCTCTCATGGGCACTCAAGGTTGACAAGATCTTCCGCATCCACAACTACTCCGGTGCCAAGAAAGTGGCCATGGCGTCTCTTGAGTTTGAAGATTACGCCAACACTTGGTGGGAACAAGTAGTCACTCTAAGGGAAGAAAAGGGTGAGCCTCCAATTGACACTTGGGAAGAGATGAAGGAGGAGATGCAAGCTCGTTTTGTACCAACACACTACACGACCGATCTCTTCAACAAACTCCAAAAGTTGAAGCAAGGCACCAAGACCGTTGAGGAGTTCTTCAAGGAAATGGAGTTAACTATGATGCGAGCAAACATCCAAGAATCCGAGAACCAAACGATTGCTAGGTTCTTCAATGGCCTCAATTACCCCATCAAGAGGATTGTGGAGTTCCAACAATACGCCAACATGGTTGAGTTGGTTCACCAAGCATCCAAGGCCGAGCGCCAAGTGAATGAGGACATCAAGTACTCCAAGTCAAAGCAATACTTCGCCTCCAAGCTAGCTACACCCACTCCTACAACAAGTGTCAAGCCCTCCGTTTCCTCTACAACATCCAAGCAACCGACTATCCAAAGTCGCATGAAGCAAACGGTGACCTCCACCGCCTCCTCAAAGGCCTCTACGGGACCCTCCAATGTCACTTGCTTCAAGTGTGGCACACAAGGCCACAAGTCCTTCGAGTGCAAGAATACCAAAGTCATGATCACTATGGAGAATGGTGACATAGAGACGCTAAGTGAGGGCGAATATGAAGCCCTTGTGCAAGCCGCCGTTGCTAATGAAGAAGACTATGATGAAGAAAGTGGAGAAGACCCTCTCTTATGCATACACGACCCAAGCCCTTCACTTGTGGTCACAAGGGTGCTAACAACTCAACCCCAAGCTATGGAAGACCAAAGATGCAACATCTTCCAAACCCGCGCCGGTATTGGTGGCAAGTCAATCAAGGTCATCATCGACGGCGGAAGTTGCCACAACTTGCAAGCACCGAGTTGTGTGAGAAGCTCAACCTCACGCTTCGCAAGCATCCTCATCCATACCATGTCCAATGGTTAAGTGACAAGGGCAACGTCAAGATACAACACACCGTCACCGTCAACTTCAAGATAGGCCCCTATGAAGATACTATTGAGTGTGACGTGGTGCCCATGACGGTGTGCCACATGTTGCTTGGCCGCCCATGGCAATTTGACAAGAAGGCTATACACGACGGATACTCAAATGCATACACCTTCACGGTCAAGGACAAGAAGTTTGAGCTTCGCCCAATGACTCCTAGCCAAATCATCGCGGACAATGCGAAGGCTTTAGCGAGGGCACAACAACACAACCACCATAGTGAGTTGAGAGGAGAGGGAGCGACCCACCAAAAGGAGAGTGAGCGCCACAAGCCATACATGAGTGAGCGAAAGAGCGTCCTCCTAGCCACCAAAAGCGAGTGGAGAGAAGTGCAAGAAAACCCATCCACCACCTTGCACTATGTGCTCATTTGCAAGGGACCGTCTTTCGAGACTAACGACTTAACCAATATTCCTTCGTCTTTGTTGTCTCTTTTGAAGGAGTTTCAAGACGTCTTCCCCGACGAGCTACCTCATGGACTACCAACGCTTCGAGGCATCGAGCACCGCATCGACCTCATACCCGGCGCTCCCCTTCCAAACCGCGCCGCCTACCGCACCAACCCCGAAGATACGAAGGAGATACAACGCCAAATACAAGATCTCCTCGCTAAAGGGTACGTTCGAGAAAGCCTTAGCCCTTGTGCCGTTCCGGTGATTCTTGTTCCTAAACCGGATGAGACGCAACGAATGTGTATGGATTGTCGCCCCATCAATGCCATTACCGTTCGATACCGCCATCCCATCCCGCGTTTAGACGACATGCTTGATGAATTGAGTGGTGCCACCATTTTCTCTAAGATTGATTTGCGTAGTGGCTACCACCAAATTCGCATGGCAATTGGTGATGAATGGAAGACGGCATTCAAGACCAAGCTTGGTCTATATGAATGGCTCGTCATGTCATTTGGTCTTTCAAATGCTCCATCAACTTTTATCTGCCTTATGAACCATATCTTGAGACCGCTCATTGGCAAGAGCGTAGTTGTTTACTTTGATGATATTCTCATTTATAGCAAAAATCTCGAGGACCATGTGCAACATGTGAGAGAGGTCTTATGCATCTTGCGCCACGAGAAGCTTTATGCCAATCTTCCTAAATGCACCTTTGCCCAAAACAAATTGGTTTTTCTTGGTTTTGTGGTTTCCGCCAATGGCATTGAAGTGGACTCTTCGAAGGTTGACGCCATACATAATTGGCCCACGCCTACCACCGTTGGTCAAGTTCGAAGTTTCCATGGACTCGCCGGTTTCTACCGCCGCTTTGTGAAAGATTTTAGCACCATTGCTTGCCCTTTAAATGAGCTTACTAAAAAGAATGTTCCATTTGTGTGGGGCAAGGCCCAACAAAATGCTTTTGATGAGTTGAAGAAACGCCTTACCGAAGCTCCTCTTCTAGTCCTTCCAAATTTTGCAAAAACTTTTGAGATTGAGTGTGATGCGAGTGGGCTCGGTATTGGTGGAGTCCTTATGCAAGATGGAAAACCCGTGGCATACTATAGTGAGAAGTTGGATGGTGCACGCCTCAACTATCCTATTTATGACAAGGAACTTTATGCTTTGGTTCGTGTTCTTGAAGTTTGGCAACATTACCTTTGGCCAAAAGAGTTTGTTATCCATTCGGATCATGAATCTTTGAAGTATTTGAAAAGTCAAACCAATTTGAACAAGAGACATGCTAAGTGGGTTGAGTTCATAGAGTCCTTCCCTTATGTTATCAAATACAAAAAGGGAAAGGAAAATGTGGTTGCGGATGCCCTTTCCCGCAAGAATACTCTTCTACTCACCCGCTTGGAGTTTCACATTTTGGGCCTTGAGGAGATCAAAGAACTTTACCCTTCCGACTCTTTCTTTGGACCAATCTTTGCAAAGTGTTCCGTTGACCGAGGAATTGATGATTTCTATTTGCATGATGGCTACTTGTTCAAAGCTAACAAAGTTTGCATACCCGAGTCCTCTCTTCGTAAGTTGCTTTTGCAAGAGTCACATGGAGGTGGTCTCATGGGTCACTTTGGACGAGAGAAGACATATGCCATGCTCTCAACCCACTACTATTGGCCAAGAATGTACCGCGACGTGGAACGCCTTTGCCGACGGTGTACAACATGCTTACAAGCTAAGTCCACTTCCAACCCTTATGGACTATATACACCGTTGCCTATTCCTTATGCTCCTTGGTCGGATATAAGCATGGACTTTGTACTAGGTTTACCACGAACAAAACATGGGCATGATTCAATCTTTGTGGTAGTGGATAGGTTCTCTAAAATGGCTCATTTCATACCATGTCATAAGAGCGATGATGCTTCACACATTGCTTCATTGTTTTTCAGGGAAGTGGTTCGCCTACACGGAATACCGGCAAGCATTGTGTCGGATCGAGACGTCAAGTTTATGAGTTATCTATGGAAGTCGCTCATGGCAAAGTTTGGAGTGAAACTCTTGTTCTCATCGTCCTCGCACCCTCAAACCGATGGACAAACGGAAGTGGTCAATCGAAGCCTCTCAACACTCCTACGCACACTCGTGAAGAAAAACTTGAAGTCATGGGAAGAATGCCTTCCACACGCGGAGTTCGCCTACAATAGAGCCAAGCACTCCACAACATCCCGGAGTCCCTTCATGATCGTCTATGGATTCGACCCTCCCACGGCACTCGACATCCTCCCACTACCTCTTCATGAAAGGACGAACATGGACTTCGACAAGCGCACCACCGCCATGAAGAAACTACATGAAGACACAAGAGCAACCATACAAGAGCATGTACTTCGCCAAGCTACCCGCCTCAACGCCAAGAAGAAGGAACGAGTGTTTGAAGAAGGAGACCTCGTTTGGATTCACCTAAGGAAAGAAAGGTTCCCTCAAGAACGCAACTCCAAGCTCAAGCCAAGAGGAGATGGGCCTTTCAAGGTCCTCAAGCGCATCAACAACAACGCCTACGTCATCGACATACCAACCTCAAAGTACTTGGTGAGCAACACGTTCAACATCTCGGATCTCTCACCCTATCATGGAGATGAGGAGGAACAAGAGTCGAGGACGACTCTCTCCCAAGGGGGGGAGATGATGCGGGGTGGCCTTTGGACACCTCCTCACCAAGACCAACAAGTCCCCCAAGTGGACCAATGACACGGGCTCGAGCTAAAGCGATACATGATAAGGTTAACTCGCTCCTCACTACCCTCGATCTCGGTACCCCATTGGATGGAATGCTACCTCATGCCGACACACTTTGTGTTATTAGGTACGTGGAGCATCAAGACCCCGGAGAGGATGACACACCATGGTCAAGAGAAGGAGAGGAGCCGCTGGACATGGAGATTGATGAGGACATCCCTACCTCACTACTACCTCCGTCATTGCCAATTGAAGATGAACCTGCTGTGAAGCTCAAGTCCGATGAAGTTCGGATTGGACCAATTACAAGAGCTCGTGCGAAGCTACTTAAGCAACAGGTGAATTTGTTCCTAAACGATACTTTGATTGATGAGAACTTTATACTGCCTAAGTCCTATTACTTATGTATCATCAGGTATCAAGAGGAGACGAGCATCGCACGAGGAGTAGAGGAGCAGCTGGACGTGAAGATGGACGTGAAGCTGGACAAGGAGTTGGACATGAAGATATCTCATGGACGCGCGAGGGAGGAGCGGGAGGAATGCGCGAGAGGAGAAGAAGAAGCCAGTCCGGTCCAGCGCCCGGTCAGACCGGCCTCCACGCCGGACTGCCCGGTTGCAGCACCCGGTCGACCGGGCCCCTGACCGGCCCACCCGGTTCCTGGTCCGGTTGACGCTGCCTCGTACCGGGCGCCAACCGGACGTTTTCTGCGACGTTTCCGGTTGCAGCGTCCGGTCGACCGGACCACAGACCGGACCGCCCGGTCACCAGCCCGGTTGACCGGATCCCAGACCGGACAGTCCGAGTCTGTCTCGACCAGATCTATTCTGGGTGGTTTTACTTGTATTTTTCGACCAGAACTCGTCCCGGACGCCTATATAAGTGCCTTGGACGACCCCCTAGCTGCTTTAGACCACGTTTAAGATAAACCCTAGTTCATAGTTGTTTGCTAAGCAAAACTATTGTTCCCCAACTCTCCAATTCGTTGCGATCTGGAGTTTTATGCTACTGAAAGTTTGTGTGATCTGCTGTTCCATTGGGGATTAGAAGATTGCAATTTACCGCTTCGTGGTCGGCGGCTACGTGCGCAAGTGTGTGGAGTTGCGAATATCTTGCAGGGTTGAGATCTGTTGCATTGGCTACAGGAATCAATCGAGAGACTTCGTCGGCGTCATACAAGTTATCTTCACCATATCATCGATTCCCTCCGCTGCAATCATCCATCGTGTTCATCACCACCGTCGCTTACTGAGAAGATCGGGCAACCCCATATCATCTTGGTATCAGATTTCCAGTTTTCCTCGGTAAGCCATCCACAATCCACCCCATAGTTGAGTTGTGAGTGTTTTTCCTATACAGAAAAAGCCATAAAAAGTTAGGGTTAGGGTTTGCCATAGCCTTAGATTGCACTAATTTCGAGTTTTAGTTGCTTTTCGTAGTTGTTTTTGCGTCACTTTTTCTTTCATCTAGTATTTTAGGGTTTGCGTTTACTCTATCATCTTGTGTTACCTTATCTAGTGGTGTCAGTTTTTGTTACTCCGAGTCCACATAGCATACAGTGTGCTTGTTCCCAACCATAGACACAGCCTATCGATATACGTGACTAGGAACTTCCCCAGAAGAGACTAGTTTTACCGCTCGACAGGCTGCTCATTAGGGTTTTGGTGCTTTGCATATCTTGTTGGCCGTGTTATCAAGGAGTTGAGTCAGAAAATCAAAAAAAAAGAGAAAATAGAAAAGAAGCAAAAAGAGCTACATAGCTGCGTGTGTTACAAAAAGAAAAATCCAAAAAAAAAAGTGTCGTGCTAGTTGAATTCAAGTGAAGGCCTAAGTTTTCTTTACTGCACCTGTAGTTGAGCAATCTTGTGCCTGTCTCGTTGAGCTTTGCTAGCGTCTCTCTTGTGCATTGCAACCTTTTCCAACATATAGTTGCATTGCCCCATTATATCGCCTTGTGTGAGTATCTTGTGGTTGTCTACGGTCAGCGCTAGAGCTTGTTATTGGTGCAAATAGGTAGCCTACCTACAGCCCCACATATATCCTGCTTCGTCGTGTGATTGTTCTTATACCCTTGATATTCGCTTCGCTACATCCGTGCACTAGTCCGTCAATCCAAGTTGGTAAGCAATACTAATTCACTTTGGAGCGGTAAGATTTACCTTTCTTATCAGTTTTGAGTGAGTTGTGAGAGTACCACCAAAGATTTTGTTTAGTGCACTAACCTACTAATCATGTCTTCTTCTGAGTTTGATGTGATGCAGAAAAAGCCCGACGATACACCAGTTACTTGGCGTGAATATGAGGCTCTTCGTGATCACCTCACACGTGAACTTCGTGTTACTACGGAGACATTTGATACTGAAATTCAGGGTGTCAACTTGAAGGTCGATGAGGCTACTACGGCTATTAACACCGTTCAAACATCGATGACGACTCTTCAAGCATCTATGAATACTTTGACTCAAGCTGTTCAGGATATCCGTACTATGGTACAACAACAACCACAACACCCATTTGATGAAGATGGCAGTGTCAATGGTGACAATGCGGATGCTGCTGCGGCTCAAGGCATGGGACGTGGTGTTGGTCGTGGTCTTCCACGTGGAGTCAATCGCGGTTTTGTTGAAATTGGAGCCCGTCGTGTTCCTCTACAACAAGACGATGGTTTGGGTAAGCCCAAGTTCTCAATTCCCAGATTTGAAGGAGGTACTGATGTTGAAGAATATCTTACATGGGAGCTGAAGATTGAGAGATTATGGCGTTTACATCCTGATTATACTGAAGATAAGAAGATCAAACTTGCTTCTTCTGAATTTGATGGTTACGCATTGCGTTGGTGGGATGCTCTTGTTCAGAATCGCGAAGAAGATGGTGAGCTTGCTATTGTCACATGGCGTACTATGAAGGCGGCAATGAGAGCTCGTTTTGTTCCTACCAATTACTTGCGTTCTGTGTTTGATAAGCTGACCCAATTGAAGCAAGGTGTGTTGACAGTTGATGCCTATTACATGGAGATGGAGATGCTTATGCAGCGTGCCCGTGTCCGTGAGTCTTTGGAGATGACAATGCAGCGTTTTCTCAATGGGCTCAAGTTTAATATCAAAGGCATTGTGCGTCATCACAAATATGCTACCATGAATGAGTTGCTACATCATGCAAGAGAAGCTGAGTCACAGTTGGCTGAAGAAGCGCAACAGAGGGGCCGTGCTACAGGCGCAGGGCGCTACACGCCTAGGCCGCCGCCTTCTACGGCACCATCTACGCGTCCTACAGATGTTCCTTCTTCGTCTAGCAAGCCGGTCTCCAATGTGTCTCACACAAAGAAGCCCGTCCCTGCAGCAAGTGGAACTAGTTCTAGTATGTCTACAGCGCGCAACCGTGATATGCTTTGTCATACATGTGGTGGCAAGGGTCACTTCAAGAAGGATTGTCCTAACCGCAAAGTTATGATCATTAATGAGGACAATGAATATGAAACTGGAGACGATGCTGATCCGGATGCTCCGGAAGATGATGATTATGACAGCGATAGTTTTGATGCTTATCCTTCAGAAGCTCAAACTATAGTTGTTTCACAGCGTGTTCTCAATGTGCAGCCTAGTGCATCTACGCAGCGCTGCAATTTGTTCCAAACAAAGGCACTTGTTGGTCCTGATAAAGCTTGCAAGGTTATTATTGATGGCGGGAGTTGTCGCAATTTAGCAAGCAAAGAGTTATGTGCCAAGCTGAAACTGAAATATCTACCGCACCCGCATCCATATTATATTCAGTGGTTGAGCAATAATGGTGAGATGAAGGTGAGCCACATGGTGCGTGTTGATTTTGAGATTGGACCGTATAAGGATTCCATTGACTTTGATGTGGTTCCTATGACGGTTTGCCATCTACTGTTGGGCCGGCCATGGCTCTATGACCGTTCTGTGCAACACAATGGCCGCGCCAATACATATCACTTGGAGTTCAAGGGCAAGAAAATTAACTTACAGCCTATGTCACCACAGCAGATTGTCAATGAGTCTCGTCAAAAGATTGAAGTCAATTTGGAGGATGCATCCATAGATAGGCGAGAGAATTGTAATACCGTGAGTGATATAACGAAAAGTGAGCGAGTGCATTCCTTAGTCTCATTAGCCACCAAAGAAGACATGAGAGAATTTAGTGAGGATCCTACGGCCATGCCTCTTGTGCTTTTGTACAGGGGTACGGTTTTGGTTTCTAACGACATGACCCCTCTTCCTCTTGGTGTTTCTAATGTTTTGCAGGAATTTGGCGACGTGTTTCCGGAGGAGGTACCCGCAGGACTACCACCATTGCGAGGTATTGAGCATCAAATTGACTTGATTCCCGGAGCTTCGCTGCCCAATAGGGCGCCATATCGCACTAATCCCGAAGAGACGAAGGAGATACAGAAGCAAGTACAAGCGCTACTCGACAAAGGTTATATCCGCATAAGCCTTAGTCCTTGTGCTGTTCCTGTTATTCTAGTTCCTAAGAAAGATGGTACTTGGCGTATGTGCGTAGATTGTAGAGCTATAAACAACATTACTATTCGATATCGTCATCCTATTCCCCGTTTAGAGGATATGCTAGATGAATTGAGTGGTGCTGCTGTGTTCTCTAAAATTGATTTGCGTAGTGGTTATCATCAAATTAGGATGAAAGAAGGGGATGAGTGGAAAACAGCCTTTAAAACAAAATTTGGTTTATATGAGTGGTTAGTAATGCCTTTTGGATTAACTAATGCACCTAGCACTTTCATGAGACTGATGAACCATGTTTTGCGTGAATTTATTGGCAAATTTGTGGTTGTGTACTTTGATGACATATTAATCTACAGCCGCAATGAATCTGATCATACTATACATATTCGACATGTTTTGCAAGTGTTGCGTGATAATCAACTTTATGGTAATCTTGAGAAGTGCACATTTTGCAAAGATAAGGTCATATTTCTGGGTTATGTTGTCTCTCAGCATGGAGTAGAAGTAGATGAGTCTAAAATTGAAGCTATTCAAAATTGGCCTACTCCCATGAATGTGAGTCAAGTTCGAAGTTTTCATGGTCTAGCTGGGTTTTATAGAAGATTTGTGCCCAACTTTAGTACTATTGCTGCACCTTTGAATGATTTAACTAAAAAGGGTGTTGTCTTTGAGTGGGGCGCAGCCCAAGACCATGCATTTGATGAACTGAAACGATTGTTAACTTTCAATAAGCAATTTGAGATTGAATGTGATGCTAGTGGTATTGGAATTGGTGGTGTGTTGATGCAAGAGGGTCGCCCCATTGCATATTTTTCTGAGAAACTATCTGGTGCTAAGTTGAACTATCCAATATATGATAAAGAATTGTATGCTTTAATTAGAGTTCTTGAGGTTTGGCAACATTACTTGTGGCCAAAAGAATTTATTATACATTCTGATCATGAAGCTTTGAAATATCTGAAAGCTCAATCTACTTTGCATAAGCGTCTAGCTAAGTGGGTTGAGTTCATTGAATCTTTTCCATACATTATTAAGCATAAGAAGGGAAAAGATAATATTGTTGCTGATGCTCTATCTAGGAAGAATATGCTGTTAACTCAACTTGATGTTAAAATTCCTGGATTAGAGATACTATGTGATTTGTATGCCACTGATCATGATTTTGCTGAACCATATCGCTTATGTGCTCTTGGTAAAGCATGGGAAAAATATCACATACATGATGGGTTCTTGTTTAGAGCTAACAAATTATGTGTTCCAGAATCGTCTGTGCGTTTGCTCTTATTGCAGGAATCACATGCTGGAGGTTTGATGGGTCACTTTGGGCGTGAGAAGACGCTACTCATGCTAGCTGACCACTTTTATTGGCCAAAGATGAGGCGGGACGTGGATCGATATGTAAAGAGATGCATTACTTGCAACAAGTCCAAGTCCAAGCTGAAGCCTCACGGTTTGTATACTCCTTTACCGGCACCTACTACACCATGGGAGGATATTAGTATGGATTTTGTGTTGGGTTTGCCGCGTACTAAAAGAGGCCATGATTCTATATTTGTGGTAGTGGATAGATTCTCTAAGATGTCACATTTTATTGCCTGCCACAAGAGCGACGATGCGTCGCATATTGCTAACCTGTTTTTCAGGGAGATTGTACGTCTACATGGAGTCCCAAAGACTATTGTTTCTGATCGTGACGTGAAGTTTATGAGCTACTTCTGGAAGACGCTTTGGAGAAAGCTGGGGACGAAGCTGCTGTTCAGCACTACTTGTCATCCCCAAACTGATGGTCAAACTGAAGTGGTGAATAGAACATTGTCACAACTGTTGAGATCCATGATCAAGAAGAACCTGAAGGAGTGGGAAGAGTGTTTGCCGCATGTGGAGTTTGCTTACAACAGGGCGGTACATTCTACCACGGAGCTGTGTCCTTTTGAGGTGGTGTATGGTTTCAAACCCATTACTCCACTTGACTTGTTGCCTTTGCCCATACACGAGAGAGTTAATATGGAGGCATCCAAGAGGGCAGATTTTGTGAAGAAAATCCATGTGAAGACTAAAGAGTTGATCGAGAAGAAAGGCAAGAGCAATGCTGCAAGGAAGAACAAGAAGCGCAAGGAGATGTTGTTCAAGCCTGGTGATTTGGTCTGGGTACATTTTCGCAAGGATAGGTTCCCAACGCTGAGGAAGTCTAAGTTGAAGCCGCGGGGTGCTGGTCCTTACAAAGTGCTTGCCAAGATCAATGACAATGCATACTCGATAGATCTTCCAGAAGATGAGTTTGGTGTCAGTAATTCTTTCAATGTTGCTGATTTGACACCGTATGACGGAGAAGACCTTGGAGCGTCGGGGTCGACGCCTTTTGAAGGGGGGGGGGATGATGAGGACATCCCTACCTCACTACTACCTCCGTCATTGCCAATTGAAGATGAACCTGCTGTGAAGCTCAAGTCCGATGAAGTTCGGATTGGACCAATTACAAGAGCTCGTGCGAAGCTACTTAAGCAACAGGTGAATTTGTTCCTAAACGATACTTTGATTGATGAGAACTTTATACTGCCTAAGTCCTATTACTTATGTATCATCAGGTATCAAGAGGAGACGAGCATCGCACGAGGAGAGAGCAGCTGGACGTGAAGATGGACGTGAAGCTGGACAAGGAGCTGGACATGAAGATATCTCATGGACGCGCGAGGGAGGAGCGGGAGGAATGCGCGAGAGGAGAAGAAGAAGCCAGTCCGGTCCAGCGCCCGGTCAGACCGGCCTCCACGCCGGACTGCCCGGTTGCAGCACCCGGTCGACCGGGCCCCTGACCGGCCCACCCGGTTCTGGTCCGGTTGACGCAGCCTCGTACCGGGCGCCAACCGGACGTTTTTCTGCGACGTTTCCGGTTGCAGCGTCCGGTCGACCGGACCACAGACCGGACCGCCCGGTCACCAGCCCGGTTGACCGGATCCCAGACCGGACCAGTCCGAGTCTGTCTCGACCAGATCTATTCTGGGTCGGTTTTACTTGTATTTTTCGACCAGAACTCGTCCCGGACGCCTATATAAGTGCCTTGGACGACCCCCTAGCTGCTTTAGACCACGTTTAAGATAAACCCTAGTTCATAGTTGTTTGCTAAGCAAAGCTATTGTTCCCCAACTCTCCAATTCGTTGCGATCTGGAGTTTTATGCTACTGAAAGTTTGTGTGATCTGCTGTTCCATTGGGGATTAGAAGATTGCAATTTACCGCTTCGTGGTCGGCGGCTACGTGCGCAAGTGTGTGGAGTTGCGAATATCTTGCAGGGTTGAGATCTGTTGCATTGGCTACAGGAATCAATCGAGAGACTTCGTCGGCGTCATACAAGTTATCTTCACCATATCATCGATTCCCTCCGCTGCAATCATCCATCGTGTTCATCACCACCGTCGCTTACTGAGAAGATCGGGCAACCCCATATCAGAGATGAACGTGAAGAAGGACGTGGAGCTGGACCCGACGTCATGCGAAGCGCGCCAAGGAAAGGAGAAGGTCGGCCGGCCCAGAACCCGGTTGACCGGCCGCCAGACCGGGCCACCCGGTCCAAACCGGGAATCCCTGTAACCGGGCGCCATCCAGGGGCTACGGAACACATCGTCAGAAGTCAGCCGGCCCAGGACCCGGTCCGACCGGCCCCTCGACCGGGCAGCCCGGTCCAAACCGGACGCTCCGCTGACACCAACCGGGCGCGTTACTGCGCCTCCGGGACCCCTCCGGTCACCCTCCGGTCTAGGACCCGGTCTGGACCGGCGCCGGTCCCAGGGCCGGTCTGACCGGGCTCCTAACCGGATTCGTCGAATCGCCTTGTTAAAACTGCTTAAGTCGTGTACTTCATACCTTTTCGCCATGTGTCACCTTGTAAGCCTATATAAGGACCCAGGACGCCCCCTTTACCTCTTTAGACTAAATCTGAGCTTAAAACTACTTTTGAGCTTTGTCTCCCTAGGGTTAGATCCCCTTTGTAATCAAGGCTACTCTTGTTGAGGATTTGGATATTTGTGAGTGAGATTCAAGTGCCCCCACTCTCTCTCGCTCATCGGTCTCCGTCTCCAACACCAATCTCTCCTCTCGGAATTCTACTTCGTGTCTCTTCCGGGTGGATTCTATTGGCGTGGTCCATCGAGCCACGAGGGTAAGAATCGGTTGTATCGGGTTGGTGTGCGCGGACTTGTTCTTCGTGTTCTTCGTGTTCTTCATCCTCTCCCTCTTTTCCCCTTTGGATTTGGGTCAATCGCGAGATCGGGCCACAAACTAGGTCTTAGACCTCATCACTCTAAGGGAAGAAAAGGGTGAAGCCCCCATTGATACTTGGGAAGAGATGAAGGAGGAGATGCAAGCTCGTTTTGTGCCCACACACTTCATGACCGACCTCTTCAACAAACTCCAAAAATTGAAGCAAACACCAAGACCGTCGAGGAGTTCTACAATGAGATGGAGTTGACTATGATGCGAGCCAACATTCAAGAATTCGAGAACCAAACTATTGCTCGGTTCTTCAATGGCCTAAATTACCAAGTCAAGAGGATTGTTGAGTTCCAAACTCATATGGTTGAGTTGGTACACCAAGCCACCAAGGCCTTCTTCATGTGCTCATCAAGAGCAATGATAAAATACTGGTACAACCTTAGAAATCATCATATCAAGAAAACTCCTCACTTGTGTGACCGTCTTTGGCTGCGGCCAACTCTCAATTGCCTCAATCTTGGCTGGATGCACTTCAATACCCTGCAGAGTAACAACATAGCCAAGAAACGCAACTCGATTGGTGCAAAAGGTGCACTTCTCAAGATTACCATACAAATGATCCTCCAAAGATTTTCTATAAATCATAATATCATCGAAGTATACCAACACAATCGTCCAATAAAAGCATGTAAAACTTCGTTCATCAGTCTCATGAAAGTACTAGGAGCATTAGTTAATCCAAAAGGCATTACTAACCACTCATATAAACTGAACTTAGTTTTAAACGTTGTTTTCCATTCATCTCCTAATTGCATATGATGAGGACATCCCATCTATTGATACAACCGCTGTACCTACAGCCACACAAATTAAAGGACCAATCACTTGAGCTCGTGCCAAACAACTTAACTATCAGGTACTTTCGTTTCTTGGAACTATTCCTCACATACATGAGAATATGATGCTGCCTAAATCAGATGTGTTTGTTACTCTTAGGAATGATGGACCTAGCATGGATGAGAGGGACAAGCATTGGAGCATGATCACACATGGAGGAGATGGCAGCAAACATGTGAGGATTGAAGAAGACGCTGCGAGTGGAGATTTCAGAACTTTGAAGCCACCATAATTGGAGATGAAGACATGGACGAACTATAGAGTTCTCCACTTCATAATTTCGTCCACATGAGTCCATGGTGCTGCGACACCATTAGACGCTTATGCAAAGTAGATTGGGCTTTCAGATATTTTAAAACTTCATGATCAGAATGTATGATAAATTCTTTTGGCCACAAGTAATGTTGCCAAACCTCAAGAACTCTAATTAAAGCATACAATTCTTTATCATATATAGGATAGTTCAACTTAGCACCAGAAAGTTTCTCAGAAAAATATGCAATTGGGCGACCCTCTTGCATCAACACACCACCAATTCCAATACAACTAGCATCACATTCAATCTCAAATTGCTTATTGAAATCAGGAAGTGCAAGCAACGGTGCAGAAGTTAACAATCGTTTCAGTTCATCAAATGCATGATCTTGGGCTGCGCCCCACTCAAAGACAACACCCTTTTTAGTCAAATCATTCAAAGGTGCAGCAATAGTACTAAAGTTGGGCACAAATCTTCTATAAAACCCAGCTAGACCATGAAAACTTCTAACTTGACTCACATTCATGGGAGTAGGCCAATTTTGAATAGCTTCAATTTTAGACTCATCTACTTCTACTCCATGCTTAGAGACAACATAACCCAGAAATATGACCTTATCTTTGCAAAATGTGCACTTCTCAAGATTACCATAAAGTTTATTATCACGCAACACTTGCAAAACATGTCGAATATGTATAGTATGATCAGATTCATTGCGGCTGTAGATTAATATATCATCAAAGTACACAACCACAAATTTGCCAATAAAATCACGCAAAACATGGTTCATCAATCTCATGAAAGTACTAGGTGCATTAGTTAAACCAAAAGGCATTACTAACCACTCATATAAACCAAATTTTCTTTTAAAGGTTGTTTTCCACTCATCCCCTTCTTTCATCCTAATTTGATGATAACCACTACGCAAATCAATTTTAGAGAAAACAGCAGCACCACTCAATTCATCTAGCATATCCTCTAAACGGGGAATAGGATGACGATATCGAATAGTAATGTTGTTAATCGCTCTACAATCTACACACATGCGCCAAGTACCATCTTTCTTAGGAACTAGAATAACAGGAACATCACAAGGACTAAGGCTTATGCGGATATAACCTTTGTCGAGTAGCACTTGTACTTGCTTCTGTATCTCCTTCGTCTCTTCGGGATTAGTGCGATATGGCGCCCTATTGGGCAGCGAGGCGCCGGGGATCAAGTCAATTTGATGCTCAATACCACGTAGCGGTGGTAGTCCTGCGGGCACCTCCTCCGGAAACACGTCGCTGAATTCCTGCAATACATTAGAAACACCAAGAGAAATAGGGGTCATGTTGTTAGAAACCAAAACCTCACCCTTGTACATGAGCACAAGAGGCATGGCTGTAGGATCCTCACTAAATTCTCTCATGTCCTCTTTGGTGGCTAGAAGCACTAAGGAATTCACTCTCTCACTTTTCGTCATATCACTCATGGCATTACAATTCTCTCGCCTATCTAGAGGTGCATCCTCCAAGTTTACTTCAATCTTCTGACGAGACTCATTGACAATTTGCTGTGGTGACATAGGCTGTAAGTTAATTTTCTTGCCCTTGAACTCCAAGTGATATGTATTGGCGCGGCCATTGTGTTGCATAGAACGGTCATAGAGCCATGGCCGGCCCAACAGTAGATGGCACACCGTCATAGGAACCACATCAAAGTCAATGGAATCCTTATACGGTCCAATCTCAAAATCAACATGCACCATGTGGCTCACCTTCATATCACCATTATTGCTCAACCACTGAATATAATATGGATGCGGGTGCGGTAGATACTTCAGTTTCAGCTTGGCACATAACTTTTGCTTGTGCGACAACTCCCGCCATCAATAATAACCTTGCAAGCTTTATCAGACCACAAGTGCCTTTGAGAACACGCTGTGAAACAACTATAGTTTGAGCTTCTGAAGGATAAGCATCAAAACTATCGCTGTCATAATCATCATCTTCCGGAGCATCCGGATCAGCATCGTCTCCAGTTTCATATTCATTGTCCTCATTAATGATCATAACTTTGCGGTTAGGACAATCCTTCTTGAAGTGACCCTTGCCACCACATGTATGACAAAGCATATCACGGTTGCGCGCCGTTGACATATTAGAACTAGTTCCACTTGCTGCAGGGACGGGCTTCTTTGTGTGGGACACATTGGAGACCGGCTTGCTAGACGAAGAAGGAACATCCGTAGGACGCATAGATGGCGCCGTGGAGGGTGGCGGCCTAGGCGTGTAGCGCCCTGCGCCTGTAGCACGGCCCCTCTGTTGCGCTTCTTCAGCCAACTGTGATTCAGCTTCTCTTGCATGATGTAGTAGCTCATTCATTGTAGTATAGCTGTGATGACGCACAATGCCTTTGATATTAAACTTGAGCCCATTGAGGAAACGCTGTAGTGTCATCTCCAAAGACTCACGGACACGGGCACGCTGCATAAGCATCTCCATCTCCATGTAATAAGCATCAACTGTCATAACACCTTGCTTCAATTGGGTCAACTTATCAAACACAGAACGCAAGTAATTGGTAGGAACAAAACGAGCTCTCATTGCCGCCTTCATAGTACGCCATGTGATAATAGGCAGCTCACCATCGTCTTCGCGAGCACGAACAAGTCCATCCCACCAACGCAATGCGTAGCCATCAAATTCAGAGGAAGCAAGTTTGATCTTCCTATCTTCAGTATAGTCATGTAATCTCCATAATCTCTCAATTTTCAGCTCCCATGTAAGATATTCTTCAACATCAGTAGTACCTTCAAATCTGGGAATTGAGAACTTGGGCTTACCCAAACCATCGTCTTGCGGCTGTGGAGGAACACGGCGTGCACCAAGTTCAACATAACCGCGATTGACGCCACGTGGAAGACCACGACCACGTCCAATGCCTTGAGCAGCAGCATCCGCATTATCACCATTGACACTGCCATCTTCATCAAGTGGTTGTTGTGGTTGTTGTTGTACCATAGTACGGATGTCATGGACGGCTTGAGTCAAAGTATTCATAGATGCTTGAAGAGTCGTCATCGATGTTTGAACGGTGTTAATAGCCGTAGTAGCCTCATCGACCTTCAAGTTGACACCCTGAATTTCAGTATCAAATGTCTCCGTAGTAACACGAAGTTCACGTGTTAGGTGATCACGAAGAGCCTCATATTCCATCCAAGTAACCGGCGAGGACGGATCCTTTTTCTGCATCACGTCAAACTCAGAAGAAGACATGATTAGTAGGTTAGTGCACTAAACAAAAAATCTTTGGTGGTACTCTCACAACTCACTCAAAACTGATAAGAAAGGTGAATCTTACCGCTCCAAAGTGAATTAGTATTGCTTACCAACTTGGATTGACGGACTAGTGCACGGATGTAGCGAAGCGAATATCAAGGGTATAAGAACAATCACACGACCAAGCAGGATATATGTGGGGCTGTAGGTGGGCTACCTATTTGCACCAATAACAAGCTCTAGCGCTGACCGTAGACAACCAAAGATACTCACACAAGGCGATAAATGTGGCAATGCAACTATATGGATGAAAGGTTGCAATGCACTCGAGAGACGCTAGCAAAGCTCAACGAGACAGACACAAGATTGCTCAACTACAGGTGCAGTAAAGAAAACTTAGGCCTTCACTTGATTCTACTAGCACTTCACTTTTCTTTTTGGATTTTTCTTTTGTATCACACACGCAGCTATGTAGCGCTTCTTTGTTTTTGCTTCTTTTCTATTTATTTTTTTAACACAACTCCTTGATAACACGGCCAACAAGATATGCAAAGCACCAAAACCCTAATGAGCAGCCTGTCGAGCGGTAAAACTAGTCTCTTCTGGGGAAGTTCCTAGTCACGTATATCGATAGGCTGTGTCTATGGTTTGGACAAACACACTGTAAGCTATGGGGACTCGGAGTAACAAAAACTGACACTAAAAGATAAAACTAGATGATGTAGAGACACAAACCCTAACAATTCTACTAGAAGAAAGATAAAGTTACGCAAAAACAACTACGAAAAGCAACTAAAACTCGAAATTAGTGCAATCTAAAGCTATGGCAAACCCTAACCCTAATATTTTTGGCTTTTTCTGTATAGGAAAACACTCACAACTCAACTATGGGGTGGATTGTGGATGGCTTACCGAGGAAACACTGAAATCTGATACCAAGATGATAAGGGGTTGCCCGATCTTCTCAGTAAGCGACGGGTGGTGATGAACACGATGGTGTATGCAGCGGAGGGAATCGATGATATGGTGTAGATAACTTGTATGACGCCGACGAAGTCTCTCGATTGATTCCTGTAGCCAATGCAACAGATCTCAACCCTGCAAGATATTCGCAACTCCACACACTTGCGGTAAATTGCAATCTTCTAATCCCCAATGGAACAGCAGATCACACACAAACTTTCAGTAGCATAAAACTCCAGATCGATACGAATTGGAGAGTAGTATTCAATAGTTTTGCAGAGCAAACAACTAAGAACTAGGGTTTATCTTAAACATGGTCTAAAGCAACTTTGGGGGCGTCCTATGGACTTATATAGGCGTCCGGGACGACCTCAGGTCGAAAAAGTACGAAAATAACCGACCCAGAATAGATCTGGTCGAGACAGACTCGGACTCGGCCGGTCTGGAATCCGGTTGACCGGGTCTGTGACCGGGTCGTCTGGTCTAGACCGGGTCTAGGACCGGGTGAAAACCGGACGAAGCGTCAATGCTCCCTGGATGGTTGCCCGGTTGGCACAAGCGCAGAATCCGGTTTGGACCGGGTGGTCCGGTGCCACGGCCGGTCTGACCGGGCCTGGGACCGGCCTGAAGAACTCCTCCTCTCGCGCATGCCTCCCGCTCCTCCCTCGCGCGTCCATGGGATGTCTTCACGTCCAGCTCCAACGTCCAGCTGCTCCTCTCCTCTCCTCCTGTGCGATGCTTGGTTCCTCCTCATACCTGATCATACATAAGTAATACGACTTAGGTAGTATAAAATTCTCATTGATCAAAGTATCGTTTAGGAACAAGTTCACGTGTTGTTTAAGTAGCTTCGCACGAGCTCGTGTCATTGGTCCAATCCTAACTTCATTGGATTTGAGCTTCACGGCTTCATCTTCATCTTGCAATGACGGAGGTAGTAGTGAGGTAGGGATGTCCTCATCAATCATTGTCCCATAGACCCCCTGCCACACCTTGCATTGTCTTTTCAGTTTTGCATAATTGAATTTGTGTCTGCATCTTCGTGTCGAGTTGCTGGTCTTAGCGTCTAGTTCCTTTAGAGTTTCGAGTTCTGGTCATAGTAGTTACGCCGCCGCCGCATACTCGCATCGCTCGCAGATCATCACCACCATATACTTCCGCCGCTGCCATATACACCCACCAGATCGTTTCCGCCACCATCAGATATGATAAGGGCTAAGCCCAAGGGTGTGCCCGACCTTCACGGATTTGGGTGGAATTCGTGGGGGAGGTGGAATAACGCGATGAACACGAAGAACGCGAGGGGAATCGTGGGATACAAACACACACACACACAATCCGGTTTGTCCTCGTTGGCCCGAAACACCAACTCGATAGAAGTTGCCGGAAAAGACCTTTCGGTAGAAGTCCCGCAAAAAGATCGACAAATCGAGATCCTATGAATCTAGAAGGGTGAAAAGACCAAAATCGATAGAAGTGCAAGCAAAAGACCCAAAGGTAGAAGTGCAAGCAAAAGACCAATATTGGTAGAAGTCACCAAAGAGATACAATAGGATTCGATAAGGAGCCCGGGTGGGTACAAGATCTAAGATCTATGGTAGGGGTTCCCACAAGGGTCAAGAGCAAAGCTCAGGTTTAATTTCATATCAAGTCTAATCTCAGATCTGAGCCAACACGGCTATTTATAGTGGGTGGGGCGAAGGGGTAAGTTACAAGCCAAATCTGCCAGTTTTGGGTGCTGAAACGCGTGCGGGCGGAAGTTCCGGTCAGGTGGAAGTTTCGGTCCTCTGGGACGGAAGTTCCGGCTGGATCCTCTTTCCTGGACGCTGGACAGCATCTTGGCGGCATCTGGGCGGAAGTTCCGGTCCTTGGGGGCGGAACTTCCGGTCGATACCCGGCCAACTTCCGGCCTAGTTCCGGAAACGGCCAATTTCCTCGCGGTAACATCCAGTGTTGTTTTGGCGCAATTTCGGAACTAGGGCGGAACTTGGGCGGAAGTTCCGGTGGGCGGAAGTTCCGGTCTGGATCCTTTTTCACAGGGAATCGGCGAAAGTTCCGGTCCTGGGGGCGGAAGTTCCGGCTGGCGCTGTAGCTCCATCTTCTTCGTTTTCAGCTCTCTCTCCATTGGCTTGGTCTCCATGGCTTGTGTCTTGACCGATGTACCTGATTGAACACAAGGTATTGGCATGAAGTAGCATGCCATCCAATGAGGTATCAAATGCATACGTGGAAAGGAGCGAATTCACCTCTTGGTGTAGTGCTTGGGCTCGAGCTCGTGTCATTGGACCACGAGGAGGGCTTGTCGGTCTTGAGGAGGCGGTGTCCAAAGGCCACCCCGTATCATCTCCCCCCCTTGGGAAAGAGTCGTCCTCGACTCTATGTTCTCCTCATCGCCATGATAGGGTGAGAGGTCGGACACATTGAATGTGTTGCTCACCAAGTACTTGGATGTTGGTATGTCGATGACGTAGGCGTTGTCGTTGATGCGCTTGAGGACCTTGAAGGGACCATCGCCTCGGGGCTTGAGCTTGGAGTTTCTTTCTTGAGGGAAGCGGTCCTTGCGAAGGTGTATCCACACTAGGTCTCCTTCATTGAAGATCCGTGCCTTTTTCTTCATGTTTAGTCTAGTGGCTTGACGAAGAACTTGTTGCTCGATAGTTGCCCTTGTATCTTCATGTAGCTTCTTCATGTATTGGGCTCGCTTGTCGATGTTCATGTTTACTTGCTCATGTAGCGGAAGAGGAAGGAGGTCAATCGCCGTAGGTGGTTCAAACCCATATACGACCATGAAGGGACTTCTCATTGTTGTAGAGTGCTTGGCGCGGTTGTAGGCGAACTCCGCATGCGGGATGCAATCTTCCCATGCTTTCAAATTCTTCTTGACAAGGACTCGTAGTAGTGTGGAGAGGCTTCGGTTCACCACTTCGGTTTGCCCATCGGTTTGGGGGTGCGAGGATGATGAGAACAAAAGCTTGACGTTGAACTTGGCCATGAGTGTCTTCCAAAGATAACTCATGAACTTGACATCTCGGTCCGAGACAATGCTTCTTGGTACACCGTGGAGTCTCACAATTTCCCTAAAAAACAAGGAGGCAATATGTGAAGCATCATCCGTTCGGGAGCATGGTATAAAATGAGCCATTTTTGAGAATCTATCAACTACCACAAAAATTGAATCATGACCATATTTAGTTCGAGGTAATCCTAGTACAAAGTCCATGCTTATATCGGACCAAGGAGCATAAGGAATAGGCAACGGTGTATAAAGACCATATGGATTGGAAGTGGACTTAGCTTGTAAGCATGTTGTGCACCGGCGGCAAAGGCGTTCCACGTCACGGTACATTCTTGGCCAATAGTAGTGAGTTGAGAGCATTGCATACGTCTTCTCTCGGCCAAAGTGTCCCATAAGACCACCACCATGCGATTCTTGTAAGAGCAAAAGGCGAAGCGAAGACATTGGAACACAAAGTTTGTTGCCTTTGAACAAGAATCCTTGGTGCAAATAGAAATCATCGATGCCCTTTTCAATGGAACACTTTGCAAAAATTGGGCCAAAGAAGGTATCGGAGGCATATTGGTCTTTGATTTCATCAAGACCCAAAACATGGAAATCCAAACGAGTGAGTAAAAGGGTGAGCTTGCGGGAAAGGGCATCCGCACATTGTCCTTGCCCTTCTTGTATTTTATTACATATGGAAAGGACTCAATGAACTCAACCCATTTTGCATGTCTTTTGTTCAAATTGTGTTGACTTTTCAAATATTTCAAAGATTCATGGTCGGAGTGAATAACAAACTCTTTTGGCCAAAGATAATGTTGCCAAACTTCAAGAACATGAACCAAAGCATAAAGTTCCTTGTCATATATAGGATAGTTGAGGCGTGCGCCATCCAACTTCTCGCTATAGTATGCCACGGGTTTTCCATTTTGCATAAGGACACCACCAATTCCAAGTCCACTCGCATCACATTCTATCTCAAAAGTTTTAGCAAAATCGGGAAGAACGAGTAGTGGTGCCTCGGTGAGTTTCTTTTTCAATTCATCAAAAGCGTTTTGTTGTGCCTTGCCCCAAACAAACAGAACATTCTTTTTAGTAAGCTCATTTAAAGGGCAAGCAATGGTGCTAAAATCTTTCACAAAGCGTCTATAGAAACCGGCAAGTCCATGAAAACTTCGAACTTGACCAACGTTTGTAGGAGTGGGCCAATTGTGGATGGCCTCAACCTTGGAAGAATCAACTTCAATCCCGTTGGCGGAAACCACAAAACCAAGAAAAACCAACTTGCTTTGTGCAAAGGTGCACTTGGGAAGATTTGCAAAAAGCTTCTCACGGCGCAAGATGCATAAGACTTCTCTCACATGTTGCACATGGTCCTCGAGGTTTTTGCTATAAATGAGAATATCATCAAAGTATACAACCACGCTCTTGCCAATGAGAGGTCTCAAGATGTGGTTCATAAGACGCATGAAAGTTGAAGGAGCATTGGATAGACCAAATGGCATGACAAGCCATTCATATAGACCAAGTTTGGTCTTGAATGCCGTCTTCCATTCGTCACCCACGGCCATGCGGATTTGATGGTAGCCACTATGATGCGCGTAGATGTACACGTCCGTTGGGAACCCCAAGAGGAAGGTATGATGCGCACATCAGCAAGTTTTCCCTCAGAAATAAACCAAGGTTATCGAACCAGTAGGAGCCAAGAAGCACGTGAAGGTTGTTGGTGGAGGAGTGTAGTGCGGCGCAACACCAGTGAAACCGGCGCCAACGTGGAACCTGCACAACACAATCAAAGTACTTTGCCCCAACGTAACATGAGGTTGTCAATCTCACCGGCTTGCTGAAAACAAAGGATTAAGCGTATCGAGTGGAAGATGGTGTTTGTTTGCAAAGAACAGTAAAGAACAGTAGAATGTATTCAGATTTAAAAGAATGGACCGGGGTCCACAGTTCACTAGTGGTGTCTCTCCAATAAGATAACTAACATGCTGGGTG
This sequence comes from Lolium multiflorum, assembly GCA_030979885.1. Lineage (NCBI taxonomy): Eukaryota > Viridiplantae > Streptophyta > Magnoliopsida > Poales > Poaceae > Lolium > Lolium multiflorum. The sequence continues at coordinate 172,453,573 of CM061749.1, read as the reverse complement.
AACAAATTACAGGCGGGAATTGACAAATAAAGATTCAATACATATCAATGATGATTACTATGAGATTTAATCAGGGCATTACGACAAAGTACATAGACCGCTATCCAGCATGCATCTATGCCTAAATAATCCACCTTCAGGTTATCATCCGAACCCATTCCAGTATTAAGTTGTAAACAAAAGATAATTGCATTAAGTATGGTGCGTAATGTAATCAACACAAATATCCTTAGACAAAGCATCGATGTTTTATCCCTAGTAGCAACAGCACATCCACAACCTTAGAACCTACTGTCACGTCCCAGATTCAATGGAGGCATGAACCCACTATCGAGCATAATTACTCCCTCTTGGAGTTACAAGTATCAACTTGGCCAGAGCCTCTACTAGCAACGGAGAGCATGCAAGAACATAAACAACACATATATGATAGATTGATAATCAACTTGACATAATATTCTATATTCATCGGATCCCGCCAAACACAACATGTAGCATTACAAATAGATGATCTTGATCATGTTAGGCAGCTCACAAGATCTAAACAATGATAGCACAAGCGGAGAAGACAACCATCTAGCTACTGCTATGGACCCATAGTCCAAGGATGAACTACTCACGCATCAATCCGGAGGCGGGCATGATGATGTAGAGCCCCTCCGGTGATGATTCCCCTCTCCGGCGGGTGCGATCTCCTGAATCCCCCGAGATGGGATTGGCGGTGGCGGCCTCTCGGTAATGTTTTCCGTATCGTGGCTCTCGGTACAGGGGTTTCGCGACGAAGGCTATTTGTAGGCAGAAGGGTAGGTCAGGGGGCGACGCGAGGCCCACACACTAGGCCGGCGCGGCCAGGGCTTGGCCGCGCCGCCCTAGTGTGTCGGCGCCTCGTGGCCCCACTTCCTTTCCCCTCGGTCTTCTGGAAGCTTCGTGTAAAAATAGCCCCTGGGCGTTGATTTCGTCCAATTCCGAGAATATTTCCTTACTAGGATTTCTGAAACCAAAAACAGCAACGGCACTTCGGCATCTTGTTAATAGGTTAGTGCCGGAAAATGTATAATAATGCTGTAAAGTATGTATAAAACATTCAAGTATTGACATAAAAGTAGCATGGAACATAAGAAATTATAGATACGTTTGAGACGTATCAAGCATCCCCAAGCTTAGTTCCTACTCGCCCTCGAGTAGGTAAACGATAACACAAATAATTTCTGAAGTGACATGCTACCAACATAATCTTGATCAACATTATTGTAAAGCATATGAGATGAATGGAGTGATCTGAACAAAAGATTGCTAACAAAGATAATAACTAAACAAATGAATCATATAGCAAAACTTTTCATGAATAATACTTTCAAACAAGTATCAATAAGACTTGCATAAGAGCTAACTCATAAGCAATAAATTCAAAGTAGAATGCATTGAAGCAACACAAAGGATGATTAATTTTCAGCAATTGCCTTCAACTTGTAACATGTATATCTCATGGATATTTGTCAACAGAGTAATATAACAAGTGCAATAAGTAAACATGTAAGAATCAATTCACACAGTTAATACAAGTGTTTGCTTCTAAGATAGAACGAAGTGGGTAAACTGACTCAACATAAAGTAAAAGAATGGCCCTTCGCAGAGGGAAGCATGGATTACTATTTTTGTGCTAGAGCTTTTGTTTTGAAAACATAGAAACAATTTTGTCAACGGTAGTAATAATTCATATGTGCTATGCATAATACTTCCTACAAGTTGCAAGTCTCATGCATAGAGTACTAATAGTGCTCGCACCTTGTCCTACTTAGCTCGGAAAACACGGATTATCATCGCATAACATATGTTTTAACCAAGTGTCACAAAGGGGTACCTCTATGCCGCCTGTACAAGTGTCTAAGGAGAAAGCACGTATTGGATTTCTCGCGTCTGATTATTCTCAACTTAGACATCCATACCGGGACAACATAGACAACAGATAATGGACTCCTCTTTTAATGCTTAAGCATTCAACAACAGTTAATATTCTCATAAGAGATTGAGGTTGTATGTCCAAACTGAAACTTCCACCATGATACATGGCTTTAGTTAGCGGCCCAATGTTCTTCTCTAACATATGCATACTCAAACCATTTGATCATGAAATCGCACTTACTTCAGACAAGACGAACATGCATAGCATCTCACATGATATCCAACAAAGGTAAAGTTGATGGCGTCCCCAGAAACATGGTTACCGCTCAACAAGCAACTTATAAGAATTAAGACACATAACTACATATTCATCACCACAATAGTTTTTAAGCTATTTTTCCCATGAGCTATATATTGCAAAGGTAAAGGAATGAAATTTTAAAGGTAGCACTCAAGTAATTTACTTTGGAATGGCAGAAAAATACCACATAGTAGGTAGATATGGTGGACACAAATGGCATGGGTTTTGGCTCAAGGTGTTTGGATGCACGAGAAGCATTTCCTCTAAGTACAAGGTTTGGGCTAGCAAGGTTGTTTGAAGCAAACGCAAGTATGAACAGGTACAACAAAACTTACACAAGAACATATTGCAAGCATTATAAGACTACACTGTCTTCCTTGTTGTTCAAACACTTTACCAGAAATTATCTAGACTTAGAGAGACCAATCATGCAAACCAAATTAAACAAGCTCTACGGTAGTTCTTCATTAATAGATTAAACTACATGATGCAAGAGCTTAAACATGATCTATGAGAGCTCAAACAATTGCCAAGTTAATCCAAACCATATGCAGCATTTTCTGATTCCAACCAAATAGCAATTTAACGAAGCAATCAGCCTTCGCCATGAACATTAAAGCACAATTAAGAACACAAGTGTTCCATATGAAAAAGAGGAGCGTAATATCTCCAATATAAGGATGGTGGGATCCAACTTTATTCAAACCAAAACAAAAATAAAAGCAAACCGACGCTCCAAGTAAAGAACATAAGATGTGATGGAATAAAAATATAGTTTCACTAGAAGTGACCTGATAAGTTGTCGATGAAGAAGGGGATGCCTTGGGCATCCCCAAGCTTAGATGCTTGAGTCTTCTTAAAATATGCAGGGATGAACCACCGGGCATCCCCAAGCTTAGACCTTTCACTCTTCTTGATCATAGTATATCATCCTCTTCTCTCGACCCTTGAAAACTTCCTCCACACAAACTTCAAGCAAACTCATTAGAGGGTTAGTGCATAATTACAAATTCACATATTCAGAGATGACACAATCATTCTTAAAACTTCTGGAAGTTAATGGAACAAAGAAACTCATTCAACATAGCAAAAGCGGCAACGCGAAATAAAAGGCAGAATCTGTCAAAAACAGAACAGTCCGTAAAGATGAATCTGGCAGGGGCACTTAACTTGCTCAAATGAAAAAACTCAAAACTAATGAAAGTTGTGTACATATCTGAGGATCACGCTCGTAAATTTTCAGATTTTTTCAATTTTGTTACAGAGAGCTCTGCGAGAATTCGTGACAGACAGCAATGCTGCTTCTGCGCAGCAATCCCAAATATAGCATCAACTTTAGCATGGAAACTTTACTTGGCACAAAAACATGATAAGGAGAGGTTGCTACAGTAGTAAACAACTTCCAAGACTCAACAATACAGTAACAAAATAAAACATGGGTTATCTCCAAAGAAGTGCTTTCTTTATAGCCATTAAGATGAGCTCAGTAATTTTAATGATGCTCTCGCAAGAAATAAGAGTTGAAGCAAAAGAGAGCATCAAGAAGCAAATTCAAAACACATTTAAGTCTAACCCACTTCCTATGAAAAGGAATCTTGTACACAAATAGATTCATGAAGAACAAAGTGACAAGCATAGGAAGATAAAACACGAGTAACTTCAAAATTTTCAGCATATAGAGAAACTTAATATTATTAAGATGCATATAACCATGTTTCCCTCTCTCATAATAACTCTCAGTAGCATCATGAACAAACTCAACAATATAACTATCACATAAAGCATTCTTGTCATGAGCTACATGCATAAAATTATTACTCTCCACATAAGCCTAATCAATTTTATTAGTTGTAGTGGGAGCAAATTCAATAAGATAACTATCATTATTATTTTCATCACCATAATCATCATATATAGGAGGCATATTGTAATCATAATTAATTTTCTCCTCAATAGTAGGTGGACTGAAAATATCATATTCATCATTGCAATCATCATATATAGGAGGTAAAGTATCATCCAAGTAAATTTTCTCCTCCATACTTGGGGGACTAAAAATATCACAACCAGCTTCCCCAAGCTTAGAATTTTCCATAGCATTAGCAACAATGGTGTTCAAAGCAATCATATTAATATTATTGCCATTAGCATGCATATAAAGTTCCATAGGTTTTTTTAATTCTCTCTTCAAACACATCATGTCCTAATTCAAGATAAAGTTCATAACGATCTCTAATTTTTCTGTTGTTTTCCATTAAGCCTAACTAGTGAAGTCACACAACATAGTGTTCTCAGGAGTACCCATTATAACAGTAGTAAAGTAAACTAAGCAAATAGAATAAAAACAAGTAACTAATTTTTTGTGTTTTGATATAGAACTAGTAAATAAGACAGGAAGTAAAGTAGCTAATTTTTTGTGTTTTTGATATAAAGCAAACAAGACAGTAAATAAAATAAAGTAAAGCAAGACAAAAACAAAGTAAAGAGATTGGAAGTGGATTCTCCACTTGCAGCGTGTCTTGATCTCCCGGCAACGGCAGAAAAAGAGCTTGATGCGCGTAGATGTACACGTCCGTTGGGAACCCCAAGAGGAAGGTATGATGCGCACAGCAAAGTTTCCCTCAGAAAGAAACCAAGGATATCGAACCAGTAGGAGCCAAGAAGCACGTGAAGGTTGTTGGTGGAGGAGTGTAGTGCGGCGCAACACCAGTGAAACCGGCGCCAACGTGGAACCTGCACAACACAATCAAAGTACTTTGCCCCAACGTAACAGTGAGGTTGTCAATCTCACCGGCTTGCTGGAAACAAAGGATTAAGCGTATCGAGTGGAAGATGGTGTTTGTTTGCAAAGAACAGTAAAAACAGTAGAATGCATTCAGATGTAAAAGAATGGACCGGGGTCCACAGTTCACTAGTGGTGTCTCTCCAATAAGATAACTAACATGCTGGGTGAACAAATTACAGGCGGGAATTGACAAATAAAGATTCAATACATATCAATGATGATTACTATGAGATTTAATCAGGGCATTACGACAAAGTACATAGACCGCTATCCAGCATGCATCTATGCCTAAATAATCCACCTTCAGGTTATCATCCGAACCCCTTCCAGTATTAAGTTGTAAACAACAGATAATTGCATTAAGTATGGTGCGTAATGTAATCAACACAAATATCCTTAGACAAAGCATCGATGTTTTATCCCTAGTAGCAACACATCCGCAACCTTAGAACCTACTGTCACGATCCCAGATTCAATGGAGGCATGAACCCACTATCGAGCATAATTACTCCCTCTTGGAGTTACAAGTATCAACTTGGCCAGAGCCTCTACTAGCAACGGAGAGCATGCAAGAACATAAAAAACACATATATGATAGATTGATAATCAACTTGACATAATATTATATATTCATCGGATCCCGCCAAACACAACATGTAGCATTACAAATAGATGATCTTGATCATGTTAGGCAGCTCACAAGATCTAAACAATGATAGCACAAGCGGAGAAGACAACCATCTAGCTACTGCTATGGACCCATAGTCCAAGGATGAACTACTCACGCATCAATCCGGAGGCGGGCATGATGATGTAGAGCCCCTCCGGTGATGATTCCCCTCTCGGCAGTGCCGGAGGCGATCTCCTGAATCCCCCGAGATGGGATTGGCGGCGGCGGCCTCTCAGTAATGTTTTCCGTATCGTGGCTCTCGGTACAGGGGGTTTCGCGACGAGGGCTATTTGTAGGCGGAAGGGTAGGTCGGGGGCGCGCGAGGGCCCACACACTAGGCCGGCGGCCGGGGCTTGGGCCGCGCCGCTAGTGTGTCGGCGCCTCGTGGCCTTCCTTTCCCCTCGGTCTTCTGGAAGCTTCGTGTAAAAATAGAACCCAGGCGTTGATTTCGTCCAATTCGAGAATATTTCCTTACTAGGATTTCTGAAACCAAAAACACAGGAACCGGCACTTCGGCATCTTGTTAATAGGTTAGTGCCGGAAAATGTATAATAATGCTGTAAAGTATGTATAAAACATTCAAGTATTGACATAAAAGTCGCATGGAACATAAGAAATTATAGATACGTTTGAGACGTATCACACTACGCAAATCAATTTTCGAGAAAATAGTGGCTCCGCATAACTCATCGAGAATATCATCTAAACGCGGAATGGGATGGCGGTATCGAACGGTAATGGCATTGATGGGGCGACAATCCATACACATTCTTTGCGTCTCATCCGGTTTAGGCACAAGTATCACCGGAACCGCACAAGGACTTAAGCTTTCACGAACGTACCCTTTTTCGAGGAGATCTTGAATTTGCCTTTGAATCTCCTTTGTGTCTTCGGGGTTGGTGCGGTAGGCGGCGCGGTTTGGTAGAGGGGCGCCGGGTATAAGGTCGATGCGGTGCTCGATTCCGCGAAGTGGTGGTAGCCCATGAGGGAGCTCGTCGGGGAAGACGTCTTGGAACTCCGTCAAAAGAGACAACAAAGACGAAGGAATGTTGGTTAAGTCGTTAGTCTCCGACGAGAGGCCCTTGCAAATGAGCACATAGTGCAATTTGGTGGATGGGTTGTGGTGCACTTCTCTCATCTCACTCTTGGTAGCTAAGAGGACACTCTTCATCTCGCTCACATATGGCTTGTGGCGCTCACTCTCTTTTTGGTGGATCACTCTCTCACCTCTCAACTCACTATTGATAGTTGCTTCCTTAGCCCTCGCTAGAGCCTTTGCATTGTCCGCAATTACTTGGCTAGGAGTCATTGGGCGTAGGATGTAGGTCTTGTCGTTGACCTTGAAGCTATAGGCATTTGTGTAGCCATCATGGTTTGCTTTCTTGTCATATTGCCAAGGGCGACCAAGTAGCATGTGGCACACCGTCATAGGCACGACATCACAATCAACGGTGTCTTCATAGGCGCCAATCTTGAAGGATATTGTGACGGTGTGTTGGATCTTCACATTTCCATTGTCACTTAGCCATTGCACATGGTAGGGATGGGGGTGTTTCCGGAGCGGGAGGTTGAGCTTGGAGCATAGTTCGGTGCTTGCAAGATTGTGGCAACTCCCTCCATCGATGATAACCTTTATTGACTTGCCATTGATTCCGGCTCTTGTTTGGAAGATATTGCATCTTTGGTCTTCATTGGGAAGTGCATGGGTTGTCAACACTTTGGTCACCACAAGTGATGGGCTTGCATCATGCACACATAGGACTTGCTCTTGGTCTTCCAAGTCATCATCTTCATGATTGGTTGCGGCTTGTACCAAGGCTTCATATTCACCTTCACTCAAGTACTCCACATCTCCATCATCTCGAGTTATCATAACTCTTGTGTTCTTGCATTCAAAGGATTTATGTCCTTGAGCACCACACTTGAAGCAAGTGATGTTACTAGATCCGGTGGAAGCTTTGGAGGACATAGTTGATTGCTCCGGCTTGAAGCTTGTTGTCTTGATGGCACTTCTTGCTTGCTTTGGAGGATCCTTGGAGGCAAGTGCACTTGTGTTCTTGATGCTTGAGGAGGCATTCGTTGCATTTCTTGCGGCGAAGAAGGTCTTTGTCTTTGCACTTGCTAAGTCTTCTCGCACTTGGCGCTCGGCCCTTGTTGCTTGGTGGAGTAACTCAACCATGTTTTTGTAAGGCAAGAATTCCACTATCCTCTTGACGGGAATGTTCAATCCATTCAAGAATCTTGCCATAGTTTGCTCTTCTCGCTCATCCACATTCGCACTCATCATGGTCATGTGCATCTCCTTGTAATATTCCTCAACGGACTTGAAGCTTTGCTTGAGTTGAGTGAGCTTGTTGAAGAGGTCACGTTTGTGGTGGGTGGGCACAAAGCGGGTGTGCATGACTTCTTGCATCTCTTCCCATGTGTCAATGGGCTCTAAGTCTTCCTTCTCACGCTTCTTGTTTACTTCTTCCCACCAAACATTTGCATATCCCTCAAACTCAAGTGATGCCATGGCAACTTTCTTTGCTTCGGAGAAGTTGTGGATGCGGAAGATCTTGTCAACCTTGAGGACCCAAGACAAGTATGCATCGGGGTCTTCCTCTCCTTGGAACTTGGGCATGGTGAACTTGAGCTTCCCAAAGATTTCTTCCTCATTACGGTCATTGCGTCTAGGAGGTGGTCTTTCTTCACCATGATCTTGACGTTGTTGAGGTTGTGGACCTTGAGCATCTCCATTGTTGCTTCTATGTTGTTGATGAGGAGGTGGTCTTCTATGACCTTGATCTTGATCATCATTGTTGTGGTGGTGTCAAGGCTTCACACTTTCTTCACTTGATGCTTGGTGATGACTTGAGTCTTCATCTATCTCAACCTCTCGTGCTTGATGAGGTGGTCTTCTACCATGAGGTCGATCATCATGATGTTGACGGTTGTCTTGACCTTGACGGCGTGGTGCCCCATCACGTTGAGGTTGAACAACATTGATGATTTGGCGTTCTTGGTTCACTTCTTGTTCGGCGTCATGTCGTGGGTGCCTTTGAGCATTGGCCACTTGAGATGGGCGAGGTTGCCCTTGTTGATGACGTGCCTCTTGCTCTTGGCGACGACGTTCTTGCTCACGTGCATTAAGGAGATCTTGATCATGACGAAGACGGTGTTGTTCCTCTTGGAATTGAGCTTCACGAGTTGCTTGTTGTAGCCTTTCTTGTTCAAGGTGAGCGCGTGCTCGCTCCGCATCTTGAGCTTGTTGTTGAAGTACTTGATCATCCACATTATGGTTGTGTGGGTCTTGATTAGAGGCATGATGAGATGGTGACGGAGCTCGATGCCTTGAACTACGAGAGCGTGAAGACCTTGAGTGTTGGCTTCGATTGTTGGCGATGGTGGCAATAGCTTGCTCAAGGCGTGCCAACCTTTCTTCTTGTCTTCTCATGCTTTCCATGTTTTGTTGACCTTGAGTAGCGAGTGTGGCCTTCATCTCATGGCCTTGAGCATCAAGCTTGTCATGGAGGTCTTGCACTTGGACATTGAGGTCCCTTCTTTGTACTTGAGCTCGTTCTTCATAGCGTAAGACGGTCTCATCCATCCTTGTCGTGAGGTCATGTATACTCTTGTTGACGGCTTGAGTAGCGATCCAATGTTGGTGCCGCGTCATGGGTAGTTGGTTCCCTTCTCCACTAGACATGGTTACAAACTAAAACAAGAACTATGTTGTGGGGGTTAGGAAAACTACCAAAAGTGTCAAAACTTGCAAACCAAAATCGAAAAGGTGTTTCAAGTCGGAGGACAACCGATATGTATGCACACACACAAAACAAAAACTCTATATGGTGTTAGGTATGGATGTGGAAAGCCAAATGGAAGAACCAAACGAAAAGTCTATTGTCAAAAGTGGGTAAGATCCAAAAGTCACAAGTCACAAGCGGTGATCACAAAAGGCATACACAAGGTGGAACACACGCGTGGGACAAAATGGGGTTAGCGCGACGGAAAATGAGCACGAACAAAATTGGTCCTAATGAAGACTACTAGCTCGGTGTCACGCTAACGCAAGAGAGACCGTGGCTTGGTTGCAAAATTGAGAAGCAACAAGATTTCGCAAGACGCCTCTCTTCTCTTTTCTCTCTTTTGCTTAGAAGCTTTGGACTATTTTGTGTATAGGTGTCACTCACACACTTTTTTTTTGTATTTTTCTTTCTTTTTCTCACTATGCAAGGATACTACTATCTATGTAAGTATGTCACACTTCTTTTGCTTATCTTTTCACAACGAGCTTGCTTCGTAGCTTTGCTCAACACACGCACACCCTCACGGTCGGGACGCTTGCGCAATGCTTCGCAACACTAGAAAGCCACTCTCGATAGGAAAGGTATGCAAAGGAAGCTAGGGCTACAAGTTAGGAGGCAAGTTATACCACTTGATGATGGTGGCCGACGATCTTGAACTTGCTATGGTGGTGGAAGGTGTCAAATGAACCGCTTGGATCCTCGGGGTGCCGTCGTCGTTGTCGATGTTGCGGAAGCTTGTGGTAGCTGAAATGGCACTCAAACCGAAGTCCAAACACAAAAGGGGTAGTGCCAAAATGAAAAACGAAGGTAGCTGTGAAAATTCGGCCAGCCGGAACTTCCGGTCTTGAGGGGCGGAACTTCCGGTCCCGGGCGGAACTTCCGGTCCTGCCGGGCGGAACTTCCGGTCGCAATCAGATCTGCGGGCTGTTCATCGATTTGGGCGGAAATCCGGGCCGAAATCCTTCGAATTCGAGGAAAATTTGGCACTAGAAGCTGTGGGAAGGTGGGGGAATTGTAGATCAACACCAAAGACAAGTTTCTATTGGAGCAAAACCACCAAAAACTCAACAAATCGCGAGATCCAACCAAGGCCAATTTGGGGCTATTTTTTGGGATTTTCGAAAATTTTCTCAAGAAATTTTTGGGTGTGGGGGTCAAATCCGTGGCAACCAAGGATCTCTTGATACCATATGATAAGGGCTAAGCCCAAGGGTGTGCCCGATCTTCACGGATTTGGGTGGAATTCGTGGGGGAGGTGGAATAACGCGATGAACACGAAGAACGCGAGGGGAATCGTGGGATACAAACACACACACACACACACAATCCGGTTTGTCCTCGTTGGCCCGAAACACCAACTCGATAGAAGTTGCAGAAAAGACCTTTCGGTAGAAGTCCCGCAAAAAGATCGACAAATCGAGATCCTATGAATCTAGAAGGGTGAAAAGACCAAAATCGATAGAAGTGCAAGCAAAAGACCCAAAGGTAGAAGTGCAAGCAAAAGACCAATATTGGTAGAAGTCACCAAAGAGATACAATAGGATTCGATAAGGAGCCCGGGTGGGTACAAGATCTAAGATCTATGGTAGGGGTTCCCACAAGGGTCAAGAGCAAAGCTCAGGTTTAATTTCATATCAAGTCTAATCTCAGATCTGAGCCAACACGGCTATTTATAGTGGGTGGGGCGAAGGGGTAAGTTACAAGCCGAATCTGCCAGTTTTGGGTGCTGAAACGCGTGTGGGCGGAAGTTCCGATCTCTAGGGGCGGAAGTTTCGGTCGGGCGGAAGTTCCGGTCCTCCGGGGCGGAAGTTCCGGCTGGATCCTCTTTCCTGGGCGCTGGACAGCATCTTGGCGGCATCTGGGCGGAAGTTCCGGTCCTTGGGGGCGGAACTTCCGGTCGGGGCGGTACTTCCGGCCAACTTCCGGCCTAGTTCCGGAAACGGCCAATTTCCTTGCGGTAACATCCAGTGTTGTTTTGGCGCAATTTCGGAACTAGGGCGGAACTTGGGCGGAAGTTCCGGTCCTCAGGGGCGGAAGTTCCGGCTGGATCCTCTTCACAGGGAATCTGGGCGGAAGTTCGGTCCTGGGGGGCGGAAGTTCCGGCTGGGGCGCTGTAGCTCCATCTTCTTCGTTTTCAGCTCTCTCTCCATTGGCTTGGTCTCCATGGCTTGTGTCTTGACCGATGTACCTGATTGAACACAAGGTATTGGCATGAAGTAGCATGCCATCCAATGAGGTATCAAATGCATACGTGGAAAGGAGCGAATTCACCTCTTGGTGTAGTGCTTGGGCTCGAGCTCGTGTCATTGGACCACGAGGAGGGCTTGTCGGTCTTGAGGAGGCGGTGTCCAAAGGCCACCCCGTATCAAGATATACCTGTCATATACTTCCGCTACTACCATATACACCTGCCATATATTTACGCCATAGTCGTGTCCAGATAATCGCCGCCTTCCGTTCGTGAGAGGAAGAGAAAAAAAAATTGCAAAAAAAAAAATTTGCAAAAAAAAAGTCAAATCCGCATCCTAGTCGGGTTGACCACGATTTCCACTAGTCAGGACGCTTTTAGTCCGAATTAGGCTGTTTTGGACAGCAAACTTTGACCGGCCATAACTTTTGCATACGAACTCCGTTTTCGACGTTTGACCACTCAAAACGACCGGGAGAAAAAGTTCTATCCAGCCACAACCGCTTCACCGTTGTGCGCTTTTCCGAGCTCTCAGAATTGCCAAAAAACGTCGGGAAGGTTGAGATTTTTGACCTTTAAGTTTACTACCCGGAAATTCCTGTGTTCTTCACTTATATCTTGCTTTTGAGCTATTCCTTTGTGCTTGTGGGAGCCAACCGCCACCATATATCACTTCATCGCTGCTCGTTGCTTGTGTGCCGCGTCGTGACCTTGTTAGTGTTCTAGGCTCGCGTCTCTAGTACGGTCTAGCCTAGGACCAGCACAGTACCGTTGTTGAGCATACTTTCAATATTGCATTGCTGTTTTGACAATTGCTGTTTGCTACCATATTAGCCTTCCTACAGCTCTATATATTGTCTCCACGTGCACTGTGTCGACACCTGGTAATCGCTTTGGCAATCTTTGGAAACGCTGCGATGTAGCCCCGATCACCGACGACACTACACCAAGGCCAACAAGTCCCCCAAGTGGACCAATGACGCGGGCTCGAGCTAAAGCGCTACATGAGAAGGTGAACTCGCTCCTCACTACCCTCGATCTCGGTACCCCGTTGGATGGAATGCTACCTCATGCCGACACACTTTGTGTGATTAGGTACGTGGTGCATCAAGACCCCGGAGAGGAGGACACGCCACGGTCAAGAGAAGGAGAGGAGCAGCTGGACGTGAAGATGGACGTGAAGATGGACGTGGAGTTGGACCCGACGTCATGCGAAGCGCGCCAAGGAAGGGAGGGAGCCAGCCGGCCCAGGACCCGGTCCGACCGGACCACTGACCGGGCAGTCTGGCCCAAACCGGGTTCCCCGCTGATGCCAACCGGACGCAGTACTGAGACGCCGGAACCCCCTCCGGTCACGCTCCGGTCCAGGACCCGGTTTGGACCGGACGCTCCGGCCCCAGGTCCGGTCTGACTGGGCTCCTGACCGGATTCGTCGGGCTGTCTTTACCAAAACTGCCTTATCCGCTTATTTCGTACCTTTTCGCCATGTGTCGCCCTGTAGGCCTATATAAGTACCCATGACGCCCCCTTTTACTTTTTAGACTTAATCTGAGCTTAAAACTACTTTTGAGCTTTGTCTCCCTAGGGTTAGATCCCCTTTGTAATCAAGGCTACTCTTGTTGAGGATTTGGATATTTGTGAGTGAGATTCAAGTGTTCCACTCTCTCTCGCTCATCGGTCTCCGTCTCCAACACCAATCTCTCCTCTCGGAATTCTACCTCGTGTCTCTTCCGGGTTGATTCTATTGGCGTGGTCCATCGAGCCACGAGGGTAAGATTCGATTGTATCGGGTTGGTGTGCGTGGATTTGTTCTTCGTGTTCTTCATCCCCTCCCTCTTTTCCCCCTCTTGATTTGGGTCAATCGCGAGATCGGGCCACAAACTAGGTCTTAGACCTCATCATATGGTATCAGCAGCTCTTGGTTACCGCGAATTTGACCCCCCACCCACCCAATTTCGTCTCTAAAAAAAAATTTCCCCAAAAATAGCCCTAATTTGCCTTTGGATGGATCTACGATTTTGTTGAGTTTGAGTGGTTTTGATCCGTGGATTTGGTGTTTCTAGTGTTGATCTACTATTTCCCCCACCTTTTAGCCCCCAATTCCTTCGTTTCCTTTCCATTTGATCCTTTCATTTTGGTTTGGGGATGAACAAGAGAGAGAAAACGAAGAGCACGACCAGCCGGTTGAGAAAACCGGTTGACCGGCCCCCAGACCGGACCTTCCGGCCCAGACACCGGCCGACCGGCCGCCAGACCGGAGCAGCCGGCCCCAGGCCCGGCCAGACCGGCCACTGGACCGGGTGCCACTTCTAACACCACCGCCGACCACCACCACCACCATCATCGCAAGTTGCGTGTTCATCACCGCCTACACATCTTAGGTATAACTTGCATTACCCTTGTAGCCCTCTTCTTTTTGCGATCTATCCCACGAGCGAAGCTTTCGAGTGTTGCGAAACATCGCACGAGGTCCCGACCATGAGGGTGTGCGTTGTGTTCAGTAAAGCTCATAAGAAGAGCTCGGGGGTGGTAAACAAAAGCGTAAGAGCATAGTGTGCTAGTAAAAAAAAAGGGAAAAAGAAACGTACAAGTGCCACCGATACAAAAAGAGTTGATAAGCTTTTAAGCAAGCGTGAGAGATAGAGAAGAGAGACCTCGTGCGAATCTTGGTGTTTCATCTCTATGCAACCTAGCTTTGATCTCTTCTTGTGTTAGTGTGACACCGAGCACCACCTTGCATATAGGTTCTAACTTTTTCCGCTCGTTCCTTGGTTGCACTAACCCCACTTATCCCGTGTGTGCGTTCCACAAATTTTCCGTGTTTATAGTGATCTCCACTTTGACACTTGATTTTTGGACCTCACCCACTTTTAACAACATACTTAATTTTAGATTTCATCTTTTGGCTTTCCACCATTCTTGCCTACCACCATATTTGCTAGCTTTTGCGTGTGGCTTTGCGTGCGTACCCGATACATTTGGATTTGCCCTCGGTTCGGTTGATCGCCTCAATACCATCACACCAAGGTAAGGGTGCGAGGTAGTCTCCTTCCACTAACATACACAACATAGTTCTTGTCTTCATATCATGGATAGGAGCGGAGAAGAAGCAAGGGAGGATGGAGTCCTTCGCAACACCGAGAGGTTGGCCACCCAACACAATCTATGGGCTCAACGCCAAGAGTTCAAGGAGCAACTCGCTTTGTTCGAGACACGCATCGACGAGCAATATGACGAGGTCGCTAACAACTTCACCATCGTCAATCAAGATATGACCCTACTTCGAGAAGCTACGGACAACTTGAATGGCCAAATGGCGGCCAATGATGCGAACATGGAGCGGCGCATGGATAGTCTCGAGCGCGCCATCAACAACTTGGGTCGCCGACACCGACATCGCTCTACTTCCTCATCATCAAGCTCGACGCACGATTATTCCTCTCATGATCGTCATACTTCGTCTAGCTCCAACTCAAGGCATGGAGACCATCATCGTCCTCTGATATCTACGTGTGCTTCTATTCTTGTAGACAGTGTTGGGCCTCCAAGAGCAGAGGTTTGTAGAACAACAGCAAGTTTCCCTTAAGTGAATCACCCAAGGTTTATCGAACTCAGGGAGGTAGAGGTCAAAGATAGTCCTCTCAAGCAACCCTGCAATTAAGATACAAGAAGTCTCTTGTGTCCCCAACACACCTAATACACTTGTCGATGTATAGGTGCACTAGTTCGGCGAAGAGATAGTAAAACACAGGTGGTATAGATGGTGGTAATATTGCAGGAAGTAAAGATGCAGTAAAACAGTAAATAAGCGATGTTTGCAGTATTTGGAAACAAGGCCTAGGGATCATACTTTCACTAGTGGACACTCTCAACATTGATCACATAATAAATAAATAACTTCTCCTCACTTGTGCTACATACACTCTCTTGTTGGATAACAAACACCATTCAATGTGTAGGGCTGCAAGAGCTCCCTCAAGCCGGAGTAAACAAGCTCCACAACATTCAGAGTTCATATTTAAGTAACCTTTAGAGCATAATAGACCGTTGCAATTTAGACCGAGTACTAACATAGCATACACACCGTCACCATTACACTATGAAAGGGGGAATAGATCACATCAATACTATCGTAGTAATAGTTAACTCCATAATCTACAAGAGATTACAATCATAACATATGCCAAGTACTACATGATGCACACACTGTCACCATTACATCATGAAGGGGGAATAGACCACTTTAATAACATCACTAGAGTAACACATAGACTAATAGTGATACAAAGCTCATCATATGGATCTCAATCATGCAAGGAAATTCATGAGATCATTGTATTGAGGTACATGAGAGAGAGATTAACCACATAGCTACCGGTAGAGCCCTTAGCCTCGAGGGAGAACTACTCCCTCCTCATCATGGGAGACAGCAACGGCGATGAAGATGGCGGTGGTGTCGATGGAGATGGCTTCCGGGGCAACTCCCGTCCCGGCGGCGTGCCGGAACAGAGACTTCTGTCCCCCAAACTTGACTTTGCGATGGTGGCGGCCGCGTAACTTTTCTCGTCCCGTGGCTTATCTCTTTAGGGTTTTCACATCTGGGAGACTTTATAGGCGAAGGGCAGCCTCGGAGGGGACCTGGTGGTCCCACACCATAGGGGGGCGCGCCCAGGGTCCAGGCCGCGCCGCCCTGTGGGGTGGGGCCCCCAGGGCTCCCCTCTGGTGCCTCTCTGGCTCTCTGGAAGCTTCCGGGGAAAATAAGGTCCTGGGCGTTGATTTTGTCCAATTCCGAGAATATTTCCTTTGTAGGATTTCTGAAACCAAAAACAGCAGAAAACAGGAACTGGCACTTCGGCATCTTGTTAATAGGTTAGTTCCGGAAAATGCATAAAAACGATATAAAGTTTGAACAAAACATGTAGGTATTGTCATAAAACTAGCATGGAACATCAGAAATTATAGATACGTTGGAGACGTATCAAGCATCCCCAAGCTTAGTTCCTACTCGCCCTCGAGTAGGTAAACGATAAAAACAATAATTTCTGAAGTGACATGCTACCATCATAATCTTGATCAACATTATTGTAAAGCATATGAGATGAATGAAGTGATTCAAAGCAATGGTAAAGATGATGATTAAACAACTGAATCATATAGCAAAAACTTTTCATGAATAGTACTTTCAAGACAAGCATCAAAAAGACTTGCATAAAAGCTTACTCATAAAGCAATAGATTCTTAGTGAAAGGCATTGAAGCAACACAAAGGATGATTAAGTTTCAGCAATTGCTTTCAACTTGTAACATGTATATCTCATGGATAATTGTCAACATGAAGTAATATAACAAGTGCAATAAGTAAACATGTAAGAATCAATGCACACAGTTAACACAAGTGTTTGCTTCTAAGATAGAAGGAAGTAGGTAAACTGACTCAACATAAAGTAAAAGAAAGGCCCTTCGCAGAGGGAAGCATGGATTACTATTTTTGTGCTAGAGCTTTTATTTTGAAAACATAGAAACAATTTTGTCAACGGTAGTAATAATTCATATGTGTTATGCATAATACTTCCTACAAGTTGCAAGCCTCATGCATAGAATACCAATAGTGCCCGCACCTTGTCCTAATTAGCTTGGATTTACATGGATTATCATTGCATAAAATATGTTTCAACCAAGTGTCACAAAGGGGTGATACGTCTCCAACGTATCGATAATTTCTTATGTTCCATGCTACATTATTGATGATATCTACATGTTTTATGCACATTATATGTCGTATTTACGCATTTTGGAACTAACCTATTAACAAGATGCCGAAGAGCCAGTTGCTATTTTCTGCTGTTTTTGGTTTCAGAAATCCTAGTAACGAAATATTCTCGGAATTGGACGAAATCAACGCCCAGGGTCCTATTTTTGCACGATGCTTCCAGAAGACCGAGGGGAAAGGAAGTGGGGCCACGAGGCGCCGCCACAACAGGCGGCGCGGCCTAGGGCTTGGCCGCGCGGCCCTGTCATGTGGGCCCCTCGTTTGGCCCCGACTTGCCCTTCCGCCTACTTAAAGCCTCCGTCGCGAAACCCCCGCCGAGAGCCACGATACGGAAAACCTTCGAGACGCGCCGCCGCGAATCCCATCTCGGGGGATTCGGAGATCACCTCCGGCACCCTGCCGGAGAGGGGATTCATCTCCCGGAGGACTCTTCATCGCCATGATCGCCTCCGGAGTGATGAGTGAGTAGTTCACCCCTGGACTATGGGTCCATAGCAGTAGCTAGATGGTCGTCTTCTCCTAATTGTGCTTCATTGTTGGATCTTGTGAGCTGCCTAACATGATCAAGATCATCTATCTGTAATACTATATGTTGTGTTTGTCGGGATCCGATGAATAGAGAATACTATGTTATGGTGATTATCAATCTATTGTTTATGTGTTGTTTATGATCTTGCATGCTCTCCGTTATTAGTAGAGGCTCTGGCCAAGTTTTTACTCTTAACTCCAAGAGGGAGTATTTATGCTCGATAGTGGGTTCATGCCTACATTGATACCTGGGACAGTGACAGAAAGTTCTAAGGTTGTGTTGTGCTGTTGCCACTAGGGATAAAACATTGATTCTATGTCTAAGGATGTAGTTGTCGATTACATTACACAACATACTTAATGCAATTGTCTGTTGCTTTGCAACGTAATACTGAAAGGGGTTCGGATGATAACCTGAAGGTGGACTTTTTAGGCATAGATGCAGTTGGATGGCGGTCTATGTACTTTTTCGTAATGCCCTGATTAAATCTCTCTATATTTATCATATCATGTATATGCATTGTTATGCCCTTTTTTATTTGTCAATTGCCCGACTGTAATTTGTTCACCCAACATGCTTTTATCTTAGGGAGAGACACCTCTAGTGAACTGTGGACCCCGGTCCTATTCTTTACATCGCATACAATCTACTGCAATACTTGTTTTACTGTTTTCTTTGCAAACAATCATCTTCCACACAATACGGTTAATCCTTTGTTACAGCAAGCCGGTGAGATTGACAACCACACTGTTTCGTTGGGGCAAAGTACTTTGGTTGTGTTGTGCAGGTTCCACGTTGGCGCCGGAATCCCTGGTGTTGCGCCGCATCACATTTCGCCACCATCAACCTTCAACGTGCTTCTTGACTCCTACTGGTCCGATTAAACCTTGGTTTCTTACTGAGGGAAACTTGCCACTGTGCGCATCATACCTTCCTCTTGGGGTTCCCAACGGACGTGTACATCTACGCGCATCAAGTACCTCTATGCCGCCTGTACAAAGGTCCAAGGAGATCAATCGCATTTGATTTCTCGTTTTTGATAGATCTCAACTTAGGACATCCATACTGGGACAACATAGAAAACAGATAATGGACTCCTCTTTAATGCATAAGCATTCAACAACAGATAATATTCTCATAAGAGATTGAGGATGAATGTCCAAACTGAAAACTTCCACCATGATACATGGCTTTTGTTAGCGGCCCAATGTTCTTCTCTAACATATGCATACTCAAACCATTTGATCATGATAAATCACCCTTACTTCAGACAAGACATGCATAGCAACTCACATGATATTCAACAAAGGTGTAAAAAGTTGATGGCGTCCCCAGAAACATGGTTACCGCTCAACAAGCAACTTATAAGAACTAAAATACATAGCTACATATTCATCACCACAATAGTTTTTAAGCTACTTTCCCATGAGCTATATATTGCAAAGACAAAGGAATGAAATTTTAAAGGTAGCACTCAAGTAATTTACTTTGGAATGGCAGAAAAATACCACATAGCAGGTAGATATGGTGGACACAAATGGCATAGGTTTTGGCTCAAGGTTTTGGATGCAGGAGAAGCATTTCCTCTCAGTACAAGGCTTTGGCTAGCAAGGTTGTTTGAAGCAAACACAAGTATGAACAGGTACGGCAAAACTTACACAAGAACATATTGCAAGCATTATAAGACTCTACACTGTCTTCCTTGTTGTTCAAACACTTTACCAGAAAATATCTAGACCATAGAGAGACCAATCATGCAAACCAAATTTCAACAAGCTCTACGGTAGTTCTCCACTAATAGATTAAACTACATGATGCAAGAGATTAAACATGATCTATGAGAGCTCAAAACAATTGCCAAGTATCAAATTATTCAAAACCATATGAAGCATTTTCTGATTCCAACCAAATAGCAATCAACGAAGCAATTTTCACCCTTCGCCATGAACATTAAAGCATAACTAAGAACACAAGTGTTCCATATGAAAAAGCGGAGCGTAATATCTCCAATACAAGGATGGTGGGATCCAACTTTATTCAAACCAAAACAATAATAAAAGCAAACAGACGCTCCAAGTAAAGAACATAAGATGTGATGGAACAAAAATATAGTTTCACTAGAAGTGACCTGATAAGTTGTCGATGAAGAAGGTGATGCCTTGGGCATCCCCAAGCTTAGATGCTTGAGTATTCTTTAAATATGCAGGGATGAACCACGGGGGCATCCCCAAGCTTAGACTTTTCACTCTTCTTGATCATATTATATCATCCTCTTCTCTTGACCCTTGAAAACTTCCTCCACACCAAACTTAAAGCAAACTCATTAGAGGGTTAGTGCATAATCAAAAATTCACATATTCAGAGGTGACATAATCATTCTGAACACTTCTGGACATTGCACAAAGCTACTGAAAGTTAATGGAACAAACAAATCCATTCAACATAGCAAAAGAGGCAATGCGAAATAAAAGGCAGAATCTGTCAAAACAGAACAGTCCGTAAAGACGAATTTTTCTGAGGCACTTAACTTGCTCAGATGGAAAAACTCAAAACTAATGAAAGTTACGTACATATCTGAGGATCACACACGTAAATTGGCAGATTTTTTTGATTCTTCTACAGAGAGAAGGACGCGAATTCGTGACAGACAGCAAATCTGTTTCTGCGCAGAAATCCAAATCTAGTATCAACCTTCTATTAGAGACTTTACTTGGCACAAAAACATGATAAGGAGAGTTTGCTACAGTAGTAACAACTTCCAAGACACAACAAAACAGTAGCAAAATAAACACATGAGTTATCTCCCAAGAAGTGATTTCTTTATAGCCATTAAGATGGGCTTAGTAATTTCAATGATACTCTCGCAAGAAATAAGAGTTGAAGCAAAAGAGAGCATCAAGAAGCAAATTCAAAACACATTTAAGCCTAACCCACTTCCTATGAAAAGGAATCTTGTACACAAATAAATTCATGAAGAACAAAGTGGCAAGCATAGAAAAGCAACACAAGCGCAATTTCAAGATTCTCAACATAAAGAGGGGAAACTTAATATTATTAAGATGCATATAACCATGTTTCCCTCTCTCATAATAACTTTCAGTAGCATCATGAACAAACTCAACAATATAACTATCACATACAACATTCTTGTCATGAGCTACATGCATAAAATTATTACTCTCCACATAAGCATAATCAATTTTATTAGTTGTAGTGGGAGCAAATTCAATAAGATAGTTATCATTATTATTCTCATCACCATAATCATCATATATAGGAGGCATATTGTAATCATAATTAACTTTCTCCTCAATAGTAGGTGGATTGAAAATATCATATTCATCATTGCAAACATCATATATAGGAGGTAAAGTATCATCAAAGTAAATTTTCTCCTCCATGCTTGGGGGACTAAAAATATCACAACCAGCTTCCCCAAGCTTAAATTCTTCCATAGCTTTAGCAATAATGGTGTTCAAAGAGTTCATGCTAATAACATTGCTACAACTATTTTGCAAACAAAGTTCCATAGGTTTTTTAATTTTCTCTTCAAACACCTCATGTCCTAACTCAAGATAAATACTATAAAGATCTCTAATTTTTTTGTTGTTTTCCATTAAGCCTAACTAGTGAAAATAAAAACAAGAAACAAAAAGATTCAATTGCAGGATCTAAAGGAGATACCTTCGAGCACTCACACACCGGCAACATGCTAGGAAATAGCTTAGTAGTCGGAGGATGTGAATACCTTTTACCTTACCTCCCCGGCAACGGCGCCAGAAAATAGCTTGATGTCTACGTGTGCTTCTATTCTTGTAGACAGTGTTGGGCCTCCAAGAGCAGATGTTTGTAGAACAGCAGCAAGTTTCCCTTAAGTGAATCACCCAAGGTTTATCGAACTCAGGGAGGTAGAGGTCAAAGATAGTCCTCTCAAGTAACCCTGCAATTAAGATACAAGAAGTCTCTTGTGTCCCCAACACACCTAATACACTTGTCATGTATAGGTGCACTAGTTCGGCGAAGAGATAGTAAAACACAGGTGGTATAGATGGTGGTAATATCGCAGGAAGTAAAGATGCAGTAAAACAGTAAACAAGCGATGTTTGCAGTATTTGGAAACAAGGCCTAGTGATCATACTTTCACTAGTGGACACTCTCAACATTGATCACATAATAAATAAATAACTTCTCCTCACTTGTGCTACATACACTTTCTTGTTGGATAACAAACACCATTCATTGTGTAGGGCTCCAAGAGCTCCCTCAAGACGGAGTAAACAAGCTCCACAACATTCGGAGTTCATATTTAAGTAACCTTTAGAGCATAATAGACCGTTGCAATTTAGACCGAGTACTAACATAGCATACACACCGTCACCATTACACTATGAAAGGGGGAATAGATCACATCAATACTATCGTAGTAATAGTTAACTCCATAATCTACAAGAGATTACAATCATAACCTATGCCAAGTACTACATGATGCACACACTGTCACCATTACATCATGAAGGAGGAATAGACCACTTTAATAACATCACTAGAGTAACACACTAATAGTGATACAAAGCTCATCATATGGATCTCAATCATGCAAGGCAATTCATGAGATCATTGTATTGAGGTACATGAGAGAGAGATTAACCACATAGCTACCGGTAGAGCCCTTAGCCTCGAGGGAGAACTACTCCCTCCTCATCACGGGAGACAACAACGGCGATGAAGATGGCGGTGGTGTCGATGGAGATGGCTTCCGGGGCAATTCCCCGTCCCGGCGGCGTGGAACGAGACTTCTGTCCCCCGACTTGACTTCGCGATGGCGGCGGCTGCGTAACTTTTCTCGTCCCGTGGCTTATCTCTTTAGGGTTTTCACATCCGAAACTTTATAGGCGAAGGGCAGCCTCGGAGGGGACCTGGTGGTCCCACACCATAGGGGCGCGCCCGGGGTCCAGGCGCGCCGCCCGTGGGGTGGGGCCCCCAGGGCTCCCTCTGGTGCCTCTCTGGCTCTCTGGAAGCTTCCGGGGAAAATAAGGTCCTAGGCGTTGATTTTGTCCAATTCCAAGAATATTTCCTTTGTAGGATTTCTGGAACCAAAAACAGTAGAAAACAGGAACTGGCACTTCGGCATCTTGTTAATAGGTTAGTTCCGGAAAATGCATAAAAACGATATAAAGTGTGAACAAACATGTAGGTATTGTCATAAAACTAGCATGGAACATCAGAAATTATAGATACGTTGGAGACGTATCATCCTCATCGACATCATGATCGCCATGAAGACTCACGCTCAAACTCTAGACGTGGAGAGTTTCATCGCCATGCTCGTCCTCATGAACGTCCTCCGCAAGAAGAAGTACTACAACAAGCTCGCCATCAACATGATCGCCATGCCCACCATGGGCGTGACGACCAACCCCACGACAACGTCCTCCACAACATGGAACCGGCACCTCATCGTGAGCCATATGTTGATGCTCAAGACCAAGGTCATCAAGATCCACCGAGGCGTGATCTTCGGAATCATCCTCGCCATAACCAACATGGGAGAGGAGAACCGGCAAATGCACAAAATGAGAGAGCCATCAATGAACGTCGTCACCAACCTTGCCAAGATCTTCGACAACACCATCATTGACATAGGCATCCCAAATGGGCCTGCCGAAGATAGTACCCGGAGTTTACTGAAGGCCCACTATCCGAAGAATAAGAAGATTCGGGAGTCCAAGATATATTAAGGAAAGCTAGAGTTGTAATAGGAAGTGTTATTTGTAATCTGGCGGGATGAGTTAGAAACCGTCCCGGACTCTGTAACTTGTACAAAACGAAACCCTCGGCTCCACCTCCTATATAAGGGGGAGTCGAGGAACAAAGAAAGGATCGAATCTACTGTCAATAGAACCCTATTTTTCATAATCGTCGAGTACTTTTCTCCTAAAACCTTCGAGATCTACTTGCCCTCTACTTCTAGCAAAACCCTAGTCTACAATCTGTAGGCATTGACAAGTTAATCCTTTGTCAATTGGCGCCGTCTGTGGGAATTAGAGGCTGCAAGGAGCTGATCTCGATGGCACGTTCAAGATCTTCGACTTCATCAACAGCAAGCAACGCGATGGATCGAGGTAACAAGGGAAAAACTGATCTATTCAATTTTATTCCTCACCCGCCCTCCCGTATGGATGCATGTGCCTATCTGGAGGAGCCCATCACCATGACGTTCGGAAAATTCCGATTTGGCGTCAACAAGGAAGGATCCTACCGTCTCGAAGTTCCGATCTCGTCGGAATTCTCAGCGGTCGATTCTAACTTTTCGTCGAGTGACGAAGAGTTTTCGTCGCCATACTTCGTCGACAACAAGGCAAGCGGAAAGCTCGCCAAGATCTTCAGCAACACATCCTTCGAGTCGTCTGCGGACTCCTTGATAAGCAGCGACTCCGACAGCGTCGACAGCTTCAACTTCATCGACAAGTCTGTTGCCATCGGAAAGGTCTTCACCACTCTATATGATGGTGTCACCAATCCTGATAAAAATCAATGCGCAAAATATCATCAGATCTATGTGATAGAAGGGGCAGGTACATCAGAACAGCAAACAGAGGCTTTCGACGAATTGGGAAATCCATACGTCGATCCCGCTGATCTCAGACATGGCTTAGGCACTAAATATCCTGGATCCTCAACTCGCGCAAGAGTACAACTCCCGCAAGAAGCGTGGGATAGGGCCGCGAAAGCCATGGATGGTTCAGAACCTATGACCACCACTGCTACTGTACAAGAACTTCAAGCATATCAATATAGACTTGCTCGAGTAAGCAGAGAGTTAGAAAAACAGACAGCATCCCTGAATAGGAGGAAAGAAGCAGCTTCTGCATCAAGCAGACGCCGAGCAGAGTTAAGTCGCCTTTCAGGAACTACGGGAGATAGTCACAGAGAAGTTCGGAGGAGAGCAATGTCTCGGCTGCAAAACATACCCGAAGCAGAAAGAGGAAGTATAATCCAAAATCTCGACATGTCCTTTATGTCGATCGATGAAAGGGGAAATATCATCCCAAAAACGCCAGAGGCAGGTTACATGGCAACACAAGCGTATATCCTTGCGTCGAGACCACCTCCTGGGGACCCGAGAGAACCATTGTTCAATATGGCGATGGCTGGAGTAGGAGTTATGGGAACAGCGTTTGCAACAACGCCTCCCGAAGAAAATCCTAGACAAAATAGTCCACGACCCACCGCAGCAGTTCAAGACCCACCAAGAACAAGTGGGGCAAGAGACACAGCAGTCCAAGTAAGGGTAGACAGAGCGCGACAAGAAAGAAGGGAGCGTCAGCACTCGCCAGAGCTTGCCGATGAAGATATGTGTGGGCTCCCATGCTTTACGAGAAGAGTCCGAAAAACTCGAGTACCGAAAGGGTTCAAGTTACCCGAGAATTTCAAGAAGTTCGACGGCCTGCAAGATCCCGAGGATTGGCTCGTGGATTATCTCGAGATGGTAAAACTGGTAGGAGGAACCAGAGCAACAGCTATGCAAAGTATCCAAGTTCACCTGAGTGGTGCCGCAAGATCTTGGATAAAGAAACTCCCCTTAAATTCCATCGACAGCTGGGAGACCTTTGAGGACATCTTCGTGAAAAACTTCCGATCCACGTGCAAGAAACCTGCATCGTTGGAAGAGCTGAGGGCATGCCGACAAAAACACGACGAGTCGATGAGGAAGTATATACAGCGATGGAACATCATAAAGAACTCGGCAGAGGATATATCTGACGAGAGGGCAATAGATGCGTTCGTGGCAGGAGTCCGCCGAGCAGATTTCATCGAGGACTTAGGGAGAACTAACCCTAAGACCATATCAGCACTCATGGAGATAGCCAATAAATGGGCAGATGGAGAAGACGCAATATACAACAAGCAACACAGGTCGCCAGAAGAGGATCGTGGTCGAAATTATCAAAATAGAAGGCGATTTTCTCGCCAGTTCTACAACAACGATGCTCCCGGCCATATATCGGCTGGTTTCCGGGGAAATCCTGGAGGAAATAGTCGAGATGATTATCAAAGGAGCAACGAGCAACAAAGCGACAATAGAGGTGATTTTCGCGGCAACAGGCAAAATAGTGGACCAAGGATTCAAAGACCTTATGTGTCTCCCGAGGAGATGATGAACGGTCCGTGTCAAATGCACTTTTACCTCGACAACAACGGAAAGAGGCAGTCAGGACATCTCCAAAAAGATTGCAGAAATTTCCAGGCAATGTTGCGAGCCGCAGGAATTGCAAATGCCCAAGCAAATAATAGAAATCCTCGGGAGCCAAGGAGCGAGATTCACCTTCCACCTCCTCCTGCAATTACGGACGAAAATCGGCATCAGCTTAGAATTGCGGCAGCACCACATCCACCTCCATATGTTGACCCCAAATCTAATGGTGCGGTCTCGATGATTCAGAAAGCAGGCCATCAAACAGGGCGCAGAAGGTAATCTCGCGACAAGTGTTCATGGCAGAGAAGATGCCTCCACCAACAGTCGAGTACCTAAATTGGTCGGGGCAAGACATCGGCTTCACAATTGCAGATCATCCGCAGCAAGTTCCTCGACCAGGACAATCAGCACTCATCTTACCCGCAGTAATCGCTGGTTTTGATGTGTCGAGAGTCTTCATAGATGGCGGCAGCAGCTTAAACCTCATGTATGCAGATACATTGAGGAAGATGAATATATCCCTAGCGAACTTGAAACCAACTGATACACGTTTCCACGGAATTACACCAGAGAAGCCAAGTTACCCATTGGGCAAAATCAACCTCGACGTTCAGTTCGGAACCCGAGAAAACTACAGGATAGAGAATTTGGAGTTTGAAGTCGTCGATTTCCCGTCGCAGTATCATGCTTTGTTGGGACGACCAGCGTATGCCAGGTTCATGGCAGTGCCGCATTACACATATCTGTTGTGGAGGTTGCCTGGGCCTAAGGGACCTATCACAATCAAAGGAAGTTTCGCGTTATCTGATAAATGCGACAAGGATTTTCATCGGTCAGAAACTTTCGGGATGCAAGCAGAATATGCGGCGCCACGGTTCACCGATTATGATGTACTGCCAGAGGTAGGGAGATCTTCTAAGGAGCCGACTTTCAACACAAACAAGGATTCAAAAGAGGTACAGATCCACCCGACAGATCCTAAGAAAACGACGTCCATTGCCGCAAACATGGATGTCGCATAGGAAAGCGCGCTCGTCGAGTTCCTCCGTGAGCACTGGAAAATCTTCGCATGGTGTCCAGCTGACATGCCAGGAGTACCCAGGGAACTCGCCGAGCACCACCTCAATTTGGATCCTCTCGCACGACCAGTAAAGCAACCTTTGCGGCGTTTTTCGGAGCCTAGCCGCAAAGCCATGTTATCTGAAATAGACCGACTCAAAGATGCTGGTTTCATCAGAGAAATATCTATAGAAGCCACATGGGTAGCTAACCCAGTGATGGTGCCGAAGAAACACACAATAGTCCTTCGCATGTGCGTCGACTTCACGTGTCTCAATAAACATTGTCCCAAGGATCACTTTCCCCTCCCAAGGATCGATCAAATCATCGACTCCACGGCAGGATGCGAACGTCTTTCCTTCCTGGACGCATATTCTGTTATAACCAGATCAGACTAAAAGAAGAAGATGAAGCCAAGACAGCGTTCATCACACCTTATGGCGTGTTTTGCTACAAAACAATGCCCTTTGGTCTGAAAAACGCGGGAGCAACATATCAGCGGATGATGCAGAAGTGCCTAGCAACACAGATCGGAAAAAATGTACAAGTCTACATCGACGATGTCGTAATAACATCAAAAAAGGGTCGACTTTGATCGAAGATTTGAAGGAAACCTTCGACAACCTCGACAAGTTCTGCCTCAAGCTGAACCCGACAAAGTGCTCTTTTGGAGTTCCCGCTGGAGAACTTCTCGGGTTCTTAGTGTCAGCAAGGGGGATTGAAGCTAATCCCGAAAAAATACAGGCCATCGTCACTATGAGAAAGCCAACAAAGTTGAAAGAAATACAACAGCTAACGGGGCGAGTCGCAGCTTTAAGCAGATTCGTCGCCAGGCTAGGAGAAAAGGCGCTGCCGTTCTATGCATTGATCAAACAAGGGGAAAAATTTCAATGGAACGAGGAAGCAGACAGAGCCTTCGAGAACCTCAAGCGAGCAATTTCGACACCACCGATATTGGTGGCGCCAAAAGAGAAAGAACCTCTCCTCTTGTATATTGCAGCTACACCTCAGGTGGTCAGCACGGCCCTAGTGGTCGAGAGGGAAGAAGAAGGCAAGCTTCATGGAGTTCAAAGGCCAGTATATTTCATCAGCGAAGTACTGTCACCGTCAAAACAGCGGTACCCGCAATATCAAAAGCTAGCATATGGAGTATTCACGACAGCAAGAAAATTGCGACACTATTTTTTGGCGCACCCGATAATAGTGGTCAACGAGGCTCCTTTATCAAATATACTGAACAACCCAGAAGCTACGGGTCGTGTCTCCCTTTGGGGAATAGAACTTTCCCCTCGGGACATCACGTATGAAAAAGAAAAGCAATAAAATCGCAGGTCTTACCAGATTTCATTGCAGAGTGGATGGAGCTACAAAACACGGGACCCCAGATTTATCGAGAACTTGGACCATGAACTTCGACGGGTCCAAAAGATTGGAAGGTGCTGGAGCAGGCGTGATATTAGTATCACCTGAAGGCGACAAGTTGAAGTATGTTCTGCGGATGACGTTCCCAAATGCGTCTAACAATGAAGCAGAATATGAAGCTCTCATACACGGGATGAAGATGGCGAAAGCTTGTGGTGCAACCCGACTGAAAATTTTCGGCGACTCACAATTGGTGGCACAGCAAGTCATGAACCAATGCGAGGCAGTCAACGAAAGTATGATAGCATACAAAGAGGTGTACAACGAACTCGAGAAGTTATTCGATGGTTGCGAAGTAAATCACATCAGCAGGATGAGCAACGATGAAGCCGACGTTCTTGCAAACATCGGGTCACAGTGCCTTGCGATACCTCCAGGCGTGTTTTGGGAAGAGATAAGTGAAAGATCAACAAAGCCAGCAAAAACAAAGAAAGAGAAACCCTCGAGTATCACCAACGACATAGCAGAAGAAGAAGAAGAGCAAGAGCTAGTCATGATGGTGCAAATTCCATGGATGCAGGCCTACATATCATATATTCTAAGGAAAACAATACCCGACGATCCAGTTGAAGCAAGGCGAATAATCAGGAGATCAAAAGCTTTCACTGTGATAAAAGGGGAGTTGTACAAACGAAGTATTTCGGGCGTGCTACAGAGATGCGTCACACCCGAAGAAGGAAGAATCATCCTGAAAGATGTGCACGAAGGAATATGCGGGCACCATGCGAGTAGCAGAGCTATCGCGGCTAAGGTCTTCAGAGCAGGATTTTATTGGTTGACAGCAATCGAGGATGCAAAGGAAATAGTGAGAACTTGCGACGCGTGCCAAAGATTTGCCGCCAAACCCCACTCTCCTGCCGCGGAACTTATGCCAATCCCACTGTCTTGGCCCTTTGCTCAATGGGGTCTTGATATGGTGGGTAAACTACATAAAGCTTCGCCAGGAGGATACGAGTATATGCTTGTCGCGGTTGACAAATTTACAAAGTGGATAGAAGCAAAGCCGATAAATTCACCGGACGGTGCGTCGGCAATCAAATTCGTAAAGAGCATTGTCTTCAGATTTGGAGTTCCTCACAATATTGTGACAGACAACGGCAGCAATTTTACGTCCAAGGAGTTCAAAGCATACTGCGCAGAAGTGGGCATTAAATTGAGTTTTGCGTCTGTTGCGCATCCTCAGACCAATGGACTGTAACAACCCACTTTTCAAACCCTGCATATTTTCTAGCTTTAAAATTTTGGGCCAACAAAAACTTTTATTTATCCTGCTACTTGGTGTGCATAGTTTGTAGTTTTGTTTAGATTGTTGGTAGTAAGTGTGTATAAACAACTTCCCACACTAAAACCCCTAGCAACAAGTTTGTGTACCAAAAATTAAATAGGGGAAAAACTCCTTTTGACACCAAGTGTAAAACACCCCCACACCCAACTTCTCTCTTTAAAAACAATTTCCCTCTTCATCAAAAATTTGGGTGCATGTGTGCACATGCATTAGCATGACATTCCCCTCTCTTCACTCACCATGACACCCACTCTTTCTCTCTTTTGGAGAAAAACCCTAGGAAGGGGGAACACTTCCCTCTCTCTTTTCTTTTATTCTTTTTATCTCCCTCTTTTTCTTGGCATGTGGCCGTGGCCATGGACCCCTCTTATTTTCTCTTTCTTTCACCACCACTTTGATCTCTCCTTTTGACAAACCCTAGAGGGCAACCACCCCCTCTCTTACCCCTCCCTCTTTTCTTCCCTTGTGCATGGCCGAGTTTGGGAGGCCATGTCCCTCTCTTATGGCCGGCACTTGGTGCCCACTCCCCACCCCTCAAGCCCACCTCAATCTGGCCCGCACCCCACATCTTGGACCCTCCCTAGACTCCCCTTTCCCCCTCCAACTCGGCCCAAGGCCAGCCACCGAGCCCACCCGAAACTCTGGCCACAGACGTGCACACCCTGGACACCCTCCCGCGCGGGACGACGCACGCGCGCGCGTCCGCCTGTCGCCCGACGCCTCGACGCCCGCCCTCGCCTCGGGAAGACGCTCGCCTCCTCGTATCCTTCCCTGACGCCTCGAGAGCCCGCACGCCCCCTCGACTCCCTCCCGCTCGCTGCCACTGTCCCCCTCGCGGGATTGGCCGAGGCCGCCGCCCGTCGCCCGTCCCTTGCCCTCCTCCGCCTATATAAGGCCACCACCGCGCCCACTCCACCCTCACACCACCCCACTCCTTCCCCACCCCACTTACGCTCCAGAGAGCGCCCAGGGCGCTGCTCTGGGCTGCTGCCCTTCCCCCGGCGAAGCCCTGCCGCGATCGACGCCGGAGAAGAAGTGGAGGTGCTGCGGGAGCTCCGCCAACTGCCGCCCTCCCTCCCTTCTCTCAGTCCTCCCTGCCTTCCTCTCCGTTGCCCTAACCCTTTCCTCGCCGTGCCAGGACGACCGGAGAACGCTGCCGCGCCAAAACTCGCTGCCGGACGCCGCGTACACGGAGGGACCGCCGGAGCCCGGGAGCAAGGAGGAGAAGCCGCCGAGCCGCCCCTGGACCAGCCCGCGACGCTCCCACGCCACCCTGCTGCCACCGTCGACGCCCCGCCGATCGCCGGTGAGTCCCAGGCCGCCGCCTGCTTCCTCCCTGCCAAGCCCAACCGCCCGTCCGTGCCCTGCGTGGCGTGGAGGAGACGATGGCTGCGGGCCATCGGATCCCCATCGTCTGGCTGCATGGGCCATGCATGCCAGCATGGCCATGCAAGGCCTGGCCCACCCCGGGCCCTCCTCCCTTTTTCATTTTCTTTTTTTCCCAGCCCGCGTGGCAATCCCCTGGGCCGGCCCATCTCCTTCCGAAAAACGGCCCAGCAGATTCCCGCCCAAACCCCCCTTTTGAAATTTTCGTTTTAAACATTTTCTGTATTAATAAAACCTGTGAACCAAATCCCTTATAACCAGAGTTCTACAACTCGAAATTAAATGAAACCAACTGCGTTAGAAAGATATTTTCAATACCTTTCACATGCCACTGACCCCATATTTTTAGGATTTTTATACGATTTTTAGTGTATTAATCTTGCTCTATGTATTCTGCATACTTCACTAAATTCCTAAAATCGTAGAATTATTATTTTTGACCGATTCCAATTATGATGATCTTGTTTTAATGTTGTCCATCTCAGAAAAATACCATGGGTCCTTGTAGGAAATAATTCTGTCCCGTTTGTAAAGTTAGTATGTCACATGAAATGTTGTTCTTTAAAACTTGTTGTTATTTAATTTCTCACTCCAACCCCTTTTTATAACTTTGGCCAATGCATGATTTTACTTTAATACAACATACACCCCTGCATGCTTTATCATATTCTTTTAAAACTTGAGTTTTTGAGCTATGTGTTGATTGTATGTTGTTCTTCTATTTTCGCGACGCTAGATACGAACGTGGGAGAAGCCGAAGGAGAGGATTTTGGAGAAGGTGTTGAAGAAGACCAGGGACTAGCCGGCCAAGGCAAGCCATTTACTTTGACTCCTTGATTATCTATGTTTTTGGTTGAGATCTTTTATTCTTCCCCATCTTGATCCTTTGCGTTTTTCGGTTGGATAATTCTCTTCTTTGACATACTTGCCGCCAAGTATGTATTTATTCACTCTCGGTAGATTCGCGTACTTACTCTAAGTATGTGGATCAAAACTCACTCATTTGACACCTCCTAATTCTAGTTCAAACCTTGGGTTAACATCATGATTTTTGCTCCACTTTTTGATTATCTTCATCCATGCTCCATGTAAGTATGGATGTTGTTGACACCTTTATAGTATGAGGGCAACCTTGATGCTATTGTACATCTTAGTTCACACATAAACTTTAGGTTGGGAAAACCCTCAAGGTTTTACCTTGTTGTAAAAGTTTTTGTTAAAACCTTGGGTATAATGTTGTGCCCAAGTGAGAATTTGAGAAAGGAAAGGCTTTGGTAAAAATGTTGGGAATGAGAAAGTGGTGGGGATATTATGAAAACTTTGGCGCCTAAGTACTCACCCATGACAACAAACTAGCGCAACCACATTACTCCAACATGGGCACGGGGCTTAGCTAGACGTTCGTTCTCTTTAGCATGAGGCACCGCATAACTATACAAGGGTAAGGTTACCCCCGAGTCCGGGTTGTCAAAGTTGGGGCAATAGTATAACGGGAGGCCTTCGGGGCTGACCCGTCCGGAAGACACTATGGGTCTCCTGGCTTGGCGGTGGAGCCACGCTCAAAAGGAGGTGAGCTGCCACGGTGCCGGGGAGGTACATACTCTATAGGGTAGGACCTCTTGCTAACTAGAATGGGCGAAAGGCTTCGACTGGTTATCCGATACCCACATACTTTCGTATGATGGCCCGGGGATGATCCCGGCGGATTTATCAGATCTTGTGGGGAAAGTGTGCAAACTCTGCAGAGTAAAATCTATTCGAATAGCCGTGTCCGCGGTCATGGACGGTTGGATTGGCTGTTGCTTAGCCTGATGTGTTTTGTTTATGAAAATGTTTGACAAAGGAAAGAAATGGGATTTGTGTTGGAGTACTTGGAGTACTGGAAAAATGTTTGATGACCACAATGAGGTGGTCGGAAAAGAATTGATAAAAATTGGGTCTACCCTTCCTAAGTGTTTATGTCGTGAAGAGTCTTCTTAAATTAATTCATGTAGGGATGTCTTAGATGAATCTTTAAGTATCTCCTTCGCCCATGAAGTTGAGATGCTAACTCCACCTAAAACACTTCTTCTCTCCTACATGACATATTCTTAAATGAAATTAGATATTCCCTCTTGATCTCCTAGTTTAGTTCTCGGTACCTTGTTCCCTTTAATATGTTACTTTGTAAATGGTTTGCGAGTACAATTCAAAATGTACTCACGGCTTTGTCCCTGGCTATTTACTTGGCCAGACTATGAGGAGGATTTCGAAGATGATGGTGGTTATCAGGACGACTATGCGACTTAGGACGTTTCCCGGTCAGCTGCCTGTAGGGTTTAAGGCATGACTTGGGCCCGACGAAGTTGATTTGTATCCGCTGCTTTTGGATGTTTGAATTCAGCCCGATGTGGCCATTTGTGTAAGACTTGGTCATAAGACCGTTTGTAAGACTATTTATTATTCGGTACTATGTAATGGATGTTGTAACTCTGTTTATCAGTTCGGTTATGTGCTCATGTTACACTGATCATGGGATCATGGGTAAACTGCATAACGGGTATTTCGGACAGTTGGTCCGGGGTGCCACAGAGCTGGTATCAGAGCCATCCTGACTCTAGGGAAAGCCTTAGTTAGCATGGACGTTAATATTAGGGCAAAACTATTTTCAATATCAAAAACGAGATGACTCTAAGCTAAAAGAAAGCCTCGTCTCTCCCCTAAATTTTTCTCCTTAGAGATAAATTACTTGCATTAATCTTAAACTGTTTTATATTATGTACCTTAAAATTTTGCACACTTGTCATATTACTACTTGTATTAACCTTAAAATTTTGTGTAGATGGAGGAAGTCATGTACACCCGGAGCCGTCAGGTGGGAGAGTCGCAGCCCTTGTTCCTCTTCGAGACCGCCCTGATCGACGTTTGTAACGCCGTCGGTCGCCTCCGCCCCGAGGTGAAGGGCGGACAGATGAACGATATCGAGAACGAGGACTTGTCCTGGATGATCGTCTGCACCATCCGGGGCTCCCACGTCAAGCAGCTCCCGGAGTTCGAGATCCAGCTGTTTGAGCGCACTTGGGAGGATGGTTTGGTTCGCGCGCTCCAGGCAGCCCTTGCTCGCCTCGCGTTCCACCACCGTGCGGAGCTCGAGGAGAGGAACCTTCCTTACTCTCACTTTGGGCGGCGTGATGAGGAGGGCCTTCCCACCATTGTGCCCTATGTTTGCCCCCTCGGTCGACACGCTGGCCAGATGGAGTTCCTCCTCGGCAAGACTCAGAACAGCCTCGACATCTGCAGGATGGAGAAGGAGATGCTGACTAATGAGTTGGGCGAGGTCAAGAGAGACCTTGAGGAGATGAAGCGTAGGGCTCGCCGCCAGCGGAGGCTCAAGCTCCGGGCAAGAGAGGCCAAGTACATGCTTAAGGTGAAGGTGACGCACCTTAAGACGGCGCTCCGCGAGGCCGAGACCAAGATAGAGGAGTTGGAGGATGATGGCGAGGATCTTCGCAAGGAGAATGCTGCCCTCCTTAGTGACGATGATGACTACATGGATGAGGAAGGGTATGATTGGAACAACCCGTCCGAGGAGGGAGATGAAGATGATATGGATTTCATCAATGACGAGCCAGAGGAGCCAGCACCCCCTACCCCTCGCGAGTCATCCGAGGAGGAAGACCCCGAGGAGCCGCCGTTTGAGGAGCCGCCGACCAAGGATGACACCATCATCCTTGACGACGACTAGTTTGAGCACCGCACTATCGCTAGTTATGTTATGTTATGTTGTCCTTGATGTAATCGCGTAGAACGATGTTGGTCCTATGGTGACCTTGATGTGGTGAACTATGATCTTTTGGTGATATCTATGTGATGTTGATGGTTGCATTTGCTTTTATGTTGTTTTTCTTCCGAGTTTTTCAACAAGTTTTTATGCATCTTGTCATTCCCTCCCCCTTAGAAAGAACTCGCCTATCAAAGTTGTTCCCTTTTGTCTTATGTCTTCATCTCATCAGATGGTTGACACTCGCCGCGGAGCGCACCAGAACAACCCTCCACCACCACCACCACCCCCTGAACCCGATATGGCTCAACTCCTTCGCCTCCTTATGGAAGACCGTCAAGCTGCTCGCGCTGAGAGCCAAGCCACCATCGCGGCCCTGCAGAATATTGCGCAGCTTGCCGCGGGAAACAACAACAACGGAGGTGATGGTGAGGAAGCCCCAAGATCCAAGCTAAGGGACTTTCAGAATACCAATCCGCCGGTGTTCACCAAGTGCACCGCCCCTCTTGATGCGGACGATTGGCTCCGTACTATCGAGAACAATCTGGAAGTCGCAGCTGTGGGCGAAAATGAGAAGGTGGTCCTTGCAACTCACTTTCTCGCCGGACCCGCAAGAGCTTGGTGGGAAAATGTCAAGGCAATGCAAGCTGAGGATCATGTGATCACTTGGGAGGAATTTGTCACTAAGTTCCGCAAAGCTCACATCCCGTCTGGTTTGATCAAGATCAAGAGAGATGAGTTCTTCAACCTCAAGCAGAACAATGGTAGTGTGGTCGACTACCTGGACAAGTTCAACACCCTGGCTAGGTATGCACCTCAGGACACTGACACGGATGAGAAGAAGAGGGACCGTTTCCTTAATGGTCTTCATGAAGAGATCCAGAGTATTCTTGTGGCCGTCCCTTACGCTGATCTTGAAGCTCTGGTGGATGCCGCCATCATGGTGGAATCCAAGCGCAAGGCAGCTTATGAGACCCGCAAGCGCAAGATGCAGCAGCAACAGCAGAGTGGACCAAGCAATGCTAGGTTCCGTGGCCAGCCTCCACCTAGGCCGGCGCCCCAGCCTCAGCGAGCGCCTGCCCCTGCTTATCGCCCCTCCAACAACAACACCAACCGCCAGACTATGCAGCCCCGTACTGGAGGAGGAAACTTCAACAACAACCCCCGCAACAACCCCAATACTCGCACTCAGGGAGATGGATGTTTCGCTTGTGGACAGCCTGGACACTTCTCTCGTGAATGCCCCTCCAAGATGAACCCTGCTCAGCGCCCCAACGCACCAAGACCAAATCAAGGCCAAGCTCGTGCTGCAACTGGAAGGAAGCCCCCGCCTAAGAAGCAAGCCAACACTGCAAGAGGACACCTGAACCATGTTAATGCCGAGGAGGCTGAAGAATCTCCTGACATTGTGATGGGTACGTTCCTAGTCCACTCCACACCCGCAAGAGTTCTTTTCGATTCCGGTGCATCGCATTCCTTTGTTACCGAACCCTTTGTCAAGAAAAGTAAAATGATACCCACTCTCATGGATAGACTCATGCTAGTTCAAATACCTGGATCCACCGCTAAAACTCGCCTATCTTGCAAACAAGTTCCGGTAGAGATCTTAGGTGTCACTTTCCAAGCTGATCTCATTGTCCTAGGAGCCCAAGGGTTAGAAGTAATTCTGGGGATGGATTGGATGACTAAATACCAAGGCCACATTGATTGTGCCCAGAAATCTATCACCTTAACCAATAGTGAAGGGATTCAAATAGAATACACCGCCACCATACCTTCTTCCAAAGCCTTTTGCAAACAAAGTGTCTCTGGAACCCCCATCGATCTTGTCCCAATCGTTTGTGAGTATCCAGATGTTTTCCCAGAAGAGTTGCCCGGTATGCCCCCTGACAGGGATATCGAGTTCATCATCGAGCTACACCCCGGAACAGCCCCTATAGCACAGAGGCCCTATCGCATGAACCCCCAAGAGCTGATTGAGTTAAAGAAACAGCTGGACGATATGTTGAGTAAAGGTCTAATCCGACCTAGTGCCTCGCCATGGGGATCTCCCGTGATATTCGTGGACAAGCGGGACGGTACCATTCGCCTGTGCGTGGATTACCGGAAACTCAATGATGTTACCATCAAAAATAAATATCCTCTTCCCAAGATTGAAGATTTGTTTGATCAGATGAATGGAGCCCGAGTTTTCTCCAAGATTGATCTCCGTACGGGTTACCATCAACTCAAAGTACGGGAGTCTGACATTCCCAAGACAGCCTTCACCACTCGATACGGACTGTTTGAGTACACCGTAATGTCCTTTGGTCTAACCAATGCTCCCGCCTACTTCATGAACCTCATGAATAAGGTCTTTATGGATTACCTCGACAAGTTTGTCGTGGTGTTTATCGATGACATCCTAGTCTATTCCAAGAGTGAAGAAGAACATGAAGAACATCTACGACTCGTTTTGGGCACTTTGAGACAACACCAACTCTATGCTAAGTTTAGCAAATGTCAGTTTTGGCTCAAGGAAGTTGGATTTCTTGGCCATGTTCTGTCCGCTGGAGGAGTCTCTGTCGACCCCTCTCTCATCAAGTCTATCATGGATCGAAAGCCGCCAACTAACCCAACCGAAGTGAGATCCTTCCTCGGATTGGCGGGATATTACCGCAAGTTTGTAGAAGGATTCTCAAGTATCGCCAAGCCCATGACCATGTTGCTCAAGAAGGGTAAGAAATTTGAATGGACGGAACAATGTGAAGCCAGTTTTCAAGAACTCAAGAAGCGTCTTGTGTCTGCCCCCATCCTCACCATGCCGGATGTCACCAAAGACTTTGTAATCTATTGCGACGCTTCCAAGCTCGGACTTGGTAGTGTTCTGATGCAAGAAGGGAAGGTTATCGCCTATCTCTCCCGACAGCTGCGGCCACATGAAATGAACTACCCAACCCATGATCTGGAATTAGCTGCCGTAGTTCATGCACTCAAGACTTGGCGTCATTATCTCATCGGAAATCGGTGTGACATTTACACTGATCACAAGAGTCTCAAGTACATATTCACCCAGAGAGAGTTGAACATGCGACAGAGGAGGTGGATAGAGCTGATCAAGGACTACGATTTGAGTATCCACTACCATCCTGGAAAGGCGAATGTGGTCGCCGACGCTCTTAGTCGCGAACCATGCTCGCTGAATGCCCGCCTCAAGATTGAGCAACCCTTGCTGTACCAAGAGTTTGAAGAGTTCGGTCTCGAACTCGTTAGCCATGGTTTTCTAGCCACATTGGAAGTTAGACCCACCCTCCAAGATCAGATCAAGGAAGCTCAGAAGGGACATGAGAGTATTGAAGGTATCAAACGCCGTATGGACAAGGAGGAAGTAGCTGGATTCTCCATTGATGAAGAAGGAGTCTTGTGGTATAATGGGCGCCTTTGTGTACCGACTATCCCTGA
Source organism: Lolium multiflorum (assembly GCA_030979885.1). NCBI lineage: Eukaryota > Viridiplantae > Streptophyta > Magnoliopsida > Poales > Poaceae > Lolium > Lolium multiflorum. Next base: position 172,415,088 of record CM061749.1, on the reverse strand, counting down.
ATTAAAGCACCTGATTATGGATGAAGCTCATAACACTCCTTACTCCATTCATCCCGGTGGAACAAAAATGTATCAAGACCTCAAGGAGACTTTCTGGTGGCATGGAATGAAACGTGACATTGCCTCTTTCATCGCTAGGTGTGATGTTTGTCAGCGCGTCAAAGCGGAACATCAACGCCCTGCAGGTTTACTTCAGCCCCTGAAGGTCCCGGTATGGAAGTGGGAAGAAGTGGGGATGGACTTTATCACTGGACTACCACGATCCAGCCGAGGACACGATTCTATTTGGGTCATTGTGGATCGATTGACCAAGGTCGCCCATTTCCTACCTGTCAAGACCACATTCAATGGACGTCGCCTAGCAGATCTTTATATCTCTCGGATCGTTAGTCTTCATGGAGTTCCCAAGAGAATTGTATCTGATCGCGGCACACAATTTACCTCTAGGTTTTGGAACCAACTACATGAAGCCCTGGGGACCAAACTCTCTTTCAGCACCGCATATCACCCGCAAACCGGAGGACAGACTGAGCGAGTGAACCAGATTTTGGAAGACATGCTCCGTGCTTGTGTTCTATCATATGGGGCCAAATGGGAAGACTGCCTTCCCTTTGCGGAGTTCTCTTACAATAACAGCTATCAGGCCAGCCTCCAGATGGCACCATTTGAAGCACTCTATGGGCGCAAGTGTCGCACCCCTCTCAATTGGTCCGAGACTGGAGAAAGTCAAGTGTTCGGGCCTGATATACTTCGCGAAGCAGAAGAACAAGTTCAACTTATCCGAGATCGCTTGAAGGCTGCCCAATCTCGTCAGAAGAGCTACGCTGACCCCAAACGCCGAGAAGTGACATTCAACAGCGGAGACTTTGCATACCTCCGTGTCACCCCTCTCAAAGGAATGCAGCGTTTCCATGTCAAGGGCAAGTTGGCACCAAGGTACATTGGTCCCTTCAAGGTCCTTGGTCGCCGCGGAGAAGTCTCATATCAATTGGAGCTACCTGCAGAACTGTCAGAGTTTCATGATGTCTTCCATGTCTCCCAACTCCGGAAATGCCTCCAAGTGCCTGATAAGCCTGAAGTGTTCAAAAACATCGACCACCGCTCTATCAACCTGAATCAAGATTTAACTTACCGTGAGAAACCCCTCCGAATCCTGGAAGAGGCCGTAAGGCTCACTCGCAGAAGAAAGATTAGGTTTTTCAAGGTTCAGTGGAGTAACCATTCTGAGGACGAAGCTACCTGGGAACGGGAGGATTATCTTAGGAGCGAGTTCCCCTATCTCTTCAGCTCTTAGTTCCGGAATCTCGGGACGAGATTCTTTTAAGGGGGGAAGGTCTGTAACAACCCACTTTTCAAACCCTGCATATTTTCTAGCTTTAAAATTTTGGGCCAACAAAAACTTTTATTTATCCTGCTACTTGGTGTGCATAGTTTGTAGTTTTGTTTAGATTGTTGGTAGTAAGTGTGTATAAACAACTTCCCACACTAAAACCCCTAGCAACAAGTTTGTGTACCAAAAATTAAATAGGGGAAAAACTCCTTTTGACACCAAGTGTAAAACACCCCCACACCCAACTTCTCTCTTTAAAAACAATTTCCCTCTTCATCAAAAATTTGGGTGCATGTGTGCACATGCATTAGCATGACATTCCCCTCTCTTCACTCACCATGACACCCACTCTTTCTCTCTTTTGGAGAAAAACCCTAGGAAGGGGGAACACTTCCCTCTCTCTTTTCTTTTATTCTTTTTATCTCCCTCTTTTTCTTGGCATGTGGCCGTGGCCATGGACCCCTCTTATTTTCTCTTTCTTTCACCACCACTTTGATCTCTCCTTTTGACAAACCCTAGAGGGCAACCACCCCCTCTCTTACCCCTCCCTCTTTTCTTCCCTTGTGCATGGCCGAGTTTGGGAGGCCATGTCCCTCTCTTATGGCCGGCACTTGGTGCCCACTCCCCACCCCTCAAGCCCACCTCAATCTGGCCCGCACCCCACATCTTGGACCCTCCCTAGACTCCCCTTTCCCCCTCCAACTCGGCCCAAGGCCAGCCACCGAGCCCACCCGAAACTCTGGCCACAGACGTGCACACCCTGGACACCCTCCCGCGCGGGACGACGCACGCGCGCGCGTCCGCCTGTCGCCCGACGCCTCGACGCCCGCCCTCGCCTCGGGAAGACGCTCGCCTCCTCGTATCCTTCCCTGACGCCTCGAGAGCCCGCACGCCCCCTCGACTCCCTCCCGCTCGCTGCCACTGTCCCCCTCGCGGGATTGGCCGAGGCCGCCGCCCGTCGCCCGTCCCTTGCCCTCCTCCGCCTATATAAGGCCACCACCGCGCCCACTCCACCCTCACACCACCCCACTCCTTCCCCACCCCACTTACGCTCCAGAGAGCGCCCAGGGCGCTGCTCTGGGCTGCTGCCCTTCCCCCGGCGAAGCCCTGCCGCGATCGACGCCGGAGAAGAAGTGGAGGTGCTGCGGGAGCTCCGCCAACTGCCGCCCTCCCTCCCTTCTCTCAGTCCTCCCTGCCTTCCTCTCCGTTGCCCTAACCCTTTCCTCGCCGTGCCAGGACGACCGGAGAACGCTGCCGCGCCAAAACTCGCTGCCGGACGCCGCGTACACGGAGGGACCGCCGGAGCCCGGGAGCAAGGAGGAGAAGCCGCCGAGCCGCCCCTGGACCAGCCCGCGACGCTCCCACGCCACCCTGCTGCCACCGTCGACGCCCCGCCGATCGCCGGTGAGTCCCAGGCCGCCGCCTGCTTCCTCCCTGCCAAGCCCAACCGCCCGTCCGTGCCCTGCGTGGCGTGGAGGAGACGATGGCTGCGGGCCATCGGATCCCCATCGTCTGGCTGCATGGGCCATGCATGCCAGCATGGCCATGCAAGGCCTGGCCCACCCCGGGCCCTCCTCCCTTTTTCATTTTCTTTTTTTCCCAGCCCGCGTGGCAATCCCCTGGGCCGGCCCATCTCCTTCCGAAAAACGGCCCAGCAGATTCCCGCCCAAACCCCCCTTTTGAAATTTTCGTTTTAAACATTTTCTGTATTAATAAAACCTGTGAACCAAATCCCTTATAACCAGAGTTCTACAACTCGAAATTAAATGAAACCAGCTGCGTTAGAAAGATATTTTCAATACCTTTCACATGCCACTGACCCCATATTTTTAGGATTTTTATACGATTTTTAGTGTATTAATCTTGCTCTATGTATTCTGCATACTTCACTAAATTCCTAAAATCGTAGAATTATTATTTTTGACCGATTCCAATTATGATGATCTTGTTTTAATGTTGTCCATCTCAGAAAAATACCATGGGTCCTTGTAGGAAATAATTCTGTCCCGTTTGTAAAGTTAGTATGTCACATGAAATGTTGTTCTTTAAAACTTGTTGTTATTTAATTTCTCACTCCAACCCCTTTTTATAACTTTGGCCAATGCATGATTTTACTTTAATACAACATACACCCCTGCATGCTTTATCATATTCTTTTAAAACTTGAGTTTTTGAGCTATGTGTTGATTGTATGTTGTTCTTCTATTTTCGCGACGCTAGATACGAACGTGGGAGAAGCCGAAGGAGAGGATTTTGGAGAAGGTGTTGAAGAAGACCAGGGACTAGCCGGCCAAGGCAAGCCATTTACTTTGACTCCTTGATTATCTATGTTTTTGGTTGAGATCTTTTATTCTTCCCCATCTTGATCCTTTGCGTTTTTCGGTTGGATAATTCTCTTCTTTGACATACTTGCCGCCAAGTATGTATTTATTCACTCTCGGTAGATTCGCGTACTTACTCTAAGTATGTGGATCAAAACTCACTCATTTGACACCTCCTAATTCTAGTTCAAACCTTGGGTTAACATCATGATTTTTGCTCCACTTTTTGATTATCTTCATCCATGCTCCATGTAAGTATGGATGTTGTTGACACCTTTATAGTATGAGGGCAACCTTGATGCTATTGTACATCTTAGTTCACACATAAACTTTAGGTTGGGAAAACCCTCAAGGTTTTACCTTGTTGTAAAAGTTTTTGTTAAAACCTTGGGTATAATGTTGTGCCCAAGTGAGAATTTGAGAAAGGAAAGGCTTTGGTAAAAATGTTGGGAATGAGAAAGTGGTGGGGATATTATGAAAACTTTGGCGCCTAAGTACTCACCCATGACAACAAACTAGCGCAACCACATTACTCCAACATGGGCACGGGGCTTAGCTAGACGTTCGTTCTCTTTAGCATGAGGCACCGCATAACTATACAAGGGTAAGGTTACCCCCGAGTCCGGGTTGTCAAAGTTGGGGCAATAGTATAACGGGAGGCCTTCGGGGCTGACCCGTCCGGAAGACACTATGGGTCTCCTGGCTTGGCGGTGGAGCCACGCTCAAAAGGAGGTGAGCTGCCACGGTGCCGGGGAGGTACATACTCTATAGGGTAGGACCTCTTGCTAACTAGAATGGGCGAAAGGCTTCGACTGGTTATCCGATACCCACATACTTTCGTATGATGGCCCGGGGATGATCCCGGCGGATTTATCAGATCTTGTGGGGAAAGTGTGCAAACTCTGCAGAGTAAAATCTATTCGAATAGCCGTGTCCGCGGTCATGGACGGTTGGATTGGCTGTTGCTTAGCCTGATGTGTTTTGTTTATGAAAATGTTTGACAAAGGAAAGAAATGGGATTTGTGTTGGAGTACTTGGAGTACTGGAAAAATGTTTGATGACCACAATGAGGTGGTCGGAAAAGAATTGATAAAAATTGGGTCTACCCTTCCTAAGTGTTTATGTCGTGAAGAGTCTTCTTAAATTAATTCATGTAGGGATGTCTTAGATGAATCTTTAAGTATCTCCTTCGCCCATGAAGTTGAGATGCTAACTCCACCTAAAACACTTCTTCTCTCCTACATGACATATTCTTAAATGAAATTAGATATTCCCTCTTGATCTCCTAGTTTAGTTCTCGGTACCTTGTTCCCTTTAATATGTTACTTTGTAAATGGTTTGCGAGTACAATTCAAAATGTACTCACGGCTTTGTCCCTGGCTATTTACTTGGCCAGACTATGAGGAGGATTTCGAAGATGATGGTGGTTATCAGGACGACTATGCGACTTAGGACGTTTCCCGGTCAGCTGCCTGTAGGGTTTAAGGCATGACTTGGGCCCGACGAAGTTGATTTGTATCCGCTGCTTTTGGATGTTTGAATTCAGCCCGATGTGGCCATTTGTGTAAGACTTGGTCATAAGACCGTTTGTAAGACTATTTATTATTCGGTACTATGTAATGGATGTTGTAACTCTGTTTATCAGTTCGGTTATGTGCTCATGTTACACTGATCATGGGATCATGGGTAAACTGCATAACGGGTATTTCGGACAGTTGGTCCGGGGTGCCACATGGACAAGTCGAGAAGGCCAATGGCATCATCTGCAATGGCATCAAGAAACGCCTGCTAGGCCCACTGGAAAAAGCTCGGCATACTTGGCCGGAGGAGTTACCAAGTGTGTTGTGGAGTATCCGAACAACACCAAATACGGCGACACAAGAAACACCGTTTTTTCTGGTCCATGGAGCCGAAGCAGTCCTGCCGATAGAAATAGAATATGATTCTCCAAGAGTCACGGAATATAATGAAGAAACCTCGAGGGAAGCCTTGGAGGACGACGTTGATGCACTTGACGAAGCTCGAGACGAAGTTCTGTCACGAGTCTCAAAATATCAACAGGACCTGAAGAATTATCACAGTCGGAGATTGCGGCCACGATCTTTTCAAGTTGGTGATCTAGTTCTGCGGCTCAACCAGAAAAGTCACGAAAAACTCGAGTCACCATGGCTTGGACCCTACATCGTCACAGAGGTAATCGAAGGAGGAGCATACAGAATCAAAGACAAGAAGACAGGGATTGCCGAGCCAAATCCCTGGAATGTGGCGCAACTTCAGACCAAGATCTTCGGGAGGATTGAAGCACTTGGCAAGGCCAAGGAAAGTTGCAGGCTCCTCTTTCTTTGGGAAGAAGTAGGGGAAAAGCTTCGACAACCCCGCCCTGGCTTCATCCATGCCTTCACGCGCTTCCGACCCATGAAACTCAAGGAATGAAACGGCGTCCAGAAGAGCATCGTTGTCAGGATCCTCAAGCTCAAATTCTTGCGAGGTCCTATCTGACAAAACAAAAATAGAAATTTGTGTCAACAAACAAGTGCAAAAAAGGAAAATCCAAAGGGTATGCAATGGTGCAAATGCTTACCAACAAAGCGACGACTTTGTGTTTTAATGCGTTTGGTGATCGCCGCTTCGCGAGCAGATTGCGCAGTTATGTGATCGCTTAGTGAAGTCTCGGCGTCATGCAGACGTTTCCGAAGATCTTCGACACCAGCAGCATCAGCCTTCGCTTTGTCGGCTTCTTGCCTAGCTTCAACTGCATCTGATTCGGCCTTCTTACGAGCCTCTTCACATTGCTCTAACTTTAGAGCAAGCGTGTCAGCACGTTCGTTGGCTTCTATCAATTTCTCTGAAAAAAGGAAGACAAGATTAGCTATAAACATCGACAAGTCATGCAGAAAGGAAGCAAAAAATAGTCGAGCATTACCTTCAGTCTTGCTGGCGTAATCACGGTACCCAACGAATTGGGCACCGATGCGAAGAAGCTCTTTGATCATAGGCTGTTAAAGAGAGACAAAGAAAGAAAATGTTGGCATGAGAAAAATGGCGACATATAGAGCAACCAGAGAAAATATAAACAACGACAAGAGTGTTAGCAACTTACATCATCCAAGAGAGGGTTAGAAGAGCTACTCGATTGAAGAGTGAGCTCTGGATTTATTTCAACCCTTGCCCTTTTTGGTGAAGGGACAAGGGGGCTTGCCGGAGGAGTAGCAGCGCCGACATTTTGTCGAGGAGGCGACGTTTCTTCTCCTTCGACTGGCGTTTCCGAAGCGACTAATGTATGTGACGTGCTCATTCGAGCAGCCACATCAGCAGTGGGTATTTCTTCTGCATCATCACTAAAAGAAAGCGTCGACAATGTAAAAAGCAAGATAGACAAGAATTTTTTTTAGTACAAGTAAACAAGGAAAAGGGTACTTACGAACTGATGATAGACTCGAGGTATGGATCATAGCCTGCCTTCTGGTGCGAAGGAACAGCTTCGTCGACTTTGGAGGTGCCGGAATCTTCGACATCATCCCTTTTCCTCTTGTTCCTTGGAGAAACAGCAGGAGGAAGAGATTGTGCCGACGCAGTGGCTTCAGAGACATCCTCCTTTTCGTCGGATCCCGCAGATCTTCGAGACTCTGCGGGTTCATTTGCAAAGGAGGGGGCATCTGGGTTATCATCGGAGATAACAGCCCTTTCTTCGACCTCCCCACCTTCAGGAAGGGGAGGAAGTGAAACAAGATTTGGATGATCCTGTATAAAAAGAGGGAAAGTTTGTCAGAAGTGAATAACAACACAAAAAGCAAGGCAATAGACAAATTACACGACAATGTTTACCTTGGGAAGCGCATGGGCGGCGCTGTATGGTTTTACGCGGCAAGTGGAAGGGATGGAGTCTTTCTTCTTGAGAGATGAAATCCTACGGATAAGTCTATCCAAATCCTTCACTTCCAAATTCGTCGACAGACGATCTGCATCTTCATCGCCAGCGTAATTCCAGAAAGGGTTTTTGCGAGCCTGAAGAGGCTGCACCCTAGTCCTAAGGAAGTATGCCGTAATCTGGATGCCTGATAATTCTTTTCCACGAGTATTTTGCAACTCATGGATACGAGTCATCAGGGCCTCTGTCGAAGTCCTTTCTTCCTCGGTAGCTTCTGCGTCCCAAGAACGGCGGCGAAGGATTTTCTCGGCACCGTCAAAAGGAGGAATATTGTCTTCGGCGCAGCCATCGTTTTCTTCGCGAATATACAACCACTTCTTGCGCCATCCTTGAACGGAGTCGGGGAGTTTGACGTCGAAATAGTTGACAGAGGAGCGAACGGAAATAACAACGCCGCCTATATTATAGGCGACATTGGCAGAGCCATTACGGCGACAAAAGAAAATGCGCTTCCATAATGCCCAGTTAGGCTGGACACCAAGGAAGGCTTCGCAGAGGGTGATAAAGATAGAAATGTGAAGGATAGAGTTGGGTGTGAGGTGGTGAAGTTGGAGACCATAAACATAAAGTAATCCCCGAAGAAAAGGGTGAATGGGGGCGGAAAGACCGCGGATGAGATGATCAACAAAACTTACCCGATACCCCATTGGAGGGGATGGGTAGCTCTCTTCACTGGGAAAGCAAACCGCTTTGGGTTTCTTGGTAATCCCCAGCTTCTTCATCAGATTGAGGTCCTGGTTCGTGATCTTGGACCTCTCCCACTCCGCCGCTCCTAGATCCGCGGCAGCCATCGATGAGTCAGGTGTGCTGTGCCTGGTCAATCGACGCGGTGGCATCAACAATGGCGGAGAGGGGCAGCTACGAAGAGAAGAGCTTGGGGAGATGAGGAGCGCAGGAAGAAATTTTGCACTGGGAAAGCAGAGGAACGGCGCGAGCGGAAGTGTTCGAGGAAGAAGAAGGGGACCTTATATACAGGTGCGGTGAAGCGACGGAACCGTCGGATGAAAAAAGAATGCAGTAGATGATCACCACGTGGATACAAGGGCATAATGGTATTTTAACATTGACGAGGTTACAGAACGTGTGCCAGAAAAAAGGGAGAACATGTGTCCCCCACTTGCACGACGTGTCCGACAGAACAGGAATTAGGACCCACAAGGCAGCGAAACAAGTGATAATGGTCAGTTTCCAAAATAGAAATCGTGGCTATCATCAGCAATGACGTCGTCAAGATAAAAGAAAAATTCGACTGCGAGTTTTCAAGAGTTTATCGACAACGCAAGGTTATCTTGGGAGCCTTTGATCAAATACAAGTTTTTGCCCAAATGCTCGGGGGCTACTTTGGAAAAATAGAAAATTTCGAGTATGACAAGATAGAAAAGGCGAGAGCCTATGACCAAATGCAAGCATTTGTTCATAGCCTCGGGGGCTACTCCCATCGGGAGCGCTGGTCGCGCACCCGATAAATATAAAATTGTCGACAAAAATTATAAATATAGCGGCAATGGATACTAATCTGTGGAGCCTACACCCAAGCACAAGTTCTTGGATGTAGCCTCGGGGGCTACTCCCATCGGGAACGCTGTTCGCGTGCCCGATGAATTTTATCAAAATAAACAGAAGTGAGTATATTTCGAGTTACACAGATAACTCTACATATACTCCCATCGGGAAGACAAAATACGTCATCAAATATGACTCAATAAAATGTGCTATTCCAAAGGCGAAAAGCACTCGACAATATATTCTCAGAACGCCAAAGTTGCGATCAATTTCTGAATGCCGCAAATTTGCGAAGGTAAGACCCCAGATCCGTTCTGCTGGGCGTGGCATCGCCAAAGACTGCGCTCTGCTACTTTTATCCGTATCAACAGATACGAAGAAAAATCCTAACGGACGCGTTAGGTACCCGATAAATTTGACTGGGACTCGACAGAATGGTAAGACCTTAAGCTGCACCTGTCGAAGTTTACACCAGTATCCCGAGATCATGTCCAGGGACGTGATCTTGAAGTAGGTTTTTGCGGATTGCCACTAGAGCAGTTAACTAGTACCTGATCCGTCAGATGAACTAGCCCCAACTACCATTATCCCTGTACAATATAGAATTTTATGTGAAGAAGCATAAATAAAAGCTCTCGAATAAATATAAACAGTCGAGATTTCCCTTGACTCTACGATTGAAGCAAAATCTCGGGGGCTACTGACATAGGCATCCCAAATGGGCCTGCCGAAGATAGTACCCGGAGTTTACTGAAGGCCCACTATCCGAAGAATAAGAAGATTCGGGAATCCAAGATATATTAAGGAAAGCTAGAGTTGTAATAGGAAGTGTTATTTGTAATCTGGCGGGATGAGTTAGAAACCGTCCCGGACTCTGTAACTTGTACAAAACGAAACCCTCGGCTCCACCTCCTATATAAGGGGGAGTCGAGGAACAAAGAATCTACTGTCAACGAACCCTAGTTTTCATAATCGTCCTCGCCTAAAACCTTCGAGATCTACTTGCCCTCTACTTCTAGCAAAACCCTAGTCTACAATCTGTAGGCATTGACAAGTTAATCCTTTGTCAATCATCGTGAACCAAGTGAAGCTAGTGTTCAACTTCAACACCAACCCAATGCTATGGTTGGCCGTGCAAGACCTCCTCCACCACCTCAAGCCGCAAGAGATGAAGGCTTCCGTCCTCGCCGAAGGAATTTGGAAGATGAAGAGAACATGTATGGCAAGCTCAAGTTCAACATGCCCAAGTTCAAGGGTGAAGACGATGCCGAGGCCTACCTATCATGGGCACTCAAGGTTGACAAGATCTTCCGCATCCACAACTACTCCGGTGCCAAGAAAGTGGCCATGGCGTCTCTTGAGTTTGAAGATTACGCCAACACTTGGTGGGAACAAGTAGTCACTCTAAGGGAAGAAAAGGGTGAGCCTCCAATTGACACTTGGGAAGAGATGAAGGAGGAGATGCAAGCTCGCTTTGTACCAACACACTACAACAAGACCTCTTCAACAAACTCCAAAAATTGAAGCAAGGCACCAAGACCGTTGAGGAGTTCTTCAAGGAAATGGAGTTAACTATGATGCGAGCAAACATCCAAGAATCCGAGAACCAAACGATTGCTAGGTTCTTTAATGGCCTCAATTACCCCATCAAGAGGATTGTGGAGTTCCAACAATACTCCAACATGGTTGAGTTGGTTCACCAAGCGTCCAAGGCCGAACGCCAAGTGAATGAGGACATCAAGTACTCCAAGTCCAAGCAATACTTCGCCTCCAAGCTAGCTACACCCACTCCTACAACAAGTGTCAAGCCCTCCGTTTCATCTACACCATCCAAGCAACCGACTATCCAAAGTCGCATGAAGCAAACGGTGACCTCCACCGCCTCCTCAAAGGCCTCTACGGGACCCTCCAATGTCACTTGCTTCAAGTGTGGCACACAAGGCCACAAGTCCTTCGAGTGCAAGAATACCAAGGTCATGATCACTATGGAGAATGTTGACATAGAGACGCTAAGTGAGGGGGAATATGAAGCCCTCGTGCAAGCCGCCGTCGCTAATGAAGAAGATTACAATGAAGAAAGTGGAGAAGACCCTCTCCTATGCGTACATGACACAAGTCCCTCGCTTGTGGTCACAAGGGTGCTCACGACTCAACCCCAAGCTCTTGAAGACCATAGTGACTTGAGAGGAGAGGGAGCGGCCCACCAAAAAGAGAGTGAGCGCCACAAGCCATATATGAGTGAGAGAAAGAGTGTCCTCTTAGCCACAAAAAGCGAGTGGAGAGAAGTGCAAGACAACCCATCCACCACCTTGCACTACGTGCTCATTTGCAAGGGCCCATCGTCGGCGACTAACGACTTAACCAACATTCCTTCGTCTTTGTTGTCTCTTTTGAAGGAGTTTCAAGACGTCTTCCCCGACGAGCTACCTCATGGACTACCACCGCTTCGGGGCATCGAACACCGCATCGACCTCATACTCCTCTTCCAAACCGCGCCGCCTACCGCACCAACCCCGAAGATACAAAGGAGATACAACACCAAATACAAGATCTCCTCGCTAAAGGGTACGTTCGAGAAAGCCTTAGCCCTTGTGCCGTTCCGGTGATTCTTGTTCCTAAACCGGATGAGACGCAACGAATGTGTATGGATTGTCGCCCCATCAATGCCATTACCGTTCGATACCGCCATCCCATCCCGCGTTTAGACGACATGCTTGATGAATTGAGTGGTGCCATCATTTTCTCAAAGATTGATTTGTGTAGTGGCTACCACCGAATTCGCATGGCAATTGGTGATGAATGGAAGACGGCATTCAAGACCAAGCTTGGTCTATATGAATGGCTCGTCATGCCATTTGGTCTTTCAAATGCTCCATCGACTTTTATGCGTCTTATGAACCATATTTTGAGACCGCTCATTGGCAAAAGCGTGGTTGTTTACTTTGATGATATTCTCATTTATAGCAAAAATCTCGAGGACCATGTTTCACATGTGAGAGAAGTCTTGTGCATCTTACGCCACGAGAAGCTTTATGCCAATCTCCCTAAATGCACCTTTGCTCAAAACAAATTGGTTTTTCTTGGTTTTGTGTTTTCCGCCAATGGCATTGAAGTGGACTCGTCGAAGGTTGACGCCATACATAATTGGCCCACGCCTACCACCGTTGGTCAAGTTCGAAGTTTCCATGGACTCGCCGGTTTCTACCGCCGCTTTGTGAAAGATTTTAGCACCATTGCTTGCCCTTTGAATGAGCTTACCAAAAAGAATGTTCCATTTGTGTGGGGCAAGGCCCAACAAAATGCTTTTGATGAATTGAAGAAACGCCTTACCGAAGCACCTCTTCTCGTCCTTCCAAACTTTGCAAAAACTTTTGAGATTGAGTGTGATGCGAGTGGTCTCGGTATTGGTGGAGTCCTTATGTAAGATGGCAAACCCGTCCCATACTATAGTGAGAAGTTGGATGGCGCACGCTGACATAGGCATCCCCAATGGGCCTGCCAAAGATGGTACCCGGGGTTTATCGAAGGCCCAGAACTCGAAGAATAAGAAGACTCGGAAGCCCATTTAATGATTAGGAAAGATAGTTTGTATTAGGAAAGAAAGAGATTTGTAATCTTACGGGTCGGATACGAAATCCTCCCGAACTTTGTAACTTGTGTATCACGAAACCCTCGGCTCCGCCTCCTATATAAGGGGAGTCGAGGGACAAAGAAGGATCGAATCTACTGTCAACATAACCCTAGTTTTCATAATCGCCGAGTACTTTTCGCCTAAACCTTCGAGATCTACTTGCCCTCTACTTCTAGCAAAACCCTAGTCTACAATCTGTAGGCATTGACAAGTTACTCCTTTGTCACACGCCTCAACTATCCTATTTATGACAAGGAACTTTATGCTTTGGTTCGTGTTCTTGAAGTTTGGCAACATTACCTTTGGCCAAAAGAGTTTGTTATCCATTCGGATCATGAGTCTTTGAAGTACTTGAAAAGTCAAACCAATTTGAACAAGAGACATGCTAAGTGGGTTGAATTTATTGAGTCCTTCCCTTATGTGATCAAATACAAAAAGGGAAAGGACAATGTGGTCGCGGATGCCCTTTCCCGCAAGAACAATCTCTTACTCACTCGCTTGGATTTTCATGTTTTGGGCCTTGAGGAGATCAAAGAACTTTACCCTTCCGACTCTTTCTTTGGACCCATCTTTGCAAAGTGTTCCGTTGACCGAGGATTTGATGATTTCTATTTGCATGATGGCTACTTGTTTAAAGCTAACAAAATTTGCATACCCGAGTCTTCTCTTCGTAAGTTGCTTTTGCAAGAGTCACATGGAGGTGGTCTCATGGGGCACTTTGGTCGCGACAAGACGCTCTCGATGCTATCAACCCATTACTTTTGGCCGAAGATGAAGCGAGATGTGGAGCGCCTATGCAACCGTTGCACCACATGCTTACAAGCTAAGTCTAAAACAAACCCTTACGGTCTTTACATGCCCTTACCCATTCCATATGCACCTTGGTCAGATATAAGCATGGACTTTGTATTAGGCTTACCAAGAACAAAACATGGTCATGACTCAATATTTGTGGTAGTGGATAGGTTCTCTAAAATGGCTCATTTCATACCATGCCATAAGACCGATGATGCTTCACACATTGCTTCGTTGTTTTTCAGGGAAGTGGTTCGCCTACACGGAATACCGGCAAGCATTGTGTCGGATCGAGACGTCAAGTTCATGAGCTATCTATGGAAGTCGCTCATGGCAAAGTTCGGAATCAAGCTCTTGTTCTCGTCATCCTCGCATCCGCAAACGGACGGACAAACGGAAGTGGTGAATCGAAGCCTCTCAACACTCCTACGCACACTCGTGAAGAAAAACTTGAAGTCATGGGAAGAATGCCTTCCACACGCGGAGTTCGCCTACAATAGAGCCAAGCACTCCACAACATCCCGGAGTCCCTTCATGATCGTCTATGGATTCGACCCTCCCACGGCACTCGACATCCTACCACTACCTCTTCATGAAAGGACGAACATGGACTTCGACAAGCGCACCACCGCCATGAAGAAACTACATGAAGACACAAGAGCAACCATACAAGAACATGTACTTCGCCAAGCTACCCGCCTCAACGCCAAGAAAAAGGAACGAGTGTTTGAAGAAGGAGACCTCGTTTGGATTCACCTTCGGAAAGAAAGGTTTCCCCATGAACGCAACTCCAAGCTAAAGCCAAGAGGCGATGGGCCTTTAAAAGGTCCTCAAGCGCATCAACAACAACGCCTACGTCATCGACATACCAACATCCAAGTACTTGGTGAGCAACATGTTCAACATCTCGGATCTTTCCCCATATCATGGAGATGAGGAGGAACAAGAGTCGAGGACGACTCTCTCCCAAGGGGGGGGGGATGATGTAGCCCCGCTCAGCGACGACACTACACCAAGGCCAACAAGTCCCACAAGTGGACCAATGACGTGGGCTCGAGCTAAAGCGCTAAATGAGAAGGTGACCTCGCTCCTCACTACCCTCGATCTCGGTACCCCATTGGATGGAATTGATAAGGGCTGAGCCCTAGGGGAGGCTCGATCTTCACGAATTTGGATGGGAATCGTGGGGGAGGTGGAGGAACGCGAAGAACACGGTGGAAGGCGGGGTGGATCGAAGATACAAACGCAACGCACACACACAACCGGTTGTTCTTCGTTGGCCCGATACACCAACCCAATAGAATTGCGAGGTAAAAGACTCACGAGGAGTAGAAGCCCTCACAAAAGATTGGCAATAGAAATCGATAGAGTTCCAAAGAGGAAAAGAGCGCAAAGATAGAATTGCAAGAAGCAAAAGATCCAAACACTAGAATTCCTAGAATGGAAGAGATCGACTTCCTAGAAGAGGTGATAACTTCGTAGATTGGTAGGTCTAGAAGGGTTTCCCTAAGGGAGGAGCAAAAGCTCAGGTTTTCTCTTTCATCAAGTCTAATCTCAGATCTGAGCCAACACGGCTATTTATAGTGGGTGGGGCGAAGGGGTAAGTTACAAGCTGAATCTGACAGTTTTGGGTGCTGAAACGCGTGCGGGCGGAAGTTCCGGTCTCTAGGGGCGGAAGTTCCGGTCGAGCGGAAGTTCCGGTCCTCAGGGGCGGATGTTCCAGCTGGATCCTCTTTCCTGGGCGCCGGAAAGCATCTTGGCGGCATCTAGGCGGAAGTTCCGGTCCTTGGGGGCGGAACTTCCGGTGGGGGCGGTACTTCCGGCCAACTTCCGGCCTAGTTCCGAAAACGACCAATTTCCTTGCAGTAACATCCCGGGGCGTTTTGGCGCGTTTCCAAAACTGGGGCGGAACTTGGGTGGAAGTTTCGGCGGGCGGAAGTTCCGGTCCTCAGGGGCGGAAGTTCTGGCTGGATCCTCTTCACAGGGAATCTGGGCGGAAGTTCCGGTCCTGGGGGCGGAAGTTCCGGCTGGGGCGCTGTAGCTCCATCTTCTTCATTCTCAGCTCCCTCTCCATTGGTGCGGTCTCCATGGCTTGCGTCTTGATCGATGTACCTGATTGAACATAAGGTATTTGCATGAAGTAGCATGCCATCCAATGGGGTATCAAATGCATACGTGGAAAGGAGCAAATTCACCTCTTGGTGTAGTGCTTGGGCTCGAGCTCGTGTCATTGGACCACGAGGAGGGCTTGTCGGTCCTGAGGAGGCGGTGTCCAAAGGCCACCCCGTATCAGGAATGCTACCTCATGCCGACACACTTTGTGTTATTAGGTACGTGGTGCATCAAGACCCCGGAGAGGAGGACACACCACGGTCAAGAGAAGGAGAGGAGCAGCTGGACGTGAAGATGGACGTGAAGATGGACGTGGAGCTGGACCCGACGTCATGCGAAGCGTGCCTAGGAAGGGAGGGAGCCAGCCGGCCCAGGACCCGGTCCGACCGGACCCCTGACCGGGCAGTCCGACCCAAACCGGGTTCCCCGCTAATGCCAACCGGACGCAGTACTGAGACGCCGGAACCCCCTCCGGTCACCCTCCGGTCCAGGACCCGGTTTGGACCGAACGCTCCGGCCCCAGGTCCGGTCTGACTCCTGACCGGATTCGTCGGCCTGTCTTGACCAAATCTGCCTTATCCGTTTATTTCGTACCTTTTCGTGATGTGTCGCCCTGTAGGCCTATATAAGTACCCGTGACGCCCCCTTTTACTTTTTAGACTTAATCTGAGCTTAAAACTACTTTTGAGCTTTGTCTCCCTAGGGTTAGATCCCCTTTGTAATCAAGGCTACTCTTGTTGAGGATTTGGATATTTGTGAGTGAGATTCAAGTGTTCCACTCTCTCTCGCTCATCGGTCTCCGTCTCCAACACCAATCTCTCCTCTCGGAATTCTACCTCGTGTCTCTTCCGGGTTGATTCTATTGGCGTGGTCCATCGAGCCACGAGGGTAAGATTCGATTGTATCGGGTTGGTGTGCGTGGATTTGTTCTTCGTGTTCTTCATCCCCTCCCTCTTTTCCCCCCTCTTGAGTTGGGTCAATCGCGAGATCGGGCCACAAACTAGGTCTTAGACCTCATCACGCTGATCCTTGTTGGTTGCCGTATCACCTTCCTCCTGTTTGGTAAGAACTTGTAAGAGCTTTGTATTTTGCTTGACGAATTGCGCGTGAACCACCATATTCCGTAGTTTGTAGGCATATACATTTGTGCTTTTTGAGTACTAACCATGTCAGGACCTACACCGGCCGCTGTTGACCCGGCCAAGATGACGAGTGAGGAGTTGCATGCTCACTTCACCCACCTTTTGGGCGGGCATGCACGCGACACCGAGGCGCGCATTGGTGACGTGGATGCCAAACTCACCGACGCGCTGGACAAGCTGGATGGCCTCGAGGCAGCTTTCAACTCCAAGCTCGACGCCAAGTTCCAGGAGCTCTTGACTCGGTTGCTGCCACCTCGCGACAACGTGCGACGACGTGCACGCCGCGTTCCTCGTGCTGATGTGTGATACGTCTCCGTCGTATCGATAATTTCTTATGTTCCATGCCACTTTATTGATGATATCTACATGTTTTATACACATTATATGTCATTATTACGCGTTTTCCGGAACTAACCTATTGACGAGATGCCGAAAGGCCAGTTGCTGTTTCTGATGTTTTTGGTTTCAGAAATCCTAGTAAAGAAATATTTTCGGAATCGGACGAAATAAAGACCGAAGACCTTATAATTCCCGGAAGCTTCCAGAGCACCGGAGAGGGACGAGAGGGGAGCCAGGGGGGCCCCACACCACACCCCGCGCGGGCCGGGGGCGCGCCCCCCTGGTCTGGGCACCCCGTGGCCCCTCCGACTCCATCTCTTCGCCTATTTATTCGTCCCTGACCTAAAAACACCGATACAGAAGACGAGACCCGAGAAAACCTTCCAGAGCCGCCGCCATCGCGAAATCATGATTCGGGGGACAGAAGTCTCTGTTCCGGCACGCCGCCGGGACGGGGAATTGCCCCGGAAGCCGTCTCCACCGCCATCTTCACCGCCATCGCTGTTCCCATGATGAGGAGGGAGTAGTTCTCCCCTGGGGCTGAGGGCTCTACCGTAGCTATGTGGTTAATCTCTCTCTCTGAACTCCAATACAATGATCTCATGAGCTGCTTTACATGATTGAGATCCATATGATGAGCTTTGTATCGCTACTAGTTGTGTGCTACTCATGTGATGTTATTAAAGTAGTCTATTCCTCCTACTTGGTGTAAAGGTGATTAGTGTGTGCACCTTGTGGTTCTTGTCGTAGGCTATGATCACGATCTCTTGTAGATTGTGGAGTTAATTATCATTGTGATAGTATTGATGTGATCTATTCCTCCTTCATAGTGTAATGTGGTGCACTATGTTAGTTCTTGGTTTATTTTGCAATGATCTATTATGCTCTAAGGTTACTTAAACATGAATATCGAATGTTGTGGAGCTTGTTAACTCCGGCATTGAGGGTTCGTGTAATCCTACGCAACGAATGATGTTCATTATCAAACAAGAGTGTATGTAGCACATATGAGAAGAAGTATTTATTATGCGATCAATGTTGAGAGTGTCCACTAGTGAAAGTATGATCCCTAGGCCTTGTTTCCAATACGCAAACACCGTTTACTTACTGTTTTGTTGCATGTTTACTCGCTGCCATATTTTATTCAGATTGCTATTACCACTCATATACCTCCATATTACTTGTATTTCACTATCTCTTCGCCGAACTAGTGCACCTATACATCTGACAAGTGTATTTGGTGTGTTGGGGACACAAGAGACTTCTTGCTTTGTGGTTGCAGGGTTGCTTGAGAGGGATATCTTTGACCTCTTCCTCCCTGAGTTTGATAAACCTTGGGTAATCCACTTAAGGGAAACTTGCTGCTGTTCTACAAACCTCTGCTCTTGGAGGCCCAACACTGTCTACAAGAATAGAAGCACCCGTAGACATCAAGCACTTTTCTAGCGCCGGGGAGGAAAGGTAAAAGGCACTCATACTTCGGTTCCAGGTAAGTACTTTTCTGGCGCCATTGTGTGTGTGCTCGAAGCTATTTCCTTTAGACTCTGCAATTGCATCTTTTTGTTTCTTGTTTTTATTTTCACTAGTTAGGCATAATGGAAAACAAAAAAAAATTGGTGAGCTTTTTAATCTTTTTCCTAATTTAGAATTGTTTGATGCGAAAATTAAAAAACCTATGGAACCTTATTTACATGATAGTAGCAATGTTATTAGTATGAATGCAATTACTGCTAATGCTATGAAGAAGTCTAAGCTTGGGGAAGCTAGTTTACATAAAAATAATCTTTTTTGCTCCTCAACTTTGGAAGAAATATTTTGTTCTGATAATGCTTTATCTCCCATATGCGATAACTTTAATGATGCTTCTGATATTTTAAATCCACCTGCTGAAAGTATTCCGTATAAAATACCTATGAAAATTATTGAACGTGTTATGGATAACCGCTATGAAGGGGATGGAACTGTCCATCCTGGAGATCATTTACTGTTTTTGCATGAATTATGCGGGTTATTCAAGTGTGCAGGTATCTCTATGGATGAAGTGAAGAAGAAACTATTCTCTATGTCGCTGTCTGGTAAAGCGGCGCATTGGTATAAACTATTGAAGGACGGGCGCTCTCTTGATTGGAAGGATATTGTGCCTCTATTTTATTCCAAGTTCTATCCTCCAAGTGAAATTCACAAAGATCGAAACCATATATATAATTTCTGGCCTCATGATGGAGAGAGTATTGCCCAAGCATGGGAGAGATTGAAGACTTTAATGCTCAAATGCCCCAATCATGAGCTTCCAGGTAATATCATCATTGATAATTTCTATGCAAGACTTTCTTTTCAAGATAAGACCTTGCTGGATACTACTTGTTCTGGATCATTCACGAGCAATAAAGAAGAGTTTAAAAGGGACCTTCTTGATCGGATTAAGGAGAACGCTGAAGATTGGGAGAACGACAAAGGTAAAGAGTCAGGTATAAATTATGATTATGAATGCATTGAAACTTTCATGGATAGTGGTAAATTTCGAAATATGAGTGCTACTTATGGTCTTGACTCTCAAGTTGCTGCAAATCTTTATAAAGCTTTTGCTTCTCACATTGAATTGCCTAGGAAGAATTTTGATAAGTATCATGAACCTTTTAAAGACGCTTGCATGAAGAATGAAATTGTTGTTAATAATTGCAATAAGCGTGCTCAAACTCCTAAGAATGCTATTTCCTATAAGCATGTTAATTTTTGTGGAATACATAGACCTTGTGGAATTAATCAAATAGAAGATGAATATTGTATCCATCACAGGAATGAAAAAACTAGAAAGTGGTCTAGAGCTCTAGATGATCTTGGAGAAAAAGTGTGTGCCCTCTATCCTTTTATTTGTGAACTTTGCCATAGAGTTGGTCATTTTAATTTTCAATGTTCCTCCAATGATAATTCAAACCCCATGAGTGCTGCAAATTTGTATTGTGATGATGAAATTATTCCTAATCAGCATGATGAACTTACCTTATTTTTGAAATGTGAAGAGTTATCAAGAAAAATTTCTTTGTTAAATATTAACGATCTTGATATTGATGATGTCCTGCATGGTTGTCTTTCTTACTGCATTAATAATTGCCATACAAATACTTACATACAGAATATTTTAGAAGATGACACCTTGCCAAAATATGATAGGACCGCTGTGTGTTTTCAATTAATTAATGAAAAGGAGGGATCCTCCCAAGTTTCTTCTATTGTTTCTAAAAGAAAATCAGGTTATGCGGACAAGCCACCCTTCAAGCCTCTTCCTCCTAAAGAAGGGAACGAGGAGAAGGAGAAGAAGAAGAAGAAGGGAACGAAGAAGAAGAAGAAGAAGAAGAAGAAGGAGAATAAAAAGAAAGAGGTAACGGCGTATCCCCGCGTGAATGAGATAACGCTAGGTAACCGTAAGTATGTTGCTCCTAATGATTATTATGATAATGAATCTGAGTACGATGATCTTCCTATACCCTTTACCCATATTAGTGATCATGATTTGGATGAGCACACTACCTTTGATATTGGAAATCTCTTTGGTACTGATTATGAAAGTAATGATGATAGCATTATTCATGTCCCCTTAAACGATGATATTGAAAGCCCTAAGCTTGGGGATGTTGTGCTTGAAGATCCTATATTTGAGACTTCTACTTTTAGTGAAAATGATGATATTACATATTCTGGTTTAGATAATTGCTATAGAGATGTATATGACACATGTTACAATTATCCTTATGAAACTTGTCATAGTTATGATGGGCTTGCTAAAAACCATTCCCTTAGTATGCAACTTGTTTACCATGTTCAAATTCTTGATAATAATCTTGCTCCAATTACTATTAATGAGAATAACTCTTCTTATGCCAAAATTAATGATACTTCTATGCATATGAACCATGATAAGAATGTTTTAAGTGACGGGTATATTGTGGATTTCATCAATGATGCTACTGAAAGTTATTATGAGAGAGGGAAATATGTTTATATGCATCTTAATAATATTAAGTTTCCCCTCTTTATGTTGAGAATCTTTAAGTTACTCGTGTTTTATCCTCTTATGCTTGTCACTTTGCTCTTCATGAATTCATTTGTGTATAAGATTCTTCTGCATAGGAAGCATGTTAGGCTTAAATGTTTTGAATTTGCCTCTTGAAGCTCTCTTTTGCTTCAAATACTATTTC
The DNA here is from genome assembly GCA_030979885.1 of Lolium multiflorum. NCBI lineage: Eukaryota > Viridiplantae > Streptophyta > Magnoliopsida > Poales > Poaceae > Lolium > Lolium multiflorum. The sequence goes on along the minus strand of CM061749.1, from coordinate 172,393,791 downwards.
TTGCGGGTGCATCACCAAAATTGCTGAGCCCATCTTAATGGCTATAAAGAAAGAAATTCTTGGGAGATAACCCATGTGTTATTTTGCTACAGTACTTTGTTTTATATTTGTGTCTTGGAAGTTGTTTACTACTGTAGCAACCTCTCCTTATCATGTTTTTGTGCCAAGTAAAGTTTCTATGTTAAAGTTGATGTTATATTTGGGATCGCTGCGCAGAAACAGCATTGCTGTCTGTCACGAATCTGGGCACAGGCCTCTGTAGAAAATTCGAAAAAATCTTCCAATTTACGAGCGTGATCCTCAGATATGTAAGCAACTTTCATTAGTTTTGAGTTTTTCCATTTGAGCAAGTCTGGTGCCAGCTTTAAATTCGTCTTTACGGACTGTTCTGTTTTTGACAGATTCTGCCTTTTATTTCGCATTGCCTCTTTTGCTATGTTGGATTCATTTCTTTGATCCATTAATGTCCAGTAGCTTTATGCAATGTCCAGAAGTGTAAATAATGATTGTGTCACCTCTGAATGTGTGAATTATTAATTGTGCACTAACCCTCTAATGAGTTTGCTTGAAGTTTGGTGTGAAGGAAGTTTTCAAGGGTCAAGAGAGGAGGATGATATACTACGATCAAGAAGAATGAAAAGTCTAAGCTTGGGGTTGCCCCGTGGTTCATCCCTGCATATTTCAAGAAGACTCAAGCATCTAAGCTTGGGGATGCCCAAGGCATCCCCTTATTCATCGACAAAGTATCAGGTTCCTTCTCTTGAAACTATATTTTTATTCGGTCACATCTTATATACTTTACTTGGAGCGTCTGCATGTTTTTGTTTTTGTTTAAATAAATGATTGTTTGGGAGAGAGACACGCTCCGCTGGTTCGTATGAACACATGTGTTCTTAGCTTTTAATTTTCATGGCAAAGGTTGAAACTGCTTCGTTAATTGTTATATGGTTGGAAACGGGAAATGCTACATGTAGTAATTGGTATAATGTCTTGAATAATGTGAAACTTGGCAATTGTTGTGCTCATATAGATCTTGTTTAAGCTCTTGCATCATGTACCTTGTACCCATTAATGAATAATTACATAGAGCTTGTTAAAATTTGGTTTGCATGATTGGTCTCTCTAAGTCTAGATATTTTCTGGTTGAGGTGTTTGAACAACAAGGAGACGATGTAAAGTCTTATAATACTTACAATATGTTTATATGTGAGTCTTGCTGCACCATTTTATACTTGAGTTTGCTTCAAATAACCTTGCTAGCCTAAACCTTGTATAGAGAGGGAATACTTCTCATGCATCCAAATACTTGAGCCAATATTCATGCCATTTGCGTCCACCATACCTACCTACTACATGGTATTTCTCCGCCATTCCAAAGTAAATTGCTTGAGTGCTACCTTTAAAAAATTCAAAAGTTATTACCTCTGATTTGTGTCAATGTTTTATAGCTCATGAGGAAGTATGTGGTGTTTATCTTTCAATCTTGTTGGGCAACTTTCACCAATGGACTAGTGGCTTCATCCGCTTATCCAATAATTTTGCAAAAAGAGCTGGCAATGGGATTCCCAGTCCCAAATTAATTAACAAAAATAGACACTCCTCCATGGTATGTGATTGTTGGACGGCACCCGAAGGATTCGGTTAGCCATGGCTTGAGAAAGCAAAGGTGGGGAGGAGTGTCATCATAATAAAACTAAAATAAAAAGGCACTCCTTCATGGTATGAGATTGTTGGCAGGCACCCGAGGATTCGGTTAGCCATGGTTTGTGAAAGAAAGGTTGGAAGGAGTGCCACCCAAAAATAAAATAAAATGGGAGCCGCTCTTTGAAGGTTTGTCTGGCAAGGGGGTTAGAGTGCCCATTACCATTCGTTGACAACAACAAACACCTCTCAAAACTTTATTTTTATGCTCTCTATATGTTTTCAAAATCAAAGCTCTAGCACAAATATAGCAATCGATGCTTTCCTCTTTGAAGGACCATTCTTTTACTTTATTGTTGAGTCAGTTTACCTATTCTTTCTATCTTAGAAGCAAACACTTGTGTAAATTGTGTGCATTGATTCTTACATGTTTACCTATTGCACTTGTTATATTACTTTGTGTTGACAATTATCCATGAGATATACATGTTAAAGTTGAAAGCAACCGCTGAAACTTATATCTTCCTTTGTGTTGTTTCAAAGCTTTCTACTAAGAATTTATTGCTTATGAGTTAACTCTTATGCAAGACTCATTGATGCTTGTCTTGAAAGTATTATTCATGAAAAGTCTTTGTTATATGATTCATTTGTTTACTCATTACCTTCATCATTGCTTCGAATCTCTGCATTTATCTCATGTGCTTTACAATAGTATGATCAAGGTTATGATGGCATGTCACTTCAGAAATTATCTTTGTTATCGTTTTACCTGCTCGGGACGAGCAGAACTAAGCTTGGGGATGCTGATACGTCTCCGTCGTATCGATAATTTCTTATGTTCCATGCCACTTTATTGATGATATCTACATGTTTTATACACATTATATGTCATTATTATGCGTTTTCCGGAACTAACCTATTGACGAGATGCCGAAAGGCCAGTTGCTGTTTTCTGCTGTTTTTGGTTTCAGAAATCCTAGTAAAGAAATATTTTCGGAATCGGACGAAATAAAGACCGAAGACCTTATAATTCCCGGAAGCTTCCAGAGCACCGGAGAGGGACGAGAGGGGAGCCAGGGGGGCCCCACACCACACCCCGGCGCGGGCCAGGGGGGGCGCGCCCCCCTGTGGTCTGGGCACCCCGTGGCCCCTCCGACTCCATCTCTTCGCCTATTTATTCGTCCCTGACCTAAAACACCGATACGGAAGACGAGACGAGAAAACCTTCCAGCCGCCGCCATCGCGAAATCAAGATTCGGGGGACAGAAGTCTCTGTTCCGGCACGCCGGGGACGGGGAATTGCCCCCGGAAGCCGTCTCCACCGCCATCTTCACCGCCATCGCTGTTCCCATGATGAGGAGGGAGTAGTTCTCCCCGGGGCTGAGGGCTCTACCGTAGCTATGTGGTTAATCTCTCTCTCTGAACTCCAATACAATGATCTCATGAGCTGCTTTACATGATTGAGATCCATATGATGAGCTTTGTATCGCTACTAGTTGTGTGCTACTCATGTGATGTTATTAAAGTAGTCTATTCCTCCTACTTGGTGTAAAGGTGATTAGTGTGTGCACCGTGTGGTTCTTGTCGTAGGCTATGATCATGATCTCTTGTAGATTGTGGAGTTAATTATCATTATGATAGTATTGATGTGATCTATTCCTCCTTCATAGTGTAATGTGGACAGTGGGTGCACTATGTTAGTTCTTGGTTTATTTTGCAATGATCTATTATGCTCTAAGGTTACTTAAACATGAATATCGAATGTTGTGGAGCTTGTTAACTCCGGCATTGAGGGTTCGTGTAATCCTACGCAACGAATGATGTTCATTATCAAACAAGAGTGTATGTAGCACATATGAGAAGAAGTATTTATTATGCGATCAATGTTGAGAGTGTCCACTAGTGAAAGTATGATCCCTAGGCCTTGTTTCCAATACCGCAAACACCGTTTACTTACTGTTTTGTTGCATGTTTACTCGCTGCCATATTTTATTCAGATTGCTATTACCACTCATATACATCCATATTACTTGTATTTCACTATCTCTTCGCCGAACTAGTGCACCTATACATCTGACAAGTGTATTTGGTGTGTTGGGGACACAAGAGACTTCTTGCTTTGTGGTTGCAGGGTTGCTTGAGAGGGATATCTTTGACCTCTTCCTCCCTGAGTTCGATAAACCTTGGGTAATCCACTTAAGGGAAACTTGCTGCTGTTCTACAAACCTCTGCTCTTGGAGGCCCAACACTGTCTACAAGAATAGAAGCACCCGTAGACATCAATGTGCCTGCGGGTACCGCTCCTGCTGCAGCAGCCGCACATGACGCGCCTTCTGATGAAGGCTATGAAGATTATGAAGGGGATGCGGACGAGAAGGTCGAGGAGAACGTGGATGACGAGGAGGTCCAACAACCTGCACCTGGTCGTCCACGACAACTGAACCGCAACGCTCGCCCACCTCCACGGCCGGTACGTAATGATGATGATCATGTTGCTAAACTGAAACTGAATATTCCGCCATTTGAGGGTAGATATAATCCTGATGCATATCTTACATGGGAATTGGAAGTAGAACAACGCTTTGCATGTTTAAAATACCCTGATCACTTGCGTGTTAGTGCTGCTACTTGTGAGTTCACAGATTTTGCATCTATTTGGTGGTCTGAGCATTGTAGAGTACATCATGCTAATATTCCTACTACCTGGGTTGGTTTAAAACTTGCTATGCGTACTCGTTTTGTTCCTCCACATTATCAACGTGATTTGCTGAAAAAATTGTCTCGCTTAGAACAAGGAAAAAATTCTGTAGAAGACTATTATCAAGAATTGCAAACTGGCATGATTCGCTGTGGTAAGACCAACAAGTCCCCCCCAATGACACGGGCTCGAGCTAAAGCGATACATGATAAGGTTAACTCGCTCCTCACTACCCTCGATCTCGGTACCCCATTGGATGGAATGCTACCTCATGCAGAAATACTTTGTGTAATCAGATATGAACCTCGAGAGAAGGACGTCGCGGGAGACCCGATGCTGTACAAGGGAGAAGGAGAAGAAGGGCTTCAGCCGGAGACCTTCACCCAGGACCGGCACTGCCGGCCTCGACGCCCCGGCACTGCCGGCCACAGCGGCACTGCCGGCCTCCAACCGCCGGCACTGCCGGCTGCTCACCCCGGCACTCCGGCCAAGCAGCAGCCCACCCTTGTGGCGGCAAGACCGGCCGGCACGCTGGAACCTGGCCGGCACTGCCGGCCCCACCCGAGTTGACTTCATCCCAACCGTTTATTTGTCATCTATGGACCAGGAAACTTTCTGTAATGCCCATTTTGCCCCTGTACGAATCTGGAACTATAAGTACCCCTTCCCCTCCTCCAGATTAGGGTTAGACAAGATTTAGGCTTAAACATATTTGAGCTTTGTCTCCCTAGGGTTTCATCCCCTTTGTATCAAGGCTACTCTTGTGGATTTCTACTCTTCATGGATGATTCAAGGCTCATACCTCTCTCATCCAAGTTCTAGTTGGATCTCCTCACCAATCTCCCACTTCTTAGATTCTACCCAAGGGTCTCTCTAAGAAGTGGTTCTATTGGCTTGGTCTAACCTACCAAGGGAGTAAATTGGTTTGTGTTGGGTTGTGTGTGTGTGTGTTCTTCATTGGATCTTGTGTTCTTCCTCCTCTTCCACCTCATTCATCCACCCCATTGGTCAAATTCGTGGGATCTGGGCACATCCTAGCCCTTAGGCCTTATCAAATGGTATCAGCAGCTCCTGGTTAGCCAGGATTTGACCCCCATCCATCCAATTTCGCCCCAAAATTTTTTCCAAAAATTCCCAAAAAATAGCCATAAATTGCCTTTGGTCAGATCTGTGATTTTGTTGCGTTTTTAGTGGTTTTGATCCATGGATTTCAGGCCCCTCTGGTTGATCTACGTTTTCCCCACTTTCTAGACTTCAATTCCATCGATTTTGGTCGTTTTGGTCGAATTTGGTCCGCAAAACGAAGAACAGTTCGAGCTGTTTATCGGGGACACCTGCCGCCGTCGGCCGGCAATAGCCGCCCGGCACCTGCCAGACGCATCCGGCACTGCCGCCACATCTAGGCCGGCACTACCGCCGGAGCAAACCAAGCGCCAGATTTTCGACCACATTTTCACCTTTGTGTTTGCTAGTTCTGGTTTGAGTGCCTTTGTGTAACACTAACCCGCAGCGACGACGCAAGCGAAGACACTCTCGGCACCCCGACTTGCAAACGTACTCTTGATCCTACCACCATATTGCAAGTTGTGTGATCATCACCGCCTACACCACATCTAGGTATAACTTGCAACTCCTCTCTCCTTTTGCGACCAAACCTCCCGAGCATTGCTTGTCAAGTGTTGCGAGACATTTCACGTGGCCCCGATTGTGAGGTTGTGTGTGTAGTGTGGAGTCAAGCTTATAAGGAAAACTCGTGTGGCAAAGTAGCAAAAGCGAGGCTCACGCTAACGTAGTGCGAGAAAAAGCCCGGCAAAACACAAAAAGAGTCCACGTGTCTTCATACCAAAGTGTGCAAGTGCCACCAAATACAAAAGAGTAAAAGCTTTTAAGCAAAAGAGAGAGACGAGAAGAGAGGCCGCGTGTAAATCTTGGTGTCTCTTCGTTGCAACCAAAGCTTTGGCTCTCCTTGTGTTAGTGTGACACCGGGCACCACCTTGTTGGTTGGTTTTTGTGTTTTTCCGCCCATTCCTTGGTTGCACTAACCCCATTTATCTCGTGTGTGCGTTCCACATCTTTCGTGTTTCCGTGATCACCATTTGGACATTTGATTTTTGGAGCTTACCCACTTTTAACAATATACTTGATTTCGGATTTCATCATTTGGTTTTCCACCACCCCACCCACCACCATATTTGCTAGCTTTTGCGTGTGTTTGTGTGTGAGTACCCCAACACAAATCGATTTGCTCTTGGTATCGTTAGTTGACCCAATTCCATCACTTCAAGGTAAGACCCGAAGGTAGTTCTCCACTAACCACCACTATATAGCTATTGCCTTGATCTCATGGA